>CM062289.1:170013497-170329361 GCA_031216915.1 Pictodentalium vernedei | reverse complement strand
GAATCATTAAGTTGTATTGGCAATACGAGAATTAGAGTAAGAGAAAGTTTGTGGCAAAGGCTAATTTCAAAATACAAAGAAAGTAAGTGTGAAAACATGTTTAAAAGGGGTTAAAATCATGCCGATTTTATGAAATTACTGTAGAAATGTTCAGTAGAAAGTAGACATTGTCCCAAATAAGAAACAATGACATTCCACTAAACTGTTTGAAGAATTAAAGGTGTAATTTTAACCCCCCCCCCCCCCAGAAAAAAAAAAATAAAAACAAACTTTAACCTGGAAATTGTAAGTTAAATTGCCATACAAAAAAAGGGTTAAATATTTTCCCAAAATAACATGAAACATAAAAAAATAAAAACAAAATGAGAATGATACAATCAATAGTAATATCAATTTAAAAGAAAAAAAACCCCAAAAAACTTTTAGGTTGACTAAAAAACTTTAACCACAAAAGTAGTATAGCATGTACCCGATCGTGCCTGATTACCCGGAGCTTTGGGGGTGCAGCTAGTGTTAAATTCCTATAGGAACGGAGCCGTTTTGGGGTGCAACTTTGGGGGTGCAAAAGTACGGCTCCTTGCAGCTAGATCCGGTAAATAGTGTACGTACTGCATATATAGTATGCTATGGCAAGCTTTGGTACGGTTGCAAGCTTTGGTTTCAGTTTTTCATTGAACTTCGCCCAGTCAGCATCCTTTTTGAGTCCCCAAATCTCCGTAAAGCTTCCTTTGCTTTTTACTAGGTTTTTGGCCCTGATCGTCACTGTAATCAAGTTGTGATCACTATCCACCTCCATTTTTACCCTCATCATCCACTTCTACCCCTATCATGTCCCTCGATAAATTACTATCTGTAAGAATGTAGTCGATTATTGATTTTCTGTCGTTCCTCTCCCAGGTCCATTTCCCCTTACACCTCGCGTCCCTGTTCAGAATCTTCAGGCCGAGCTCGTTTGTGAAGTTCACCAGCTTTCTTCCATTCCTGTTGACTTTCTTGTCCCCACCCTGTATGCCTTCTTCATTATTACCTATGTGTCCGTTAAAGTCACCCATCAGAATTATACCGAGCCCCTTGTTTTGAAGTTCTGTGATATTGGACCTTAGTGTTGAGGATATCGAGTCATTCCACTCGGGTTTGCTTCCCTCCACCACACAGTACACAACCCCAAGGGCAATTCTTTTGTTTCTCGGATTGATGCGTACCCATCCAATGTCTTTCGATACCTCAGCCGAGGTGCTGACATCTTCCAGGTCCGTAATCAGCGACGGTTTTAAATCCTCTTTAATGTACATGCCTACCCCTCCCCCTTTTTCCTGGTCTTCCGTTCGCCCTACACCTATCCACACGCACCCCCTTACTTGGTCTACCCCGTTCGTCGTGTCTTACCCACGTTTCGCTTAAGCCCATGACGTCAACTTCTCTGCTTCGATCAGTGTAGCAATTTCACTTACTTTCCGGTGGAGACCCTGGATGTTGCTAGAACCCACTTTCAGGGTATGGAGATTCATTGGCTTCCGCCTACTGGTCCCATTATTATCTAGTCCCTGGATGTTTGTATATCCTATTTTGTGTACATGTGCTTTCCTTGGAATGCTATTCCTATTGAAGTGAATTTTTGGTCCATTTTTCTTATCCCCCCTTATCCCATTTTTTACAACTATGGTTCATAACACATTTCCTGAGTTCATTCTCCCCTTCTCTGTTCCCCCCTCCCCTCTCTATGCCAAAAAAGGCTCCACCACCTGCAACCATATTTCTTCCTAAAACCTCTGTACCCCTTGGGCCAAGATGGAGACCATCCCTTCCATATAGATCCTTTCTGCCACAAAATGATCCCCAATTGTCTACAAAAGGTATCCCAAGTTCCTTACAATACTCCCTCAATTCCTCGTTGACCGCAATGATCCGCGAATTACGCTCGCCCCCACCACCTAGTACTGTGGGAAGCCCCGAAACCACTACCTATTAAGCTGAACTGATTTCCTCTCTCTGATGTTGTTGGGTCCCCACGTGGACAATAACCATTGGGTCTGGGCCTGACCCCTTTACTAATCCACCCACTCTGTCCTTTAGGTCCTCCATCCTAGCCCCCGGAAAACACAAATTGGTCCTGTTGACACTGTCGGGCCCGCACACCACCCTATCTAACTCCCGCACTATACTACTCGCTGCAACAGCCAACTGCCTCTTTCCTGTCCTACTACCCCTGTCACCACCTCTGTTCCCCCACTGGACCGGCTCGCAGTCTTGCACTCCGCCACACTAGCCTCCATGCCTACCTCCACCTCTACAGACCCCATCTACTCCTCGGAATTCTCGAAACTACCTAACACACTGAATCTATTTTGGACACTGCACTCCACTTTTTGCCCACTCCCACTACAAGCCTTCTTGTCCTCGTTTACCACCTTCCTAACCTTCCCTCTGTCTCCTGCCCTGACAGACGCCACATGGTCCTCGCTATCCCCCTCACTATCCGGTTCTAAACGAATACGCCTTTTGCCACCCCCCCCCCCCGACTCACACTACTAGCCTGGGGATTTGACTTTCTAGCCTCTACTTCTCACCTACCCTCAATCCGACGCACCTTCCTATTCCCAAAAGACCCACTATCCACGTCAAAAGTCCGCTTCCTGCTACCCACCACCTTCCACCCCCAATCGAAAACTACCCTAACTGGGGTAACACCAGGCTTTCCTGCCCTCCCTAGTTTCCCCCTCACCTCCTGCACCTCTTCCTCCAGCTGCATTATGCATTAACTCTACGCAGAAAGCGCACAACCCCAGCTCACGCCCATCCACATACACCATATCACAGTGCTTACACACTTCCGACCGCTGGACGTCCGTTGATATTTCACTCGCCCCGCCTCCCCCCCCCCCCCCCCTTGCTGGTCTCGACCACTGCCCCCACCTGTACAGCTATACTAACCGTCTCAATGCTGCTGGTCTGAACCTCTCGCGTCAAGAAACACTTACCATCCATAGCAGCCCTAGCCAAAATTGGAATGAGAAACTTAAAATTTTGAAAAAAACCGGTCGAAATCGTAAACAAACAAAACACCGAAAATGACCTGCGCGAAGATAGGGAACACGCCACTTATATTCGATAAAAAACTAAACTAAACACTAATATAACTATCTTTTTATTAAAAATCACATCTATACAACACTAAAACAATATATATTTATATCTACAGGAACACCTGGAAGAAAAGTTGGATAATTGAGCTAACTTTTGACAACTGAAATGAAAATACGCCCTGTTGGTTCCGAGATGGACACACCGAAAAAAACCTACCATCGCCAAGCTTGAACCGAATAGATTCCAGTATCTAATAGTCTTAATGGCGTTGAGGGGGTTGATTATTGACAATCTATCACTCCAACGTAAACTGCCGGGGAATTCTAACCGCGTGCATACCCCTCAGACCCCATTTGAGGCAATAGGAAAGCTAGGCCTGTGTGATCCAAGTGAAATAAAATAAGGTTGACCGGGTCGCAAGGGATTTGTAAATCCCACGTCGTCCCTACGCGCCTTCGGAGCGCTAAGACCTTTCAACCTTTCATTCATTCTGAGTCAGTTATCAAAATGCCTCCGCAATATCCCTGTATCGTTTGTTCCAGGGCGGTTCGGGGGAAATAGTTTAGCTGTTGAATGCGACAGTTGTAGTAAATGGTGCCACATACGATGTGGGACAGGTATATCTAGGGAAGAATATGCCGCCTATAACTCTGACGACTCCGTCTTTCCATGGACCTGCAATCCATGCAGAAACATTGATACGCCGAATGACTAGCCAACAGCAGCAGCAGTCGAAGCGGTTGCAGCCAACTCTAATAGGAGACAAAGACTATAAGGCCTGTCTCTCCATCACAACCTCCCAGGTCTCCATCGCCACATCCAAGACCTGATTCATCTCTTGCTCCTGTGAGACCTACTTCACCTGCAAGATCTCCTAGATATCCTTCACCGCCCGTACGGCCTTTTTCACCATCTGTTCCTGATATAAGTTTGCTAGCAGAAACAGCTCGCCGAAGTTTTGTCGTACCTGAGGCTGTGGTCGTAAATGACATTTTTGAGAATGTATCTTTTGTTGTAGAAGCGGGTGAGACCCCCCCCCCCCCCCCCCCCCCCCTTTAACTTCCACTGTAGTCCCAGGTACCTCAAAAAGATCTAAGCCACGTTTGGTGTTCTCAGACAATTCTTCATACAATTTCAAGAAAAAGCTGACATCTGGGTACACTGTTTGGCAATGCTGTGTCCGAAACAAAAATGTGTATTGTACTGCTACCGTTAAAGAACTAAATCATGAGATTGTTGAAGGGGCTACTCCACACTCTTGTGTTCCCAAAGCATCTGCCTTGCTAGGTGCTAAAGTACGTGCTAATATAAACATTTTATCTAAGTCTGACACGGTGACATCTGCTTCTACTATTGTTGAAATGGCACTTCGCCAGAATATGGACGGTAATACTCCCTTGGAATCGCTTCCGTAGCCTTCATCACTCATCAGAGAGTGCAACCGTTGGCGACTAGGTGACCGACCCCCAGAACCCGAATCACTAAACTTTAAAATTCAAGAGTCAGCCATACCCATGGCTTTCTCAGCTATGACATAAAAGTTCAACAAAAAAGACATTATGTTCTATACTAATACTTTGTCACAACATTTAAATTCTGCTCGAGAGTGGTATGTAGATGGGACATTTAAATCAGTAGGAGGCCCCCTTTACTCAGTTGTGGTCCATTCATGTTTTTTTAAAGAATGGTGATACAGTTAAGCAAGTGTCAGTTATGTTTGTGTTAATGTCTGGTAAATCTGCCCAGGATTACAGTGCTGTCCTTGAATATTTAAAGTCAAACTGATTTAGAAAATTTAAATGCAACCATGGATTTTGAGGCAGCTGTTTGAAAAGCATTCAGTGACGTTTTGCCACATGTAAATCGAAAGGGCTGCCATTTTCATTGGACACAAGCTGTCTGGAGGAAGGTCCAAGAGTTGGGTCTTTCTGTGAGGTATATGGAAAATGCCCAGATTCAAAAGTTTATCAGACTGGTAATGTGTTTGCCCTTCCTTCCTGCAGAACACATTGTGCCTATTTTACATCAATCATTGGTATGGATACGCCTTCATCTCCAATGGCTCCTCTCCTGAGGAGTCTTCTTGACTGGGTCCAGGACATTTTCCCCTAGGACATTTTCTCCTACGACATTTCCCACTAGGACATTATCCCCTAGGGATAAATTAAATTGGGGCATAAAGTCAATTTCGGTGATTTGGGGTTTTCGGACTCGGCTAGGAATCTCAATAACGGAATGCCTTATATGTAAACAGGGGAAATCTGATTCAACCTTGATCAATGTTATAGTCGAGACTGAGATAGGTATAGCTAGGAAGTAATGGATGAGATATGGGGCAGAATAACAGAAGCCAATAGTACTGGTACAAGGCCGCAATGGAACAAGACTGCTGTAGAAGCTAATGATAGGACAGATAGGCGATAGACCTGTAATGGCCTTGGAGCTTTGGCGACAAGATGGAAGCGGTTGATAAGACTACATTAGACCTATTGAGGGCTTTTACATAGCCTAATGCGACACAAAAGGGATTCTCCAAAAGGTATCCTCGATAGGTATCCTCAATAGGTATCCTCAAATAATACAATACCAGGCCATAGGTATCCTCAAATACCCGTATGTGCCTATGTGATAGGGCATATTGTGTCACATTGTGCCTTTTCACATAAGCACATATGACAAAAAGGGATTCTCCAGTAGGTATCCTCGATAGGTATCCTCAAATAATACAATGCCAGGCCATAGGTATCCTCAAATACCCGTATGTGCCTATGTGATAGGGCATATTGTGTCACATTGTGCCTTTTCACATAAGCACATATCGGCACATAAAGCATGTGCCTATGTGATAGGGCATATTGTGTCACATTGTGTCTTTTCACATAAGCACATATGACAAAAAGGGATTCTCCAGTAGGTATCCTCGATAGGTATCCTCAAATAATACAATACCAGGCCAAAGGTATCCTCAAATACCCGTATGTGCCTATGTGATAGGGCACATTGTGTCACATTGTGCCTTTTCACATAAGCACATATCGGCACATAAAGTATGTGCCTTTGTGCTAGGGCACATTGTGTCACATTGTGCTTTTTCACATAAGCACATATGACAAAAAGGGATTCCATAGCCTCAGGTGTTATCAAAAAACGGGGTGCTAAAATTGGGGTGCCTGGGGATATTGCCATTGGATATAGGCTTTTATTGTGCAGAAGGGAGATAACTCTGCATACAGCTTATGGGAAATCAAGCAATCTGATTGGTTAGTTATATAAATGAAACAACAAGAGTACTTGGAATAGGGTCAGAACTAACAAGAATAATCCAGAAATTGCTAAATATAGTAATAATAAGTAAAGCTGTTCCAATTAATAGGCTCTTCTACGCTACTGGAGTATACTCTAGAATAAAGGAACATGCCTAGGTAGACGTAAACTGTTGCATATATAGATAGAAGCAGAGAATTCTGGGTACATTTGCCCTATAGCACTACGTGCTATTCTTATTGGGAAAAACGTCACGGGATAATGATCCAAAAGGGGATTCTGGGAGAATTCTAAGCCAGAACATTACTCCTGTTCAATCGAACGCACCCCTTTACCCCCTCAGTACTATAGCACTACGTGCTAAGCCGATAAATTGGGGAAATAAAGTCAATTTCGGTGATTTGGGGAGGATTTTGGTGATTTGGAAGGATTGTCGGGTTGTTTGTGGTAATTTGATTTACTCCGATTTAATCGTACATACCCCCAAAGCATACCCCGTCTTATTGCAGAACAATTGGGTAACATAGCAATCACGTGCTACAATAGAAACCAAGATGGCGGCCTCCAGTATACAAAATGGACGACGGAAACACGTATCACCCTAACAACACGCGCTGCGCATGCGCACTCACACCACGTATCACAACATGGCCGCTCACGCGGGTTACCATGACAACACAACATGGCGCCACTACGTCACGTGACATGACGTCACTTCCGAGGTCCGGCACCGAGGTCCGGCAACTATTCCCTGTAGGGGAACATGACATACTACTGAGAAAGATAGGTACCCGCTATTGAAAATTGTGACTGTTGTGTGATTATTGCTATGGATGGGGTAAGGGGTGTGTTGCTTCGGAGCCCACTCCCCACACGCAGAGTTGCGAGGCAATCCTCACAGACGCAATCCTAAAGATCTCAATGAGTAGCGAGGCAATCCTCAAAAAAAAAAATTGCCTCTTATCTGTTTAAATTACCTTTCAGTACTGTCAATGTTTGCAAAACAGTTACCATATATAATTGTTGTAAACACAGCTCATTGTGTTTAGAAATTCAAAAATATTATCAAAACATCCCTCTGCTGTTCACTTGTCTTAGACTACCACCTGTCTATGTTTGTAAATTTGTTAATGTTATTGTTGTAAACATATGAGCCAAGCCAAAGTCTATTGCAGCTTTTACCTGAATTAAAATACAAGTGAATGAAAATTAAAGGTTTTATTAATTTAAAAATAAAAATTACGCAAAGAATGAAAAAACTAGACATAAAGGTGATTACTGTACAAAAAAAAAACAGTAAATAAATAAAAAAAAAAGAATAAAATATGTGATTTCATATAAAAATTATTGAATAAAAAAATAACAGAAAAAAATATGAAAAAAAATTGAGTCAGGGCTTTTCTCCACTCCATGTAAAAATGGACCAGGGCTTTCCTCCTCAGATGCAATTTCAGGGGCTTTTCTCCACCCGGGCTTTTCTCCATCAGGGCTTTTTTCCGTTCACCGTGGTGTCACCTTTGATGGTGGGCTTTTTCTTTGAGTGGCTTTTTTTCAAAGTCAGTGTTGTTTTTACCATTAAATCAACGTTGATTTTAATATAAATGAGATGATGTGAATAATGCGTTTAAGAGTATGGTTGAGCATAGTCATCCATCAATCTGGAGGCTCATAAACATTTGAAGGAGGATGCTGCTCTTTCATGGATCCAAATCATGCAAGAATCCAGGGGGTCAGCCAGCAATTAAACGCATACGCAAGGGAGTCAAGCAATACCAAGAAAGACTACACAATTTTTGTCAATCCAAAGAAACTGGAAACAAATCTTTTGAGGAATTTATGCAAGGACTGGGCCATTGCATAAGATTAAATACTACTCTATAACCTATGTGCAATTTAATTTAAAAATAATTAATATATGCCAAAGTCTCTCTCCTTTATATTGTAATAAAACTATTGTTTATGAACAAGTGACTTCATGCAAAAAAACACTGTATTCTGATAGATTGATAACTCGATTATTTATTCCATTATATCTTATTTGACACTACTTTTTGAGTTCTGTCAAATAAGATACAATAGATTAAATACTACTCTATAACGGTATTAACCCTTTACCTAACGTAACGGCCAAAACCGGCCAGCGCTATTCTAAAAAATTGCCAGTTAATTTTCATTATTTTTTTCATTTTTTGTCTCAAAAACATAGGTTATGACCCCTTGTTGGGACGAGCTCGTCGAGCTCGTTCCAACGAGGGGTCATAACCTATGTTTTTGAGACAAAAAATGAAAACAATTAGTTATTCAAGAATTTTTTTTGCAAGTGTCGTCTGCTTTTCGTGTTAGGTAAAGGGTATACCTATATGCAATTTAAAAGTATTGAAGGTGTTGTAAATGATCTGTTTGGGAAATATATTGAACCACATTCAATCAACACCGATACACTCAGAAAAATAACTAATATATACTGTGTATACATGTTTTGTTACAATGTATTAGAGTGAGCTGAATGTCTCTCTCCAATATACTGTAACAAAACTATTGTTTATGTGCAAGCTTTTTTCATGTACAGAACACTGTATTGTGATATGTTATGTTATTTGTTTGGGAAATGTTGAAAAAATGTTGTATAACTAAGTGCTATTATCCTTGGAAAATAAACTTTTAATTCACTTTATATTTCTCTCATTTGTACTTATGTATTAGATTCGATTGGCATTTTGTCTGACTGGCATTTTGTCTGATTGGCATTTTGTCCGTTGGCATTTTGTCTGATTGGAATTTTGTCCATTGGCATTTTGTCCTGGATTCCACTTGGATACATAGTAGTGTGTGGCCACCATCGTCTTTGTCAGTATTTAACCGCAGTGTGCGAACAAATAATAACTGTGAACGAACGAACGAACGAACGAACGAACGAACGAACGAACGAACGAACGAACGAACGAACGAACGAACGAACGAACGAACGAATGGTTTCGCGTGCCGAATGCGCGCAGGGACGGTTTGGAGCAAGCCCCTTTCGACCCACAGTGACTGTATATGATCGCTCTTTTTTATCTCATGTCAAGGCGTGTTGAAGGAGGAAAAGGTTCTGGTACTCGACAGGTGTCTCCGGTCAAGGCGTATTGGGTGGGTGACCTCGATGACTGATGTATGTTGAACCCTCGGTTGAGGACCAGTGTGGGAGGTTGGGTCCTCTCACAAAGGTACTACCTCTCCCCAAGGGTGCAGTAGTCTTAGGTTTTCAGGCAAGTACAGTCTGCCACTTCGGAGATGATTTTAGATGTTGGCCATCACTGGCAAGTATAATCTGCCCCAGGCTGTCTGTTAGTCGGGTAGGACATCTTTGAAAGAAAACAACAACGACCCCTTTCGGGGACCACCCAAACATTCCTGGTTCGAGGGCAGGCCTGCATTATAATCCTATTTGGGTGGGACAAAAATGCGCAATGTGGACGCTCACAAAAAGGCGCAGAGGCGGGACGCATGACCAACCCTCGCCTCCCTTGAAGTGGTCGACCACTTCTAGGGATGGAGTGGAGGATGTTCTGGAACCATGGGGGTTGCAATTTCCATGACGGTTATAGTTTCCATAGCGGTTATTGGGGTGCTGATCAAAAAGCATCTTCTGTGTACCTGCTAAAAGAAGAAGGCAGAATTAGTTTTCATCAGAATATGTAAAAAATAAAAATAGCATATTTAGTTGCATGCATTCTTTGAATATGATGTGGTTTTAGCTGAGTCGGTGAAGGCAGCCCTTTCTGGTAGATGGCCACAGTTAAGCTGTTAATCTGCCTGTTAGCTCACCTTTTCGTTCCCTAATCTTTTATCGAGCATGTTCAGTTTTGTACGGTCTTTAAACGTGATGTAATTTTAGTTGAGCTGGTGAAGGCAGCCCTTTCTGGAAGAAGGCCACAGCTAAGCTGTTAATCTGCATGCTAGTTCACCTTCTCGTTCCCTATTTTTCTCGAGCATGTTTAGTTTTATACAGTATTTCCACATGATGTAATTTTAGTTGAGTCGGTGAAGGCAGCCCTTTCTGGTAGAAGGCCACAGCTATGCTGTTAATCTGCATGTTGGCTCACCTTCTCGTTTCCTATTTTTTCTCGAGGCTTCCGATTTTTAGTTACTTTTAGTTGAGTTGGCGAAGGCAGCCCTTTCTGGTGGAAGGCCACAGCTGAGCTGTTAATCTGCCTGTTAGTTCACCTTCTCGTTCCCTAATTAGTTTTGAGGCAAAGAACAGGCTTACACACAGAGCCAAACCCGAGGGTGTTACTTTCCTGTCTCGTCCTCGGATATAAGTCCTAATTATTATTTCCTTAAGCTTTTGGGCGTTTTGCTCTCAGTAAAAAGTCATAATTGGTATTTCCTTAGGTTTTGACATTTTTGTCTGCTTTCGCAAATTACCTGTAGTTCGGATATTAGTTGGCTGTCGGCTAGCCGATCATGGTTCTTCGCGGCAAGAGAGGCAAGGCGGTCCTTTATGGTAGGGATATCGGCACTGTCATGGGGCACGGAGGGCGACCCTAAGCGCGTGATTTTGGACCCTCTGCAGTTTTCCCATATTAGTTTGGTTGAGGTCAGTTAGGATGATTGCGCCATATTCGAGGACTGGGCGCACAAAGGCTTTGTATAGTTTTAGTAGGGTGGACTGGTTGGCTCCCCAGGAAGTTCCTTTTAACATTTTCAATAATTTAATGCGTTTGGTTGCTTTATTCGCCATATCGTCGGTGTGTTTATTAAAGGACAGTGTTTGGTCAATGGTGATCCCGAGGAATCTCGCCTCATTGCATTCTGGGAGGATTTTATCCATTAGTTTCAGGTCAAAGTCGCGTTTGCCTTTCTTGCGAGTAAAGGTGATTCGTTGGGTTTTGTGGGCGTTCAGCTTAATTCTCCATTTGGCACACCATTGTTCTAGGTCTTCGAGAGCGCGTTGCATGGGTTTTTGGAGAAGATTGGCCGTATTGTTAGAGTCCCAGAGGCCCTTACCATCTGCAAATTGGGAGACTTGAACACAATACTCGGAGAATTTGAGGTCATTTACATAGAAGATGTAAATGAGGGGGCTGAGGGCGGATCCTTGGGGGGTACCTGCTTCAAGAGGGACAATGTCAGACATTTCATTGTTAACTATAACTTTGATTTCGCGGTTATTTGGGAAGGAGGATAGTAATCTGAGCAATTTCATGGAGAGTTTCATTTTGGATAATTTATAGCGCATTCCATTGTGCAAGACAGAGTCAAATGCTTTTTCGATGTTTAACAGGACTGCCGCGCCTATTTGCTGATTGTCAATCGCGCTTTTCAGGCGGTAGACATGCTCGATGCCTTCTTTGTGGTTTCTACAGGCTCTTTGCCACTTATTAAAAAAATCGTTATCTTCAAGGTGCCCCCTGAACTGATTGGTAAGGATTCGTTCGAATGTCTTGCCAATACAGCTGAGGAGGCTGATTGGGCGATAGCTGGCTGGATCGGAGAGATCCTTGTCCGGTTTTCAGTATCGTGACTCCGATGCTTCTTTTCCAACATTTGGGAAAATAGCCATGCGTGAGGCATGAGTTGTACAGCTTGTTCAGTTTTTCGATTAGGGAATTTGGGCTTTGTTTTAGAATCTTGTAGCTCACTTCGTCCTCGCCGGGTGATGAGGAATTTCTGCACTTTTTTATGACGTTGATGATTTCGTCATTGGTGATAGGGGTGACGAGGTCATCGTCATCCCCGTCTTCTGGCTCGTTAGCGAATTTGGGGTCACGGTAGATATTCGGGTGTTCATTGATGAAGTCATCAATGGCTTTTATGACGGAGTCATCGTTGCCCACACCTTGATACGGGCGATGCGTTTTTCTTAGGAGGTCGGCAAAGGTGTCGGCCTTGTCTTTGTCGGTGCGCGTGAAGGACCCGTCTTCCTTCTTAAGAGGCTTTGCTGCGGCTTTGTGGCCTTTGTTTTTTTTGCCCAGTTAGGGTTTTGAAAGAGTCCCAGAATTTTTTAGCATCGTGGACCCCGTTTAGTTTGGCTGTTGCCCTTTCCCAGTTGGCTTGTTTTTCAGCTCGGATGGCATTTTTAACCTCGCCATGAAGGCGGTTGTATGTTTGTTTGATGTCTGCTTTCTTACTGGGGTCAGTTTCGGTTTTAAGAGAGCGAAGAGCTTTCCGTTTGGTCTTGATTAGTGGGAGTGTGTCGCCCGAGATAGTATTTCTCCAGGGGCGCACTTCTTCTTTTGGGCATATTTCGTTTAGGGTTGAGTTGATGATTTTCCCTATGCCCTTGCATTGGGTTTCGAGTTCCCCTGCATTGGATGGGGTGGGGGGTGGGGTGGGGTGGGGGTGGGGGTGATGATGTCGCGATATAGGTTCCCGTTAATTTTTCTAAAATTTCTGCGGAGAGTGGGGGGGGGGGGGGGGGGTACCTGAGTGGGCCATTTCCTAGTTGCAGCGAGGCATGGACTGGGAGGTGATCGCTGCCTAAGTCGTCATCACCGACACGGTGGTCATCGATGTGATTAATCAGGGAGTCACTGGCGATAATTAGATCGAGGATCTCAGATGAGAATAGTGGGTTATTACTGATATAAGTTGCTGAGTTGTCGTTCATAACCACATGAAGGTTATGTTTTTGTGATTTCGAGGACTTCACCATTGGGGTGGTCTTGTTACAGCCAAAGTACAGGTGTTTGGCATTGAAGTCGCCGAGGAAGATGCAGTGTTTGTATTTCCTCGTAAAGAAATCAAAGACATTGTCAGAAACAGTTCTGCTTGGGTCGTTATAATAACAAACAATCGCGATGTTTTTATCGTCGACTGTGATTTCAGTTGCAATCACCTCAGCATCGAGGTGATCAGTTTTAATGGTTTTAGTTTTGATGTTCTAAATAAGGTTAAGCGGGTCGCAAGGGATCTGTAAATCTCACATCGTCCCTGCGCGCCTTCGGCGCGCCAAAACCTTTCATTCATCATTTTGATCTTCTGCTTTATTAGAAGAGCAACACCACCTCCTTTGGTGATTAGTCGGTCTCTTCTAACAGTGCTGAACGCACTTACTGAAAAATGTTTGCTGGGTTGAAGCCAACTTTCGCAGATACACATAATGTCTGTATCTTCGAAATATCGGCTGATCTGAAGTTTTTTGTTATTAACGCTTCTAGCGTCCCACGCGGCTATTTGTAACTTATTCATGGTGGGGTTGTAATTTAGTCGCGGTGTTTGGTTAGAGGTGATTGGTGGTTTTATTGGGTGTTGATTGCGGCTTTAATTAAAGATTCGGATATTTGGGTTTTGAAAAGCCGAGACGCTGACCGGCTAACATCTTGACAGATGTCAGAAAGATTTGTACTGACATGTTTTTTTAGTGCGGAGAACAATGATCCCGCTACTAATGGCCAAATTGTGTGTGTGTGGGGGGGGGGGGGGGGGGGGGGGGGGGGGGAAGAGGCATTGTCAGTATTTTTCAGGTTCAGGTTTTTTTAACTCGATGTTTTGTTTCACTTTTTTGAAGTGAGGACACCCACAATAGTTGCTGACGTGCTCCCCTTTACAGTTTGGGCATGAGGGAGAGTCTTTTGTGAGGTGCTACCTCCGCATCTCATGCAGGTCAGATTCCTCCTACATTTAGTGGCTACGTGCCCAAATTTTTTACATTTGTGGCACTGGATTGGTGGAGGGGTAGTTCTTACTCCTCCAGCACATGTTTCCTGCCATTGATGGTTACTCCATACGCGGTTAATTTTTGTTTTATATCTTTGCTAGGACATTTCGCCTTCAATCTCCACGTGCATTTGCCCATGGCTCTTGAGGTGAACCTCTCCCATTCGCAGTTTGGCAAACCCCTTGATATGGCTTCCTTGGGGGTTTCTGGGTGAACCCGGGTAACGACAATCGTGAATGGTATATAACTGTGAAGGATGGCACCGTCGTTTAAATAGTAAAATTAGAAGACACCACTTACCATTTTAACAGTTTGTGAAAGTGTTACGCCATGAGGCTGAACTTGTAGACATTCAGGCACAATTCCTTGCTGAAGATAGACTCTGTCAGCATCTTAGGGCAAAAGCTAAATCTGACACTGCCAAAATCTTTGCTGTTTGGGGCAAATTTACAGATGGTGACATCACGGCAAAATATGTATTAAGGGGAATAAGTGCCATTTACAAACCATGTGTACGTTTATAATTATTAGTATTAGGGCATGAGTGATGATCAGTCTTTTGAGTGCTTAACTTTTAGTGTAAATCACGATCATTTTTCAGTTCGATATTATTTTGTAGTAATTTACTGTGAAGCACTGAGCCTCGTGCTTTCCAATAAATTACTGCAAAATAATATCAATCTGGGGCTTGAGTGATGATCAGAGTTTTCAGTGCTTAACTTATAGTGTAAATCACGATCATTTTTCAGTTCGATATTATTTTGTAGTAATTTACTGTGAAGCACTGAGCCCCGTGCTTTCCAATAAATTACTGCAAAATAATATCAATCTGGGGCTTGAGTGATGATCAGTGTTTTCAGTGCTTAACTTTTCGACTAAATTGACAAATAAGTTGTTTTCTCCGGGTCGCGGGCGTTAATGAAATATTTTTCATTAATGCCCGCAGCCTCTTTCCGGTTGTTGTAATAAGAGTAATAACACGACTTTCTCTGGTATTTCTGGTCCATTAACAACCCTCAGGAACTGACTAACAATTGCTTTGATTTACTATGTTCAGGGTCACTGTGATCTTGACCTTTGACCTAGTGAGTCCAAAATAAATAGGGTTCTTCCTCTCACGAAGGCCAACCTACATATGAAGTTTCATGAATGTAGGTTGAACCATAGTCAAGTTATCATCTGGAAACCAATTGTTTACAATTTACTGTGTTCAAGGTCACTGTGACCTTGATCTTTGACAAAGCAAGTCCAAAATAAATAGGGTTCTTCCTCTCACCGATGCCAGCCTACCGACATGTATGAAGTTTCATGAACGTGGGTCAGACCATTATCAAGTTATCATCCAAAACCAATTGTTTACGACAGACCGCCCGCCCGGAGCCCGAAAACCCGTCCGCCCAACTGCCATTCACCAAACTATAAGTCGACTTTGAATTCGTCACAATTCGACTAAAAATGTTTACTCTGTAAAAAGGGCTGATACATTCCTGAAGACACATCCAATCAAAAAAAAATGTTTTGAAAGCGTTTACTCAAAGGCTGCTAGTGCGTTTTGATCAATCCAATCAATGATAATTTATAATAAACTGAGTTATTTTGATGGGATGCTTAACGCCTTTGATGTCAGTAGTACAATGAGGACCAATCACCTTTGATCACCACCGGAACCATCTTCACTGGACTTTGAAACAGCAAACCATATTCCGGCGGATTTTTTGAAAACTGATATAAAGCAAACTAGCGTTCGCCATATCTTGGGCGATAGGTTTGATGACGATTTCAAAGAAAAAGTAAACAAATTTGTTCAAGACAACGTTTAACGATGTCAACTTCAGCCAAACGCCCGAGGACGGAGATGGCCATGAACTCACGGAATCGATAAGCCAAGAAGAAGTGGCTAACACAATTAAAAAATGTTAGTCTTCTTCTTCCCCTGGAGGGGACGAGGTCTCATACAAAATCCTGAAACAATGTTCCAATACTTTTTTCGGTAGACTCACTAACCTCCTAAACTGCTGTCTCTCTAGTGGATACTTCCCAAAATGTTGGAAAGTAGCTACAGGAGTCATGATACCCAAACCCGACAAGGACTTGAGCAACCCAGCTAATTACCACCCAATCAGCCTACTCAGCTGTTTTGGAAAAAAATTCGAACGGATTCTCACGACTGGACTCCGCAGCCATCTCGAATCAATCAGCTTTTTCAATAAGTGGCAAAGGGCATACAGAAGCCAAAGAGAGGGAATCGAGCATGTTTATGGACTCATAGATTATATGAAAATGGCGTTCAATCAAAATGAAATAGGAACCGCGCTATTAGTCGACGTAGAAAAAGCGCATGAGATACAAACTAGCTAAAATGGGGCTACCTACCAAAATTCTAAGGATCATATCATCATTTTTATCTGATCGAAAAATCAAAGTGAGGGTCAACCGCGAAGTGTCAGACTAGGTAAAACTCGAAGCGGGCACTCCACAGGGTTCGGTCCTTAGCCCGCTTCTATTTATAATATATGTGAATGACATTGACAAAGTAGGGAAGAACCATGTTGAACTATCTCAATTCTCAGACGACAAAGGAATGTGGACGACCAGTAAGTCTGGAAACATAATACAAAACCGCCTGCAGGATACCATCCGCGACCTGCAAGACTCATGCGCTCTGTGGCGCATTAAGCTAAATGCCACAAAAACACAAAGAATCACATTCTGTAAAAAGAAAAGAAAAAAAGCTGTCCCTAATATTGAGCTTAAGCTTTACGACCACAAACGTGAAGCTAGTAATGAGGCAAAGTTTCTGGGATTCACCCTGGATAGCAGTCTCAATCTAAACAATCACGTAAACTCAGTCACTGTCAAAGCCACTAAACGCATCAATTTCCTGAACATGATTAGAGGTAAAAATTGGGGAGACAATAAAAAAGTTCTCCTCAGGCTTTACAAATCATATATACGCCCAGTACTAGAGTATGTGGCCATAATAGCGAGTAACCTGAATAAAACCAACATTGAAAGACTACAACGGGTTCAAAATTATGCCCTGAGTGTGGCACTATGCAAACCCAAATGGACACCGATAAAGGAACTTCACAAGCTAGCAAAAATAGAAACTATTGATACGCGATTAAAAGACCTACAAATCAAAACCCTCAACAGACTCCAAGGTAGTGAATTGATGGTTGAGCTGAACGAACACCGATCCCTTAACAGAAAAACAAAATAAGTCTCCAGAAAATAAAAAAAAATAAAAATAAAATTATACAATATAACTAAATTGCGTGTAGTCAGTAAGGATTGCCTCGCTACTCATTGAGAACTTTAGGATAGAGTCTGTGAGGACTGCCTCTCAACTCTGCTGACGCGCGACTGAAATGCGTTTAATAAGACCTATATAACAAAGCCCTCTACATACTCCAGAATAGTGAATCAATGGTGAAGCTGAACGAACACCGAACCCTTAACAGAAAAACAAGATAAGCCACAGTAAAATAAATTTATTCAATAGAATTAAACTGCGTGGAGTCAGTGAGGATTGCCTCGTTACTCATTGAGATGTTTAGGATTGAGGCTGTGAGGATTGCCTCACAACTCTGCGTGTGGGAAGTGGGCTCTGAAGAAACACACCCCTTACCCCACCCATAGCAACAATCACACAATAGTCACAATACACAATAGCGGATACCTATTTTTCTCTCTACCTATAACTTTTCTAATAACATTCTCAAATTTTCTTGCAACACTCTTATCAAGAAGACGCATGGAAATGGTAGACAAAGCGTAGGAGGAATTGGCGCAACCTACCTTTCTGTTAACATACACAAGAAACCAACAAACTCCAGGCAAGGATTGAAACAAACTTGTCTGGCTGGGGACGAGTGCAAATTTTATATAAATGAGCATTTGAATAAATATTCAACAGCCCTTTTAAGGGCCTGATGGTGTGTGTCTGCGAGAGGGTGTTTTTTTTTCGAGGGGGGGGGGGGGTCATTTGGAATTCCCGAAGGATAACCAGATACCTCATAATCACATACGGCATCCTATCTCCCAGAAGGCTTGATGGATGACTCCCGGTTTTTCAAACTAAACTGTTGGAGCTTTCTCCAATCCTTTTTTAACCGCTATGGTCATATACCGGGGCCGCTACCAAAACGGCGTTGCTGTTTGGTTTTCTTTTCTCTTCTTCCCTTAAATTTGCCATCGCACAACATTATATTTTGGCTCGCCACCATGGTGGGACTCAAACCTCTACCATCGCCAAGCTAGAACTGAATAGAGCCCACTCTCTAACAGTCTTAATGGCGTTGAGGGATTGATTATTGACAATCTATCACGCCAACGTAAACTGCCGGGAATTCTAACCGCGTGCATACCCCCACAGACCTCATTTGAGGCAATAGGAAAGCTAGGCCTGTGTGATCCAAGTGAAATAAAATAAGGTTAACCGGGTCGCAAGGGATTTGTAAATCCCACATCGTCCCAGTGCGCCTTCAGCTCGCTAAAACCTTTCATTCATTCATATCTTATTACTCTCTAATAGTTTTAATGGCGTTGAGGGATTGAGTATTGACAATCTATCACTCCAATGTAAATTGCCGGGAATTCCAACCGCGTGCATGCCCCCACAGACCCCATTTCAGGCAATAGGAAAGCTAGGCCTGTGTGATCCAAGTGAAACTAGAAACTGTTTTAGCACACTAAAACATATGTCTCCCCTTCCATTCTATTTAATGCACTGCAAATTATATATACATGAATAATATTGACAATCATACCAAATATCTAAGGTCTAGCTCAAAAGAGAGAAAAAAAAGCACATAAATCTAACCTTCAGGTCAAACATCAAGGTCACATGAACGTCACTATGGTACGTGACACACCGGCTCATGGTGATACATCCACATGCCACATATCTAAGGTCTAGGTCAAAAGACAAAAAAGTTATGCCCCGGACAAAGTTTCCCTTAAAAAGCACATAAATCTAACCTTTAGGTCAAAGGTCAAGGTCACATGAAGGTCACTATGGTATGCGACACACTGGCTCATGGTGATACGTCCACATTCCAAATATCTAAGGTCTAGGTCAAAAAACAAAAAAGTTATGCCCTGGAAAATGTTTCCCATAAAAAGCACATAAATCTGACCTTCAGGTCAAAGGTCAAGGTCACATGAAGGTCACTATGTTATGCGACACACCGGCTCATGGTGATACATCCACATGCCAAATATCCAAGGTCTAGGTCAAAAAACAAAACAGTTCTGATCTGGACAATTATTCCCTATTTCAAGTACATAAATTTGACCTTGAGGTCAGAGATCAAGGTCACATGCAGTTCATCAAGGTAGCGGACATGCGGTTTCATGGTGACACATCCACATGTCAAAAAAAAAAATTCTGGTCTGGACAATTACTCCCTATTTAAAGAACATAAATTTGACCTTGAGGTCAAGGTCACATGAAGGTCATGATGACATGTGTCTCATTGTGATACATCCACATGTCAATCATCTAAGTCTTAGGTCAAAAAACCAAAAAGTTCTGATCTGGACAATTATTCCCTATTTGAAGTACATAAATTTGTCCTTGAGGTCAGAGGTCAAGATCACATGCAGGTCATCAAGGTAGCGGACATGCGGTTTCATGGTGACACATCCACATGTCCAAAAAAGAATCTGGTCTGGACAATTACTCCCTACTTAAAGAACATAAATTTGGCCTTGAGGTCAAGGTCACATGAAGGTCATGATTACATGTGACATGCAGTCTAATTACGATACATCCACATGTCAAATATCTAAGTCCTAGGTCAAAAAACAAAAAAGTTCTGGTCTGGATAATTATTCCCTATTTGAAGAACATAAATTTGACCTTAAGGTCAGAGGTCAAGGTCACATGAAGGTCATCGAGGTAGACGACATGTGGTCTCATTGTGACACATCCACATGTCAAATAACCAAGTCCCAGGTCAAAAACAAAAAAATTCTGGTCTGGACAATTACTCCCTATTTGAAGTACATAAATTTGACCTTGAGGTCAAGGTCACATGAAGGTCACAATGGTATGCAACACACCGGCTCATGATGATACATCCACATGCCAAATATCTAAGGCCTGGCTCAAAAGACAAACAAGTTTTGGTCCGGAGAGTTTCCTTGAAAAAAACACAAATCTGACCTTCAGATGAAAGGTCAAGGTCACATGAAGGTCACAATGGTATGCTACACACCGGCTCATGGTGATACATCCACATGCCAAATATCTAAAGCCTGACTTGAAATACAAAAAAAGTTCTGGTCCAGACAGTTTCCCTTAAAACAGCGCATAAATCTGACCTTCAGGTCAAAGGTCAAGGTCATATGAAGGTCACTATGGTACACTGCACACCGGTTCATGGTGATACATCCACATGCCAAGTATCTAAGGTGTAGGTCAAAAGACAAAATAGTTATGGCCCGGACAAAGCTTGTGTGATGTTTCCCTTAAAAAAAACACATAAATCTGACCTTCAGGTCAAAGGTCAAGGTCACATGAAGGTCACTATGGTGCACTGCACACCAGCTCATGGTGATACATCCACATGCCAAGTATCTAAGGTGTAGGTCAAAAGACAAAAACGTTATGGACCGGACAAAGTTTGTATGAGAAGAAGAAGAAGAAGAAGAAGAAGAAGAAGAAAGAAGAAGAAGAAGAAGAAGAAGAAGAAGAAGGAGAAGGAGAAGGCGAAGAAGAAGAAGAATATGCACTAAAACAATATGTCTCCCTTCTGGGAAGGGGAGACATAATAAAATAAGGTTAACCGGGTCGCAAGGGATTTGTAAATCCCACATCGTCCTTGCGCGCCTGCGGTGCGCTAAAACCTTTCATTCATTCATTCATATCTTATTCGCAACTGATGAACAATTAAGACTTTTAGCTTATGCACGTAGCACGTACGTGGTACGTGGATGTAATGTTTAAAGTAGTATGACGCCCATTTTACCAGCTCAAATCGGTATATGCTTTTTTTAGGTCAGGAGAATCAATGAAACAGGTACCTCTGGCATTTGTAATTATGAGTAGGCATACAAAAGAGGACTATATAAAAGTGTTTGAAGCCATCAAAGAAAGTTTGCCATCTCCTCCAGATTTTGATGAGGTTATGTGTGACTTTGAGGCTGTTATTTGGGGAGCAGTTAGAGGGGTGTTTCCATCAGATGATATACATGGCTGCACATTTTACTGGTGTCAGGCAGTGTATAGGAAAATTTCATAACTTGGACTGCAAACAGCTTATTAAGAAAAAGGTTCCGTGTATAAGCTTTTAAAAAAACTGTTGGCCTTACCTTATTTGCCTCGCAGACATACAGAACATGCTTTCAGTGAATTAAAAGACCTAGCCGAGCCAACAGAAAAACTAGGTGAAGTTTTTCAGTATGTTCAGCACACATGGCTAGAGTTATCCATTCGGGGTGTTGGAAACTGGTGTAGTTTCAGGTGTCTTGTAAGCACAGATAATGACTGTGAAGGGTGGCATAGGCATCTGAACAGTAGAGCGAGTTTTGAAAATATGCCATTTTACTCCATGGTTCCATTGTTATACAAAAAGGCTTCTCTTGTCAATCTTCAGTTTCAGCTGGTTGCAGAAAATAGGTTAACATCAACAAGTAGAAAGTCATCCAAAGACCAACAGGTGAAATTGCACAAACTTTGGAATATGCATGAGGAAAAACAAATCTCACCTAATCAGTTTCTAGCAGCTCGTACGTCACTTGTTCCATTTTAAATATTCACCATGCATTTCCCTTATTACTCTGTATTACTTGTACAATTATTATTATGAACAATTCAGCATGTATTCCCCTTGTTAATACTGATAGGATATTGCTAGGATTTTGTGCTTAAAATTCTGATTTTTCCCCGTAATGCAATCAAGAATTTACCAGTTCATTCTTTTTTGACAGAGTGTATAGAGCTATTCAAATATGCCTGAATTGGTTAATTCTTCATTGCATTACGGGAAAAGTATTTTATCGTAATTTAAATATTCTTCCAATTTAATGAAAGATTCACCATGTATTGTAATACATAAGTTCCTCAGCTTCAAATGTCAATTTGAATGCAACAACCAACGACTGCAGTGGGCAAAGTAACAAACCACCATTTCTCTTCTTCGAAACGTCCCACCCTGCCTGATTAAAACTGTTCCCCACTTACAGTGTATTTTGTCATTTAGTATATATATATGTCTGAAAACATGTTGTTTATTAAGGTTTGATAATTATTGTTGAATAAAATATATTATTTTAATAAGGGCTTTATTGTCTTTCATGGTACATGTTCTCATATATCCCATTTAAACCCTGTGTACGAAACACCCCACCTTGTGTACGAAACATCCCAGAATCTTGTGTACGAAATGTCCAAAATGACCGTGTACAAAATGGCAGTGTACGAGAGTCCAGCACCCAATGTATGTCAACATTATACAGAGTTACCAAGTTACAGTAAAATCATTCCAAAACGAGTCATCCTACCAAGTTACAATGAAATCCCTTTATAAATATAACTTGTAGACTTTGCTAAAGGAATCTTGGTCACATGAAAGTTCAGTGGCTGACCGATCATGAACAAAATAGGAGAATCTCATCTAGATATCATACCAAGTTACAATGAAATCCCTTCATAAAAACAACCTGTAGGCAGTGCTAAAGGAATCTAGGTCACGTGACCAGGTGGCGGTAATGGCTGACAGGTCTTGACCAAATAGGACAGTCTCACTCTAGACATCATACAGAGTTATCCTTCCAAGTTACAATGAAATCGCTTCATAAATATGAACTGTAGACTGTGTTAAACAAATCTAGGTTACATGCCTGTGCAAGCATCGCAGTTGATAAATCACAGCCAAAATACGACGTTCTCGTCTAGACATTATACTGAGAGATCCTGCAAATTTGCAATGAAATCCCTTCATAAATGCAAGCTGTAGACTGTGCTAAAAGAAACTAGGTAAGGTGCCCCTGCGACCATCACGGCTGACTGAAACCAACCAAAATAGGATGTTCTCATCTCCACGTTATACAGAGTCATCCAACGAAGTTACAATAAAATCCCTTCATAAATACGACCTGTTGACTGTGCTAATGGTTTTTGCGTTTCGGGCCTGCGTACCCATCACGGTGGACCGATCGTGACCAAAAGGGGACATTCTCATCTAAACCTTATTATACGGAGTCACCCTACCAAGTTACAATGAAATCCCTTCATAAATACGACTTGTAGACTGTGGTAAAGGTTTTTGGGTTTCAGGGTCGCGTAGCCATCATGGTTGCCCGATCTTAACCAAAAGGGGACGTTCTCATCTGGACATGACCTCGAACCTGCATATGAAATTTCGTGATAATCGGACAAGAACTACAGGGTGTAGCCTGTGCTAAAGAAAATGTGAACAGACTTCCACATGCGTGATGGCAATAGCTTATCTTGACTTTGTCAAGTTAAGCTAAAAACAATAATTGCGATTCCTCACTTAAAAAAAAGTGCATAAAAATGCATAATTGCCATGCTTTTCGCTGATGACGGGTAAGATTCCAAAAATGGAACAACCTAAGACAGGGGATGACATACCGCAATTTTAAAAAAAAGTGCACAAAAATGCATAATTGCCATGGTTTTCCCCGATGACGGGTAAGAACCAACGAAAATGTCAATGACACTGTAGCTTAACTGAACTGTGTGTTGTGTTTGATGAAAAGGATAATATTCAATGTTTATGAAAGGATTTATGAAATAAGAAAAGAATTGTGATAACTGAGGAGAATATGTTCATTTCTGTTCCCTGTATGTTATGTTTTCAATAAAAATAACTTGAGATGTAGACTGTACTAAAGAATTGAGGGGTGGGTTAATGTGGCCCACATAGTTAATGTATGTCAACCAAAGTTACCAAGTTACAGAGAAATTATTCCAAAACGAGTCATCCTATCAATCTACAATGAAATCCTTTCATAAATACGGCCTGTAGACTGCTAATGGTTTTGGGGCTTCGGGCCCGTGCAGCCATCACGGTTGACCGATCGCAACAAAAAGGGGACATCCTCTTCTAGACATTATACTGAGTCATCCTACCAAGTTACAATGAAATCCTTCATAAATACTACCCATAGTCTGTGCTAAAGGTTTTTGGGTTTTGGGCTCAGGCAGCCGTCACGGTTGAATATTGCGACCAAAAGGGGACGTTCTCATCTAGACATTATCTGGAGTCATCCTACCAAGTTACAATGAAATCCCTTCATAAATATTAAATTTTTTAAGTAAATTTTGTTTCTTAACATACCTACCACAATTGTTTACAATTGGCTGTAACGTAAGTGCAAGCCCTACTTTGGAACTCCAGCTTTTACTGTGCTTTTACCTCTTTTACCGAGCGCATGCGCAACAACCGTATTTCGTATTTCCGCCAACGAGAAGTTTGTGATTGAGTGAGGAGGTATCGATATCAAAGATATCCACAAGGAGGGTGGGCCTCTGGTAAACAATTGTGGTAGGTATGTTAAGAAATAAAATTTACTAAAAAATTTTAATTTTTTTTCAACCTACTCACAATTGTTTACAATTGGCTGAATAAACAATAGGAGGAGGTGAATCACATAACCAATACCAACAAGAGCAGCAGAAAGAAAAGCAGGGGGGGGGGGGCAGAGAACAATAGCGAAA
Source organism: Pictodentalium vernedei (assembly GCA_031216915.1). Classification (NCBI taxonomy): domain Eukaryota; kingdom Metazoa; phylum Mollusca; class Scaphopoda; order Dentaliida; family Dentaliidae; genus Pictodentalium; species Pictodentalium vernedei. The sequence continues at coordinate 170,304,678 of CM062289.1, read as the reverse complement.
CCTGTAATGAAGATAGAGAGAAGGCACCTGAAAAGAACAAGGCTGAGGGAAGCACAAACCCGATAAAAGCAAATTTAACGAGGGTGCACAACAGCCTGAGCAGCAACGAAAGAGCTTAAAGAATAAAGATCCTCAGATTGCTGCTGTAGGTGGTGGAGATAAAAGGAGGAGAAGGTAGAAGCATTCCTCCAGTAAGCCGCATTCATAACATCCCAGAGCGAAACAGAATTGGCGAACGCCCAGGATGTAGAAATGGCATGAACCTCATGAGCATTAAACAGGTTCGAAACAAGATCCGAAGCAGACAAGCGGGAATATACCAGCTTGATTGCAAGACAGACCCACCTGGAAATAGAATAGGAAGAGATAGACTGCCTCTTAGGAATGAGTGACAGAAAGAACCTCTTCCGACCCCTCCTAATGAACTGAGTGCGATTAATGTAAGTCTTGATTGCACGAACAGGACAAAGAAGAGGTCTCCGGCCATCGACAGCAGAGAGAGCCCGAATGCAGATGGGAGGAGGTACTGAATCAGGAAGTTGATTCTTAGCCAGAAAAGAGCAAACAGTAGTGAAGGTGACACTGTTAGCCTCATTTCTGAAGAAAGCAGAATCAACAGATAGCGCATGAAGCTCACTGACTCGTCGAAAAGAAGCAAACGCTAGAAGGAAAGCTGTCTTATAGGTGAGAAAACGCATATCGGTCTCAGAAACAGGCTTGAATGGCGCCCCCTCCAAACAGTGCAACACCCATGTCAAGTTCCACTTGGATGTAAGATGCAAAACTCGAGGCCTCTTCAAAGAAAAGTGCCGAATGAGTTTGGAAAGAAAAAGATTACGACCGATGCACCGCTTTTCCACATAAGAGAAAGTATCAGACAGCATAGACCGATAACCCTTAATCGTAATAGGCTGGAGGCCCTTGGAGACAAAAAGGTATACCAGAAAATCTGCAATTTGAGCGATTGACGGATCACGGTAATCCACATTGTGATCTGTACACCAGTGGCAGAAAACCTTCCACTTCGCAGCATAAGTCATGCCAGTGGAATGTCGCCGCAATGCAGAAATGCACTCCACTGTTCGTTTCGAAAAACCTCTACGTCGGAGACAGGACCTGATAAAAGACAGGTGTGAAGGGACAGGTTCGCCAGGTTGTTGTGATACTTCCTGGGATGACCCTGTGAATGAAGATCGCGATGTAGAGGTAGACGAATCAGCCGATTTGCCAACAGAGGCCGCAGCAGATTGATCCACACCCTCTGTGGAGACAGAGGTGTGATCAGAATGATCCTGCAACTGCAAGCACGAATCTTCGCTAATACTTGAGGAAGAATCGGTGCAGGAGGGAAGGCATAGCCGATCCAACCTGTCCAGTCCAGAGACAGTCTACCGCAAATGCTAGAGGATCTGGACAAGGAGAGACAAAGGTCTCTTCCTGATGATTCCAGTGAGTGGCGAAAAGGTCGACCCGAGGACGTCCCCACCGCTCGCAAATAGCCTGAAACACCGACCGATGTAGCATCCATTCGGGTGGAAGGACACTGTTGCGTCGAGACAGGGAGTCTGCTAGGACGTTGAGACGTCCGGGGATGTGACGAATGGACACCCGAACGTTTACATCCCACGCCAACAAAAGAAGATCCCAAGATAGCCGATACATGGGAATCGAATGTATGCCTCCTTGATTCCGTATGTAGGCCACTACTGTCGAATTGTCCGAAAGAAGTAGGACAATATGGTCCGACAGGTGAGGGATCCAAAGCCGAAAACTCAACAGAAGAGCAAGGAGATCCTTCTGGTTGATATGAAGGCCCACCTGCTCGCTGTCCCACGCGCCGTGAGTGGACAGACCGAGAGGATCCAACGTCGCACCCCAGCCCCGATCGCTGGCATCCTCAGTAAGGATGCGATCGGCCAAAGGAAGATCCAACGGAACACCCTGTGTCAGCCAGGGAACATTGGCCCAAGGGTGGAGGTGACAAAGCAGGGACCGAAGAATAGGAAGTTCCAGGTCCGGCGGATCTACATTCGGACGCCAATGATCCAACAGGAAGTGTTGAAGAGGTTGGACAAATATGCGACCGAGCGGAATGAGATCTGACACCGACCGCAAAGGCCCAGCATCCGAAGGAAAGTCCTGGCCGAGACCGAGGAAGATTGAAGCAGGTTCCGAGTCAAGGCGGAAAGAATCGTCGCCCGAGCATTGGGGACCGACACCACATTGTGAAGAGTCAAAATCCATCCCCAAATGACGAAATTGCTGAGAAGGAAGGAGATCCGATTTCTCACGATTGACTCTGAAACCCAGCGACACTAGTAGGCAAAGAAACTGCCGGACATCTGACTCCAGAACAGCAGCATCGTGGTGCCGTTGGAGGATGTCATCCCGGTAGGCTGACGAAGTCACAGCCGACTGAGTATGGTGAAAAGCAAGCACATGTGACATCAGTCGGGTGAAGGCCCAAGGAGCCAGCTTCAAACCGAACGGGATAGCTCTGAATTGAGAGACTCGATCCCGAAACAAGAACCGAAGGTATTTCCGTGACGCCAGATGAATGGGTACATGGATGTAGGCATCCTTCAGGTCGATACTGGTAGCAAAGTCACCCCGATGAACTGAACGTCGAACCAACCGGAAAGTATCCATACTGAAACGAGGTGCTATAATGTACTCGTTCAGGATACTCAGATCGATGACAGGACGAAATTGGCCAGTTTTTCTTCGGCACCAAGAAAAGTCTCGAGTAAAACCCCGGGGAAAGGGTGTTCCTGACCACCTCGGTCGCCCGTTTGGAGAGGAGATTGTCGATCTCCTGCACCAGAAGGTCCCAACGTAGAGAATCGGAAGGGACCTGAGTCGGGAGGTGCACCCGAGATAAACTGGGGTGCCGATGGAAGGACAGTCGCAGACCGGATTCTATGACGTCGAGGACCCAAGTGTCCAACGTTATCTCTGTCCAACGGTCGTAAAACAGCGACAGCCTTCCCCCGACTGGAGGCGAATCGAGGTGAGGACCTTCACTTGCAGCCTCGACGAGGCCCCCGAGAGGAGAAACCCCCACCTCGGGAAGCGACAGAGTCCCGAGACTTTCCTGCCTGAGGCTGCCAGCGAGCCTGGCTTCGTCGGCGCTTCTTCTGAGCAGAAGGAGCAGACGGAGCCGAAGGCGTAGCCGACGTCGCCGACGAGGCAGATGCAGCAGGACGCTTGCCGGGCCTGGAACGACTAGAAGGCTCAACAGGGTTACGACGCTCCACAGAAGACCGCGGCCGTACGGTAACAGATGGCTGGACTGAAGGTTGAATGTCCGGCAATAAGCCAAAGACAAAATCCAAAGCCTGCCCCAAGACTGACGAGGGGGCCCATCACCTTCAAGAAAATTGTCATCCTCTGTTGCAGAAGAGACGTAGCCCAACTCGGGCTGACCAGCAGAAACCTCCTGTGAATACTGTGCAGTATCCAAGAGGCCAGGCGAGACATCTCGGCGACCGACCAAAGGAGGTTGTGGCTCAGGAGGCACAGGGAGGCCAATTTGAGGGTTGCTAGAAAGCAACCGTCTGAGCGCCAAAATGGCCTGACGCAGGTCACCCCGAGAATCCATCGCAGCAGCATCGCCCGCCGGAGTGTCCTCCCAATGGACCCTTCTGGTAGAAGAACTCAAATCCTCAGAAGGGACCGAACGTCGATCGGCAGACAGAATTGGGAGATGGTGAGAAGACACTGGAGGATAGTCCCGATTGTGACGCCCAGGGGCAATCACTGACCTTTGCGGAACAAAAGGTCTGCCTGCAAATCCTCTAAAGAGACCGACGGCGTACGTCGATCGGTAGCTGGACCTGGGACACGGTGAGAAGACACCGGAGGATTGTCCCAAAAATGACAGGATCCTGTTATTGGCCTCTGCGCGGCAGAAGGCCCTAACTGCTCATCCTCTGAGACCGACGGCAAGCATCGATCGACGTCCAGACTCGGAACACAGTAAGGAATCACCGGAGGAAGGTTCCGAGAGTGACAGCTAACCGGGGCTGTCAATGACCTCTGCCGAACAGCAGGCCCTGGATGCCAATGTCTCAACCCCATCCTGCTAGTCGGCACACTAGCAGGGGAAGGGGGGGGGGCAATAAATGATTCGCTCGAGAGGCGAGGAATCGCCGCCGAAGCGACCGAACGGCTCAACCGACTAGGAGCAAACGTAGCCAAATGAGACGGAGCAGACAGCAAACCTGCATAGCTTCGCCGCAAAGCTAGGGGAGGCTGAGAGCTCATAGACACACCAGCAGATACAGTCTCGGGCCCACGAGACTGTATACTATCCCCAGAGGAGATGGAAGAGCCACCATCATACAGAATAGGATCTGTAGTAACAACTTCCTCAGCAACTGTCGACAGCGTAGGAGGCAAAACGGAGAGTGTCACCGAGCTGACCTCGGAGAAGCTCTCTACGAAAACAGACGCCTCAAGAGTGACATCAGAAGAGAAAGAGAACACTGTCTCCACATCAGGTATCACCGCACTAGCACCGTCAACAGTTGCAGAGGAACTCGCCACAGAAAAAAAGACAGATCAGCATCCTGTGTGACAGAGCCACTACGTGCACTCACAGAAATATCTGATAAGGCATGGCTACCCTTACCCCGAGAATGAGGGGTTCTAGCTCTAGACAGAACCACCTTGTTAACAGAAGCCCAGAATTTTGAGGACCGAACCACACAAATACCACATGCTTGGGCCTGAGTACAATTGTTGCAAGTGACACATGTGGAATGAGAGTCGTCCACATGTTTCACCTGCAAGCAAGAGGAACAAGGAATAGTCTTAGGCATAATATGAAAATGATATAAGAAATCAAGCTTCCCGCCGACGGAAAACCGAACAATGGTTGTGTTCACACATGGGGGAAAAACAAGACTATGTGTGAAAAAGCAAGCAAACATTATCAAAAATATCATCAAAGAATAATAATTTTAGAAGCTTGAAAAGGATACAATCCACTTGCACATAATCAGATGAAGATAGCACATACAAATAAGTTGTTCACGAAGATAACAGCTAAAAAATAGCACGAGTCACAAAAATTTCCGACCAGTACAATGGCAGAAATATGTTGATCATTCCTCTTTCTAATGAGTTTCTGAACATCTAGACAATGTCAAGATAAAGTAACTTTGAAATTAATTTAAAACAAAAAACAAAAAAAAACTGACCTGGACAGCAGATAATAGTCATTCTGGTTCTTTAAAGGGGACTTAAGTGCGGCAGATTTAACATTTTCGAGAATTTCGTTTTATTCAGCCTTCATTATCAGAATAGTTTTGGATTCTTCATATTGTTTTAACAAGTGGAATATTCTGACCCATTCACTTTTCCCAAGTTTGTCCCTTGCCCAGAATCATCGTACAATGCATACCGCATGGAGCAATAATGGATAGGGGAGACAGCCACACCACAACAGTTACTGGTTACACAGGTGATAGATGAAGACTGCATCAGATCCACAGATTTCCTATTTTCAAAAATGAGCATTGACCGCAAATAAATGTTTTGGTGGGCGCAGTCTCAGGTGAGAGAGTTCCATTCGCTTTGATGGTCCATGGGAATAAGGAATATTTTTGGAAGTCATTACTGTCAGATGGTACAGATGGTGCACATTCCCATTTTGACCATGTGGTCACTGTGGTGGTACGAGCCTTTCCAACTGTCTTATATTCATTAGTGATCTTGTACAGAATGGCAAGTGTGGTGTCATGCCTCAAATCCTAAAGTGATCTCTAGTTTAACTTCATATGATTTAACATATTGTCCACACTAGATCCTTTACTGTACCAATGATGTATCTCTCTCCTCGTCGCTAAACTATTTCCAATCTGCAGTGTTCATTTTATGGTATGGGTCAGGGGCAAGGGTACCATTCGCTATGTTGCCTATTCTGCCCAACAATGCCACAGAGAGGTTGGGATGAAAAGAAATTTGAACATCAACATTTTTTGATTTACACAGAATGTTCTATATATACATGTATATACTTTAAATGTTAGTATGGAATAAATGAACCCGAGCCTATTGTATCAAACTAATTAATGTATTATAAATTAAACTGGTGGAGTAGCACTGCCCCATACACAGCACTCATTCTATCGAATAATGTTACACACAAAGTTACACACAAAGCCATTCATACAAATAGAGGTTGGTGAAACCTCAAGTTGGGCCAGACACGTCGACAAGAGGAGTTGTAGAATGGGGGAATAAATTTCCTGATTAAGTACTCCCAATTTTGGGGTGGGGGGCAGTGGGGGGCGGGGGGGGGGGGTCAGCGGGGCTACAGCTATTGAAGAAGCTGCCTTCTTTATTGTGGGCTTGCCAGGGCATATCCTAACATTTCCCCCTCCACTCCCCCCACCCCACAACAGAGAGCACAGGCCCCCTTTTTGGGGAAATCATGGAGCCACCAATGCAGGCAGTCAGACAGTGGAGGTTGTACCGGGGGGAGGGAAGTGGGATCTACAAACCCCATTGGGGATGTCTCGACCTGCCCCACTCCCCAGCAGTCAGGGCTGCTTCCTTTATTGTGGGCTTGTCAGGGAGCACTAGCTCCTTTCTAGAGGAAATACTGGCACCACCATTGTGGGATAAGCCAGGTTTGCAACCCCAATCAGTCAGTCTTACAGGTGGACAAAGCCTGAGGAGCTGGGGAGAACTGCTGATAAAAAAAAAACAGATAGCAAATGGCACACTCCAACTCACTACCCCACCACAATCAGGATTAGCATTAGATGAAGGCAAGTGCACTATCAGAATGTCCTATGCCTCAGCAGCCATTGTGATATGATAAGGGTAGTTGGGATTAAGTGTCCTGCTCAGGCACACAACCTCAGGGTTAAAACACAGTGGCCCCGACACAACCCTACAATATGATGCCTGGAATCCGGCTTGAACAAAACTGAACATATAAGTAATCTTTACATTCATGTTATATATCAAATATGGTGGCACTGGGAGCTGTGGTTTGGGAAACTGGAGTAGTTATTTTGGAAAAGAGTTTGGAATGTTTTCCCTGTTACCAACAATGTTAAAGTGGGCAACTCCCAAATGGGCTTTTTTATCATGAGTATATTGATCAGCCTGATTATGCTCATTTCACACCAAACATCAATTATGTGTACTTGTGCTGTGTAGTTTGGCATCACCAGTTTCTTATCATATTTGTGTTCTTTATCATTTATTCAACAAGTTTTTGTATTAAAGACTCTAGAACCCAGCCAACTTCATTTTGAGTCAATCTCTGTGGTTTTCAGTTTGTATACGAGAGTGGGATCACAGCAAGTGCGTAAACAAAGATCCCATCAAAGGGGAAAGGAAGCTGTCAAAGCAGCAGTGACTACTGCCATCAGATATGAGAGGCAAGCAAAGTCTGTGATTCACCTTGGAGAAGGATTCTTTGCAATGAAAGCAAATGCATTGCAGTTAGTTTGGATGAGTTGGTAGTCACATAACTATCTCTAACCTATTTTCCATGCTGTGGACATGTCACAGTAGTGTGAATGGGTCTTTAACCCTTTGCCAAATGCATACAATACCAAAATTTATTTTTTTTAAAGTTATTTTTTCCAAAACTTTCAACAAAACCATATCATGTGAACCTCACAGGAATGAGCTTGGTGGCCATATTTCATTGAGAGGGTCATATGATATGGTTTTGTTGAATGATTTGGAAAAAGATGTGTTTTTTTCAACTGCTCAATTTGTATATTACATGGGCAGATGTGATAGATTCATTAGGTAAAGGGTTAACCCTCTGCATATTGCTGTTGAAGCACCAAAATTTCGACCTGCAAATTTTCCCTATAATTCAACTAGAAATTTGAGCAATTTAATCGTGTTTGCCAGAACTCATTGAGCTCTGTCAAACAATACTGAATATTGGTAATTAAATTCCCAGTTACATTATGTGAAAATACTGCTGCTTGAAATTTCAGTATTTTGATACCGATACGCAAAAGGTTAAAGTTTAGAACAAAGCTCATTCTGAACAGACTGCCAAGATGTTTCAAAATACACCAATTGTAGCACAGTGTATTATACTGTACAACACAACAATGTTTTCCAAGACATGATGACATGTTATAATTGAAAAACAAGACTAACGGTGACCGCCTAACAAGACTAATGGATGCCTCCAAACTATGGCCAAAAGGCAATACTGGAAAGAAAAGTTTTGTGCTGAATTTGCTGCTCACTATAGTTCATAAGGTTTCGAATTTAATAAAATACATCTAACATAGCAGCCAAAAGCTGTATTGACCTTATTTCCATAAGGTCAATACAGCCACTAATATGTTCGAACTTTCTCAACAGTACCATACACATATGGATGTCACTTGAATTGGCATACAGTACACATCAAAATACAGTTGTAGGATAACCACTATAAACTATGTACCTTTCTCTTTGTACACTGATAAGACTGAGCTTTCAAAAAAATGATGTTAGTTTCTGGTCTTATCAGTGCACAAGCAGCAGTATACTTAGTTTTTTGCAGTTATGTTACAACTTATTGCAACTTGTACTGTAATGTGCAAGTTCTTTTGACAATGATACCTGATTGGTTTTATTGGAAAATCGAGATAAAATTTTACCCCGAAGAGTGGAATTTAGTTTTTTTGTTTTTTTTAAAACTTTCTTGGATAAAGGGTTACAGTGTGTGAGAGTTAAGTTTTCCCAATCCTGTTACCTTGACCTTTATCACTCGAGCATGGCGTTGCTGTGCAAAAGACCTTCCATTGGTCTTTACTCTTGTGTAAAGTTTTATGGAAATCCACGAAACATTATAGAGTTACTGCTCTGGACGTACAAATAAAGTTGAATGGACAGATGGATGGAGTGACAAGCAGATGGACAACCCAGATTTAAGATGCCTCCCTATCGGAGGCATAAAAATTATATTAAAATTTTTGCACAAATCACCTCTGACATTTCTACCAAGAAGAGTATATGGAAGTTAAGATGATATGTTACTAGCTGTTTTTCAATATATCAACAATCTTTTCAATAACATCTGGATGCAAAAACGATGATACAAGTGTTCTGATAAAATGATCACTCATCCTATTTTCACTACATGTAGTGTCTGTAGCAATGCTATCACTATCATCCTCTCTGACTGCATTTGAATCTATTCTGGCAGTTCGAACAGAGTCCTGCTTGTTGACAGATAATACAGTTTCCCCAGGCATGCTTTCTTTACTTACAAATTGTAAGTTATTAATTTTGGCATCATTTCTGTTGGAGTGACTAGGGTTACTTAGTGATTCTTGTACTTCTACAGACAGTACAGGCACACTATCTGTACTGTCATATTCTGTTTCATTGACCTGAGTATCAGGTTTCATAGAAAAATGAGTTGTGCACTGACTTCCAAATGGGCAGACAAAAGAACTGGAAGAAAACTGATGGCATGCCCGAGACAAGAGGTAATTCACTTTCATCTTTGAATTCCTGTTTGAGTTTCGCTCAAAGAATATTCTCATACTTTCTGTTGAAGTCTTTAAGTGTGTTTCTTCTGATATGCAGCTACCTGAAGTAGATCTTGAAGTAGGAGTAGTCTTTGTCAATTTAGCATCACTGTTGTTGATTTCACTGGCGTCTATAGTCAGTAATGAGTCTGACTTGGTACTGCAGCAATATTTCTTGTTTTCTGATGGAAAAGACAAGTTACTTGAATCTTCAATAGCATCTATTTGTCTTTTCCTTTGGTTATCAGTTCTTGCTGTTTCTGACATCACTCTCCTTGATTCAAAACCTAAGGAACTGATGTCTTGAAAACACTTGTAAGGGTATGCAAGAAGTCCTTTCAGAGAACTGGCAAACTTGTACAAATTGTTCTTGTTTTCTCTGTTATCCTTTCTATCCCCTGGTTCATGCATACTTTCACATGAATTTTTAACAGAAGTGAGCATGGTTTGAATATACTGGAGATTGACAGTAAATGGCATCAATTCCTGAAATGAAGAATGTTATTAAATGGTTAGAAAAGAGTTTGGCAGTGTATGATATGAGACAGGCAGATGGAAAGATGGGTGGAAAGATGTGTGGATGGAGGGAATGGCAGACAGATGGATGGATGGATGGAAATATTTTCTTTAGCAGAACTTTCAGTCTTGGACATAACACGATATCAAGTCTCATCTTAATGCCACCTAAACTACAGGTCATCCTGAAATATCCCTGTTTTATCTGCTATAGATTTTAAACTAATGGTGGAATATTATGTGACATACTGGTGGAAAGTGCTCTGATAGCTCTTTCCACTAGTGTGTCACATAAGATGTCCTCAGCATTAGTAAAGGTAAAACAATGACATTATCTCTCGCCAGACTAGATCATGTTACTGAAGATACCCGTTTAAAAATAAGAAATATCATTGACCAGGTCAAGTGAAGGACTGGTTAGTCAAATCAAATCCACCTAAGCAACCTGTATGGAGATTAATGTCAATTATATAATTGTGTGCCTTGCTAAAGAATGTATTTCTTAATTATATACTGGTTGTAATGCTATATGTTATATATACTACTCAAAGTTTGCTAAGCACAAAGTATATCCAACTACCTGTTTTACGTTTTAGTTGAAATATTGTAATGAAAAGTGTATATATTTTTTTATTTAATTATAACTTGAATGATTTTAGTACAGAAATTAAGATTTTATTTATGTTTGACATTATTTTTTAGCTTTTGAATACAATAACCATGGAAAATGGATATTATTGGTAAAAGAGGAATTTTTTCCATTTGCCAAAAACTTAACAGAGCGAACTGGTATGGGTTCAATATCGAGTATGAGACCCATTACTGTTAATTACAGATTGACAACACCTCATGCTCCCCATCAGGTTCCTGGTGGTCCTTTGTGGGATGTTGTTCCATTCTAGGACCAGCATGGCACCAAGCTCCTGGACACTGCTTGGCTGGACTGGACAGGCTCAATTACAAGCTGCAACTCATTCCAGACATGTTCAATTGGATTGAGGTCAGGGAATCTTGCTGGCCAGTCCATACACTCAATCCCCTCCCTCTGTCGGTACTCCCCGACAGCATCGGCAACATGAGGACGGGCATTATCGTCCATCAGAATGAATCTATCACCCAGTGCACATGCATACAATCTGACGTGGACATCCAGGATCTCATCAATATACCGCTGTGCAGTCAATGTACCACATTCAAGGACACAGAGCTCTGTACGTCCATCCCTGCTGATGCCGCCCCAGACCATGATTGACCCTCCACCATAGCGGTCATGCTCAGCAATTTTAGCGGCATGGAATCACTCTCCTGGTCTTCTCCATACCCTAGACCACCTATCTGTGTGGTCTAGGCAGTACCTTGACTCATCTGTAAAAAGGACAGGTCGCCACTCTTCTCTGGTCCATCCAACGTGGTCCATGGCCCATTCATATCGTGCCTGGCGGTGGTTCTGGGACAGCGGAATAGAAATACATGGTCTTCTCGTTCGGAGACCACCTTCATGCAACCTTACCTGGATAGTCTGCGTCGAACATTTACCCCGGATGCATTCTGAAGGTCACTACGAAGCTGGGTTGCTGTGGCAAAGCGGTTCCTATGGGCTTGAATGTTCAAAAAACGGTCTTCAGCTGCAGATGTTGCACTGTCTCTGCCACTACAATGCCGTCTTACTGGTGTTCCATACTGCAGAAATCTTGCCCAGGCTCTGGTGATCACCGTATGGTGCACACAAAGGGCTTCACCAACCTGACGATGGGTAGCCCCTTGCTCCACCATCCCTACAGTCGTCACATTTCTGCTTCAGACAAATGTATTCTTACATTTGCATTTGCCATATTTAATCATTAAATCACAAGGGTTTGTGTTGAAATGAAGATTGAATACCCTACACATGTCATTTACATGCAGACAATACACGAAAACATCATGAAAAGCAAGGGGTACATGCTTTCCATGACCGTCACGAAAAGTCTGCCTGTCAAGAGAGCTAATGTAAACACTGGGGACCATCTCAATACATTCCTCAATCATATCCACCAACAATATCACAAATATGTCACAAGCAAATTTCACAATGATGTGTCAAATATTTGGTGCTTAGCAAACTTTGAGTAGTATATTATAAGTACACTGGAGCCCACTTAATTGGATATCTCTTAACTGAATAACCCTGTTAATTGAATATAATTTCCCAATGCAAAACCATTTACCATACCTCCATTACAAATTTGACCTGTTATATAGGTTATAGAGTAAACTCCTGTTAATTGAATAACAAGAGGGATGTTACATCCCAACGCTCACCTACATTCACGCTTGATAATGTCGTTCCAATGTAACATGCCTAATATTTAGTTAATATAAAGCATTAACTAGGCATCAAATGATTAATGTGGTTTATGTGATGGCTTTGGAAAGTCTATATTTCTGCATTTATTATATATCAATTCAACATAGAATCATTGGATATAAAAGCATTTTTTTCTTTTAGAAATGTTTATGATTAAGAATATGAATCGTGAGGCCAGATATTAAATCATAAATAAGAATTAGGAAAGGCTTTCATAAATTTATATTTTACAAAATAAAAATACATCAGATCAAAAAAAAATAAAATAGGAGGTGCAAAATGGCATTATGTAATGAAGAATCACTGAAATTGTAATTGAAGTACATTCATTGGTTAAAGAGGAGTTGCGGAAAAACATTCGTTCAAGAAAGTGACTGTAAGTCCCAACAAAAATACATCACATCAACAACTAAAATAAGCCTTAATGTTACTAGTAACAAGTATGAGAAAGTATTAAACAAAAAAAAAAGTTAAAAAATTTTTTTTTTAAAGAAAGTGAATATAAGTCCCAAAAATAACCCTCAAATTCCTCAAATATGCATGTAATGAGGGCGCAACGTTACCGCAATGTAGTTCAGTAACCCATGTGTACAATATCAATTGCTTGGAAAGACACATAGAAACAGAACTCACCTGAACACAAACTTTTAGAACTTAAAATTGAGTAAGAGAAAAACGTGAACATTGTGACTGAAAAAAAGAAAAGAGATCAGTTAAATTTCTGCATACTGTAAGGTTAATACCTAAAGTAGTTATTGAAATGAGACAATAAACAGTAATGAGAGGTGAAGGCACCACAATCTCCACAAAAGCTGACTTTAACGCAAATTCTTAAAACACCTAAACGCTAATTCTTACAACAAGTTTTGGCAGAAAATCAGCCTCAAATTCCTCAAATATGCATGTAATGAGGGTTAAATATTACTGCAATGGAGTTCAGTAACCCAAGTGTAGAATATTAATCGCCTGGAAAGACACATAGAAACACTCACCTAAACACAAAGTTTACAAAGTTTTAAAAACTTAAAATTTCCTAAGTCCGAGAAAAACATGAAAATTTTGACTGAAAAAAAAGAAAATTTCCGTTAAATTTCTGCATACAGTAGGGTTAATACCTACAGTTGTTATGAAATATGAAAATCAACAGTAATGAGAAGTTAAAGGAGCACAATCTGCACAAAAGCTGACTTTAACGCAAATTCTTACAACACCTAAACGCAAATTCTTACAACAAGTTTTGGCAGAAAATTTTAGGTGAAATTTGGAAAAAAGTTGTATCAGGTTAAATACTGTTCTGATAGTCCCCTACAACCTACATATGCAATATCAAAGGCCTGAGCCCACTGATGTTTGAGAAATTGACCTTAACATTAAATCTTACAATATTGGACACGCCAGACGCCGACGCCCGAGGTTATGACAATAGCTCACCACTTCTAATAGGAGTAGGTGAGCTAAAAAATCTTGTAACATGTTGAGAAATTACCCTAACTCTCCCCAGTTTTTCTGTTTATAGACCTATTTAGTTTAAACAATATTTATTTCCAATTATCAGAGAAAAAGACACACAACAATGAACAGTGTGTGGATTCGACAGTAAGCTGGAAGCTTATATACATTTACAAATGTGATGGCACGAGATGTTAATTAAATGACTTCAATAACCCAAACATTTACCATACATAGCTTCTGCTATGTCAAGTGTGCTCTATTCAATATGATATCAGAATGCAGTCATGTTGGAAACAAATATTACTACCTTGGTTTTTACGTTGAACAGAGTGAAGTTAGAACAGCTAAAAGAGATAGTACTGATGGGCTAGAATTTTAAGAGGCCCTAACAACTCACCAAGCCAAAGGCGAGCAAAGAGAGACCAGGACAGAATACATGGGTGCACATGGCCAGCGGGATGAGTAGCACTGGAACAATCATCAGTAACTGTTTGTCGGCATCAGTCGAATGCTTGTATACATTTATAAAGGCATTAGTAGTGGCCTTCAATGAAGTTCCAGAGAACCGTCGTGGGATGAAATTTATCATCCATTTTAATTCTATAGTCAACGGAAAAAGACTACAATTTATTGTATTACTGAATTGAGTTTAGGTCTTGGTAGCATGATGGTATCAACTGCAATATTAGGGTATTGCAGCTGGGATCAACATGTCCCCAAGGGTCATGGTAGTGCTATTCCATGGAGGTTCCATAAGGACAAGAACTTACACCGAGTCACAGCTGCTTGGTATTTATCTTTAAGTATCAATAGCAACATCAAAGTATAGACCTATTTGGCCTCAGTACATCCAATACAGGCATTTAATCTATTGATATCTTGTTTGACAGAGTTCATGGAGCTCTGTCAAACAAGATATAATAGAATAAATGCTAAGTTTATCTCTAAAATACAGGAAAGTAACACAATCCCTGTTGATTGAATACTCCTGTTAAATGAATAATTTTCTTTGGCAAAGTAGCAATCCAATTAACAGGGTTCCACTGTATTGCATGCCTTAGAGCTGACTGTGCCAAAATAGTGGTCCTAGAAGAAGAATAGTCCACACTCCAATATTCAGTGTAGTGGCATTCCAGTTCCTCCTTTACATTTATAAAATTGTCGCTTCAAAAATCTGCACACATCTGTTTAAGATATGCAATATATGGATTTGGAAACATTTATACTCTCATCCTCTGGAGAGCAGAAATTAATGGACCTGCTAACTACAGTTGTATTAAGCAGCTATTTGTGGTAGTCATATCTTATATATAAGTACGATTGAGCCTATCTTTCGCTCTCTGTCCACCTACAGTGAAACCTGTCTTGAGAGACCGCCCCTTCTGCAAGGCAAAAACGGTCTCTCAAGACAGGTGGTCTCTCATGACAGGTAATGACATTTTAGCAGGTCTGGCACCAGCCTATGGGTTCAATTCATTTACAGTGGAGATGCAATGTATTATGTATGGGGTCAAATAACAAAATAACAAAGAATTCATTGTATGATTTACATATTTATTTTACTAATTAATTTATTTTATATTTCAGATCCAATAATTTTTTATTATGTAATGAGTCATAAAAAATCTGTAAATCTATGTACAAATAAATGAAATAAAGTACATACATGTATGTGAGTACATGCATAGTATATGAGCAAGTTTTGTTGTCATTTTGAATCAAGATTTATCAACAGCTGTGTATCTTTTGTTTTTTTTTTTCAATAGTTTGTGCAACAGTAATAATTGTTGTACATGGAAGAACTGAGTACAACTCGATACATTGTTATTGTAAGAGAAAATCACGTAAATTCTGATCACAACCCATGGTTCATACAGGCAGTAACAAAATAAAAGTTCAAGCACACTTCTCAAGGACTTTCATAGTATACAGGCAGTAACAAAATAAAGTTCAAGCACACTTCTTGAAAACATTCATGGTATACAGGCAGTAACAAAATAAAAGTTCAAGCACATTTCTCAAGGACTTTCATGGAATACAGGCAGCAACAAAATAAAAGTTCAAGCGAATTACTCAGGGACTTTCATGGTGTACAAGCAACAACAAAATAAAGTTCAAGCACACTTCTCAAGGACTTTCATGGTATACAGGCAGTAACAAAATAAAAGTTCAAGCACATTTCTCAATGACTTTCATGGTATACAGGCAGTAACAAAATAAAAGTTCAAGCACATTTCTCAAGGACTTTCATAGTATACAGGCAGTAACAAAATAAACTTCAAGCACACTTCTCAAGGACATTCATGGTATACAGGCAGTAACAAAATAAAAGTTCAAGCACATTTATCGAGGACTTTCATAGTATACAGGCAGTAACAAAATAAACTTCAAGCACACTTCTCAAGGACTTTCATGGTATACAGGCAGTAACAAAATAAAAGTTCAAGCACATTTCTCAAGGACTTTCATAGTATACAGGCAGTAACAAAATAAACTTCAAGCACACTTCTCAAGGACTTTCATGATATACAGGCTGTAACAAAATAAAAGTTCAAGCACATTTCTCAAGGACTTTCATGGTATACAGGCAGTAACAAAATAAAAGTTCAAGCACATTTCTCAAGGACTTTCATGGTATACAGGCAGTAACAAAATAAAAGTTCAAGCACACTTCTCAAGGACTTTCATGGTATACAGACAGTAACAAAATAAACTTCAAGCACACTTCTCAAGGACTTTCATGGTATACAGGCAGTAACAAAATAAAAGTTCAAGCACATTTCTCAAGGACTTTCATGGTATACAGGCAGTAACAAAATAAAGTTCAAGCAAACTTCTCAAGGACTTTCATGACACACAGGCAGTAACAAAATAAAAGTTAGAGCACATTTCTCAAGGACTTTCATGGTATACAGGCAGTAACAAAATAAAGTTCAAGCACACTTCTCAAGGACTTTCATGATATACAGGCAGTAACAAAATAAAAGTTCAAGCACATTTCTCAAGGATTTTCATGGTATACAGGCAGTAACAAAATAAAGTTCAAGCACACTTCCCAAGGACTTTCATGATATACAGGCAGTAACAAAATAAAAGTTCAAGCACATTTCTCAAGGACTTTCATGGTATACAGGCAGTAACAAAATAAAGTTCAAGCACACTTCCCAAGGACTTTCATGGTATACAGGCAGTAACAAAATAAAAGTTCAAGCACACTTCTCAAGGACTTTCATGGTATACAGGCAGTAACAAAATAAAGTTCAAGCAAACTTCTCAAGGACTTTCATGACACACAGGCAGTAACAAAATAAAAGTTCAAGCACATTTCTCAAGGACTTTCATGGTATACAGGCAGTAACAAAATAAAAGTTCAAGCACATTTCTCAAGGACTTTCATAGTATACAGGCAGTAACAAAATAAACTTCAAGCACACTTCTCAAGGACTTTCATGGTATACAGGCAGTAACAAAATAAAAGTTCAAGCACATTTCTCAAGGACTTTCATGGTATACAGGCAGTAACAAAATAAAGTTCAAGCACACTTCCCAAGGACTTTCATGATATACAGGCAGTAACAAAATAAAAGTTCAAGCACATTTCTCAAGGACTTTCATGGTATACAGGCAGTAACAAAATAAAGTTCAAGCACACTTCCCAAGGACTTTCATGGTATACAGGCAGTAACAAAATAAAAGTTCAAGCACATTTCTCAAGGACTTTCATGGTATATAGGCAGTAACAAAATAAAAGTTCAAGCACATTTCTCAAGGACTTTCATGGTATACAGGCAGTAACAAAATAAAAGTTCAAGCACATTTCTCAAGGACTTTCATGGTATACAGGCAGTAACAAAATAAAAGTTCAAGCACATTTCTCAGGGACTTTCATGGTATACAGGCAGTAACAAAATAAAGTTCAAGCACACTTCTCAAGGACTTTCATGATATACAGGCAGTAACAAAATAAAAGTTCAAGCACATTTCTCAAGGACTTTCATGGTATATAGGCAGTAACAAAATAAAAGTTCAAGCACATTTCTCAAGGACTTTCATGGTATACATGCAGTAACAAAATAAAAGTTCAGGCACATTTCTCAAGGACTTTCATGGTATACAGGCAGTAACAAAATATAGTTCAAGCACACTTCTCAAGGACTTTCAGATTTGGAATTGTAAATTGGGATTCAAGCACCTTTTCAAACACAGGTCTGTTTTCAAGGGGTTAAGGGGTTCCAGGTCTGGAATATATGTGACCAGGTGTTAAATTCAACCACTTGAAGGGTGGCCATGGTGGCTGATATTAACTGTCGATATGCAACTGCAAGCAAAAATAGGTGACTTACGCTCATAATATTTTAAATTCTGCTCCGATTTAAATGGAGTTTCCTGTTGAAAAAGGCACATCAGAAATGAAAAATTTGTTCACTGGGTTTAATTATTTACTTCATGTGGTTTTGACCGTCACATCGATTCATAACACCAGTGGACCAGTCAAAAAATAGATGACGTTTGTACACATAAATTCGCTAAGGGGGTGAAAATCTACGACTAAAAATACAATATAGAACAGATGTATTTTTAAATTGCAGCTAACACTGCATTTCACAATTGAATCTCTGCCGGAAAGTGGTGAATGGAAGTGGGATGACTGACTGAGTGAAGTGCTTATAAAAAAAAGAACAGCAAAACAGCAATGCTCCATAGCAAAATATGGTATTGTCCCAAAACACCGGTATTTTAGAACAGTACTGTGGTTTGTCATGATATAAAGTGGTTCTTTTTTTAATGAGCTCCCAATTTCTTTAATCACAACAATTTATCCTCATGATGCCCTTACCCCCACCTTCCAATTACCACTATCCAAAAAGAGTACCATGCTATACAATGGGAAAGTATGTATTGCCATAAAACACCAAAGTGTTTTAGGACAATAATATGTTTTTCCATGGCGTACCACGGTCATATTTTATGGTTACTTCTACATTCTCAGTTATTTGATCTTTTACTCAACATAACGGCCAAAACCGATCAGTGCTATTCGAAAAAACAGACGTATTTCTAAATTGCAGCTAACACTGCATTTCGCATTTGAATCTTTGCAGGAAAGTGGCGAATGGAAGTGGGATGACTAACATGGAGTGAAGTGCTTATAAAAAAAGAACAGCAGTGCCCCATAGCAAAACATGGTATTGTCCTAAAGCACCGGTATTTTAGAACAGTATTGTGGTCTGTCATGATGTACCATGGTTCTTTTTTGAATAAACTCCCAATTTCTTTAATCACAACAATTTATCCTCATGACGCCCCCTCCCCCGCTCCAATTACCATCATCAGAAAATAGTACCATGCTATACAATGAGAAAGCATGTATTGCCATAAAACACCAAAGTGTTTTAGGACAATAATGTTTTTCCATGGCGTACAGCGGTCATATTTTATGGTTACGTCTACATTTATTCAACAATTTATCCTCATGATTTTTAAAAATTAGAAAATCAATAATTAAGGGTTAAGATTTTTTACAAAAAAAACTGGTTATTGAAGATTGTTTACAATCACTATTAACCTGTTTTTTTTCTACAGTCCTTATCCATTTTATTACATATTAGAAGAAGATCAGCACTTTTGTGGTATGCACTATATTTTTTTTAACTGTGTTATAAGATCCAGGGCTTGTAAAATGTGAAGGTACGCAAACTTGTGTCTCAGTTTCAGGGAGAGTGGACTCTTCTTCACTTTTGCTTTTTGCTTCCTTGCCTGTACCTTTTAAAATTTCATCTTCCCAGTTCATACCATCATTGTAAGTTGCTGCTGATATATCATCACTTGCAATATAATCATCCATTGATACATTGATACACCACAGAGAATATTTGTGAATTTGCTGCAAGCACTATTATTTGCAGGCTCTAACTCACATATGGGTGTGCTCCCTATTCCAAACATTTTTGAATAGTAATGGTGGAAACATCCACCCACGCAGACTTCACCCACATAATAGCAGAAAGAATATTTATACTTTTGCTATTTCACTAGCTGTTGACACTTCATCAGTTTTGGATAGCATGTGATTTAACATCTTCTTTCGATAATTCAATTTTAAGGACTGAACTTAGATGTGAGTCTTCCATGGAAGACGTGTGTCGCCTGCACTATATTTTAATATTTCAGACAGAATTCTAAGTGGAAAAGGGGCATAACTCTGGAAAAAATATAGCGGATCAAAAAATAAAATAGGAGGTGCACAATGCCATTATGTGATAAAGAATCACTGAAAGTTTCATCAAAATCCATTCATAGGTTAAAGAGGAGTGGTGGATAAGAGAAAGTGTGACGCGGATGACGACGCAGACGATGCAAGACGACAAAAGTAATCCCTATATGTCGCACCCCACTTCGTGGGGCGGCGACACAATAAAACCTGCATCACAAGGCTGATCTTTTGATGTTGTGTTTTGGGGGAGGAACACCAACTTCACGTTAGTGAGTGTAATGTCTGGATTCCCACTGAAATTGTCCACCAGCATCAGAATTTTCCACTCCTTTGACTTCATTTTCTTGTTTAGTTTTGTTAGCCAAGAACTAAAAATGTCTGCCTTTATCCACGCTTTTCTGTCGGCACAGTAGTTTACACCCAGGTCTCTCACTTTAACACCTTTCAAACAATGTGGATTTTCAGACTTTCCTATAATAATGGGTCTAACTTTTCCCCAGTTGCACTGCAGGCCACTAATATCGTAAACCTCTCTTTTGCCATTTTTAAGCCTTTCCTGAGGTCACTTTTATGTACAAGAGATCTTTCTGGCAATCCACGTTAGAAGAGCCCTGTTTCATCTGAATTGAAAATATTTTCAGGTGAATAGCCAGAAGTTATTGCTGGTAACCTTTTTATCCAATCATCTACTGTTTGTTGGTTGACATCTGCCGGTTCACCACTCAGCATGCTTGCCTTGATGTTGTATCTGGACCTGAAACTTTCTAACCACCCATTGGAGGCCACGAAATTGTCGTGCCCCATTTCCATCGAAGCAACTATTGCTTTTTGTTGAAGGAGTTTCCCTGTAATGGGTACATTCTTGCTTCTCGCCATACAAAACCATTCCCATACTCTCTCGTTCATGCCACTGTACAAAGTTCTCCTTGCTTTTACATATTTATGGCTTGCTTCGTCTCCTGATTCCCAGTTCTGCTTGATATTGGCCTTTTCTTTAATTATATTTTGAATTTGGGTTTTTCCCAGACAGCTCTAATGCAATTTTTCGAGCACTGGTACTGTGCTCAAACCACTCGATAACTTTCACCCTCTCTTCAAGTGTCAAAATCTTTCTCCTTTTTGCTGGGCTTTCGTAACTCATGATTGCGGTTGGTATGCTGCTAGAAGAATGAAATGAAAGGTTTTAGTGTGCCGAAGGCGCGCAGGGACGATGTGGGATTTATAAAATCCCTTGCGACCCGGTTAACCTTATTTTATTTCACTTGGATCACACAGGCCCAGCTTTCCTATTGCCTCAAATGGGGTCTGCGGGGGTATGCACGTGGTTAGAATTCCCGCAGTTTACGTTGGCGTGATAGATTGTCAATAATCAATCCCTCAATGCCATTAAGACTGTTAGAGAGTGGGCTCTATCCAGTTCTAGCTTGGCGATGGTAAAGGTTTGAGTCCCTCCATGGTGGCGAGCCAGAATATAATGTTGTGCGATGGCAAATTTTAGGGAAGAAGAGAAAAGAAAACCAAACAGCAACGCCGGTTTGCTAGCGGTCCCGGTATATGACCATAGTGGTTAAAAAAAAGGAATGGAGAAAGCTCCAACAGTTTAGTTTGAAAAACCGGGAGTCATCCATCAAGCCTTCTGGGAGATAGGATGCCGTATGTGATTATGAGGTATCTGGTTATCCTTCGGGAATTCCAAATGACCTCCCCCCCAAAGAAAAAAAAAACAAAAAAAAAAACACCCTCTCACAGACACACACTCTCAAGCCCTTAAAAGGGCTGTTAAAATTTTATTCAAATGCTTATTTATATAAAATTTACACTCGTCCCCAGCCAGACAAGCTTGTTTCAATCCTTGCCTGGTGTTTGGTGGTTTCTTGTGTATGTTAACAGAAAGGTAGGTTGCACCAATTCCTCTCACGCTTTGTCTACCATTTCCATGCGTGTTCTTGATAAGAGTGTTGCAAGAAAATTTGAGAATGTTATTAGAAAAGTTATAGGCAGAGAGAAAGAGAGGTATCCGCTATTGTGTATTGTGACTATTGTGTGATTGTTGCTATGAATGGGGTAAGGGGTGTGTTTCTTCGGAGCCCACTCCCAACACGCTGAGTTGCGAGGCAATCCTCACAGACTCAATCCTAAAAATCTCAATGAGTAGCGAGGCAATCCTCACTGACTCCACGCATTTTAATTCTATTGAGTAATTTTAATTTACTGTGGCTTATCTTATTTTTCTGTTAAGGGTTCGGTGTTCGTTCAGCTTCACCATTGATTCACTATCCTGGAGTATGTTATATAGGTCTTATTAAATGCATTTCAGTCGTGCTTCAGCAGAGTTGCGAGGCAGTCCTCACAGACTCTATCCTAAAGTTCTCAATGAGTAGCGAGGCAATCCATACTGACTCCACGCAATTTAGTTATATTGTATAATTTTATTTTTTATTTTCTGGAAACTTATTTTGTTTTTCTGTTAAGGGATCGGTGTTCGTTCAGATCAACCATTAATTCACTATCTTGGAGTCTGTTGAGGGTTTTGATTTGTAGGTCTTTTAATCGCGTATCAATAGTTTCTATTTTTGCTAGCTTGTGAAGTTCCTTTATCGGTGTCCCTTTGGGTTTGCATAGTGCCACACGCAGGGCATAATTTTGAACCCGTTGTAGTTTTTCAATGTTGGTTTTATTCAGGTCACTCGTTATTATGGCCCCATACTCTAGTACTGGGCGTATATATGATTTGTAAAGCTTGAGGTGAACTTCTTTATTGGCTCCGCAATTTTTACCTCTAATCATTTTCAGGAAATTGATGCATTTAGTGGCTTTGACAGTGACTGAGTTTACGTGATTGTTTTGATTGAGACTGCTATCCAGGGTGAATCCCAGAAACTTTGCCTCATCACTAGCTTCAAGTTTGTGGTTGTAAAGCTTAAGCTCAATATTAGGGACAGCTTTTTTCCTTTGCTTTTTATAGAATGTGATTCTTTGTGTTTTCATGGCATTTAGCTTGATGCGCCACAGAGTGCACCAGTCTTGCAGGTCACGGATGGTATCCTGCAGGCAGTTTTGTATTATGTTTTGAGACTTACTGGCCGTCCACATTCCTTTGTCGTCTGAGAATTGAGATAGTTCAACATGGTTCTTCCCTACTTTGTCAATGTCATTCACATATATTATAAATAGAAGCGGGCTGAGGACCAAACTCTGTGGAGTGCCTGCTTCGAGTTTTACCTCGTCTGACACTTCGTGGTTTACCCTCACTTTGATTTTTCGATCAGATAAAAATGATGATATGATCCTTAGAATTTTAGTAGGTAGCCCCATTTTAGCTAGTTTGTATCTCATGCCATTGTTCCAGACAGAGTCGAACGCTTTTTCTAAGTCGAGTAATAGCGCGGTTCCTATTTCATTTTGACTGAACGCCATTTTCATATAATCTACCAGTCTATAAACATGCTCGATTCCTCTCTTTGGCTTCTGTATGCCCTTTGCCACTCATTGAAAAAGCTGATTGATTCGAGATGTCTGTGGAGACTAGTCGTGAGAATCCATTCGAAAAGTTTTCCAATACAACTGAGTAGGCTGATTGGGTGGTAATTAGCTGGGTTGCTCAAGTCCTTGTCGGGTTTGGGTATCATGACTCCTGTAGCTACTTTCCAACATTTTGGGAAGTATCCACTAGAGAGACAGCAGTTTAGGAGGTTAGTGAGTCTACCGAAAAAAGTATTGGGACATTGTTTCAGGATTTTGTATGAGACCTCGTCCCCTCCTGGGGAAGAAGAAGACTAACATTTTTTAATTGTGTTAGCCACTTCTTCTTGACTTATCGGTTCCGTGAGTTCATGACCATCTCCGTCCTCGGGCGTTTGGCTGAAGTTGGCATCGTTAAACGTTGTCTTGTTGTCTTGAACAAATTTGTTTACTTTTTCTTTGAACTCGTCATCAAACCTATCGCCCTCATGTGGACGATGATATTTCTTAAGGAGCTCAGCGAAGGCGCCAGCCTTCGCCTTGTCATCCAGGGCCATAGTTCCATCGCTGATCTTAAGAACCTTACTCTTGGCGTCTTTATGTTTTTGTCCAGTAAGGGTTTTAAAAGTATCCCAAAACTTTTTAGTCTCCCTCAGTCCATTTAGATTTTCCGTTGCCTTTTCCCATCTCACGCGATTGTCGATTGCTATTGCTTTTTTAACTTCGCCGTGGAGGCGATTATACACGGCTTTAAGTTCGACCTTTTTAGTTGGAAGTTTTTCTGATTTGTATGCACGAAAGGCCTTTCTTTTTTGTTTTATTATTTGGAGTGTGGTTTCAGTTATTCTGTTGGACCGTGGTTTAACCGTCTGTTTGGGACAAATCTCATCAAGAGTGTTGCTGCCAGTGGACTTTTGTCCATCTTATACAGATTTGTTGTTTTCACCAAAATTGATCAAGCTGTCATTTACTTTTAAAAATTAAAACAATGTAAAAGGACAGATGCCGGCTACTGTGAGTTCTGATCAAACAGCATTAAAAAGCTGACCACATTGTATCGAATATCAAAACAGTTCATCAACAATTAACAGTTCATCGAAATGGACTATCAAACAAAACAAGTTATTTGTATGCAAACAAATCATTGTTTCATATTGTGATAAAGATGAAAGAGCAAAGCAGTTTGTTTTGTTTGTCGTGAGTTTGACAGCTTAGGGGTGTTTTAAAGTTTTTATAGCATTTTATTTTTTAACATTGAGAACTGCTCCCGTCGAGACTGTCAGTACAATAACAAAGCTTTAATACATGTAGCTTTTGTTTTGAGAGAAGTTAATTTTTAGAATACATGTAAGCAATTGGTTCCCAGAATACATATGATGGTCATGAACCAATCGCTTAATCCTCCCTTGTAACAAACGACCAACTTGTTTTCTATGATCTCTAATAGATGACAGAGTTAAAAAAAAACAAAACTTTTTAGTGTTTGGTGTTGAGTGAAACAAATGAAGTGACATTACATATATACAAGATTGATGATTTATTGATAATATGGATAACAAATGAACAAGACATCGTAAGTACACAAATATAATTTTTATTTGTTGCTAAACACCAAAATATAACCACATTGTCATTCAGTCAACTGTATGTCATAATGTAACCTGCCGTGATGTTCAGACATGAAAACGTTCTTGAAACAAGTCACACGTTACAAAAGCAGTCGCTCATGACAGGTAAAAATTGTAACTGCGGTTCTAAATCACCGGTCGCTGGTCATGTCTGGGAGGTGTTCGCTGACGGCAGTGTCATTATAGAGTGAAAATGATCGGTGCATTGAAAGTGTGGTCGTAAATGGCAGGTGGTCGCTGATGACAGTGGTCGCTCAAGACAGGTTTCATTGTATTTCTTTATGCAGGGTATTTTTTGTTTGGGTTCGCATCACAGATTGCAAAGCAAGATCTCCCATGTGTGATCCAATTACCAAAATTTGGTTCACATTGTGCGATTAAAAATTTTATGTGCTCATCCAATATTCCAATTCAAAAATGGTAAAACTACAGATAATCAGTGTAACAATACACCAATTTATTATGAACGTCCGTTGGTCATGTGATATGATAAATTTAACCACCATTTTACAAGTGTTTTCAAATCAGTTGACAAAACTCCATTAGTGTATTCTACCATGTCGGTGCCTATAAATTAGCTCCCTTGATGTGAACCAGTCATTCTTCGTAATTATCTTTCACGACTTTTTTCGTTCGGGTGGATCGATTTGTAAATTGCAAAGTGGAAGTCATGAACTGCAAGAGCATGTTTCAAACACTGATGTATTTATTTTTCATTGCCTACCCACGGAACCAGGATACTCTAGCTTTTTATGCATTTGGTAAGGTTAGTTGTTGCGATCATCAGATGACTACTTACATATTTTGTCATAATTACCTGTGTCTGTGACTAAAATCGTTTTTATTCGAAAACTGAAAAGTACATGAAGAAGGGTGTGTTTAGACTTAGAGAGGCCACTTGGTAACTCACATTTGTAAAGTTAGCGATGGGCTTATGCTAGAGTATGAGCTCAGACACGAGTAACCAGGTAGTGCAGTATGTGATAGAAATTGGGAATTGGGGGAGAGGGGGGGGGGGGGGGGGGGGGGCTGAAGTTGAAATTGTCTTCCAGGACAGAGACAAAACTGCTAATCAAATTTTTAAAAACAAAAAATACCCTCTTCTGCATTTCTACAATTTTTGAGATAACTTGAATTCAATGACAAAACAAAAAGTAATGATGTCATCAATCTTAACTCTTTTCCGAATATGACGATGACACTTGCAAAAAGACTTCTTGAATACCAAAAATGTTTATTTTATACCTCCAAAAGATAGCTCATGACCTCCACTGGAAAGAGTTTGTCAATCTCATTCTAATCAGGAGTCATAAGCTATGCTCTGCAGGAAAAAATAATAAAATTTGAGTCTTGATTTTTATGCATTGCGGTAGCCACATACAGCTGTTGTGTTAGGCACAAGGTTAATTCGGAACAGTCATTTCACGAAAACATCTTGGATATTATGCCTGTTAAAACCATGTGAAATTTCACAAAGAGAGACTGGATATTTTTCTTGCACACACACACACAGACATTATGGAAAAATACCTCATTTGGATTAAGCCATTTTTCTGTTTCAGAAGTGTTTACATTCTTGATGCATTGGTGATAAAACGTAGAAAACAGAAATCTTGTTACTGATTCACGTAGTCTTTCATCTGTGTCTTCTTCCTACAACAAAGTTCAAATTACAGGCAAGTGTCATGTCTCCTGCTCTCTAAAATAATGAGTGAGATCACAGAGTGTTCAGTATTAAAGTACTAAATCATTCCTTGAGTGCAAGAAGGTGCCATCTGGCATGCTAAAAGGTAGTTGTCATATGAGTATATGTCGAAACATTTCTGAAAGAACAACACCATTTTTCAAGAGATTTCACCAAATTTCAACCGTTCTGGCACCCAAAACAGGTTAGTTATAAAACTTATGTTCCCAAAATTTGATTCATCCAAAATATGCAGCAGTCATCTGATTCCATACCCGGCATATGGTTCATACACATTTTTGGAGATAAAATTCTATGAGATGTCTATCAGACTTTAATATTTCTACATCATATTGCGTGACATGACAGTACATTTTGAAAAATTCCATAATTTTTCCAGGATTTTCCATGACTTTTCCAAAATTTCAACTGCATTTTGTCCTTTTCCTAGACTTTTCAAGGCCTGGATACTTAAGTGTTTGGGCCCTGAATCAAAGGAGGTATTTACTGGCAAGAAACCAAATCAGAAAGCAGACTTTTGGATGGGAGATGGTTGAAGGATGTTGGAAATTCCAGGACTTTCAAGGAATTACAGGAGCTATGAGACCCTGTATAACACAACATTCTCAAAATTATTGAAATCTGTTTAATGTGTCTAAATGCAAGATAAAACTTTACTGAGTATGATGTCGGGTAATATTATTTGTAATTATTCACTTTTGTGGTGATATGGTTTTCTTCTGTATCCTTTATACTATTAACATGTCAAATTTGTTCAAAAATATGGTAAATGGTTTGGTGTTGGAGTTATATGTAATTAGATGGGTAATTCTATTTAAAATTGTGAACTTGTATCTAAGATGCTGTGGATGGTAAAAAGGAAACAAATTCCAAGTCCACAAAGGGCAATAACTATGAACAAAATACTTAGAATAACACCTGCATTGAACATATGGCTGGACATCAAAAAAATACACTTTCATACCATATATGATGTTCTTCGCCAAGTATTTAAAAGTTATTGAGTTTAACATCTTGTTGGTCACAGACCGACAGACAGGCTGACCAACCAACTGACACTGTCACATGTACAGCTGCCTGTTGCAGCTAAAAATAAATCATTAAAAAGGAATACCTGCACTTACCATTTCAACCCAAGTGTTAATACTGATGCATGTTTCTAGGCATTCCACATAATGCCACCAATGTCGTGGTACAAACAACACCTGGCCAGGCTCTAAAATTATTTCCATGGGTGAAGACTTCTGGAATATACATAGTATACAATAGAGGAAATTTATGAAGCACCTATCATGCTGTTTCTAATGATAAACAAACAACATTAACAGACATGTTCTTTTGAAAATCATAGGACAAATAACACAATATTGCAATAAGGTTCAAATCTTTATTTCCCCAACAGTTCATGATTAGCTGTCATTTCACAAAACCTTGTACCGTAGGCCTATTTTGAATACCATCTGTTGGGAATCATCAACCTTTAATCATCCCCACACATTGATGTGGTAATACAAGTAATTTCAAACTGCAGTTTTTCCCAATAAGGCCTGATAAGGCAACTGGGAATTTAACCATTTCAATCTTGTTTGACAGAGGTCATTGAGCTCCATCAAACAGGATTGAACTGTTAAATTCATCACTGCGTTATGGAAAAAATATTGCTGCACAATGCTGCTTGAAATTTCAGTACTTTTTATATCAGTGAGCAGAGGGTTAAAAATCTACATTCAAATTTGATAAAACTTTGTGGTCTCAGCAAATGTACTTGAATATAAAATCATGAAAAAATGTTCTGCAAATCAGTGTTTAAGCTGTCAGGTGCCAATTTTGCCAATAGTAATAGAGATATTTTTCTGATTACTTAAAATGTGATATAAAAAATGTCCTTGTATTTAGTCCTAAAAAGATGACAATCTATTTCTCAGGCCCTCCCACATGGTCATTTAGGCTGCCATATGCTCTCTATTTTATCACCAATGCAAACATGAAAAAAATAAAAATTGTTTTTTGTCAGATAAATTACCAAAATTAATAAAATGGATAAAATGTTAAAAAATTTATAGTAATTTATATATTTTTTATACTTACCAATGACCCAGACATAGCTGAATAGTAAAAAGGCTGGAGGGCCAAGGACAGAGCAAAATGGAATACGCTCAATAAAATAAAATAGAGTCATCCCCTGTAGGGAAAAAGAAGTAATAGGCCTTACATGTATCTTTCTTATTTATGATAAATTAGAAAGATACAACACCTTCCAAAATTGAGCTTAATACATCCATGTACTCTATTAATATCCAATATAATCCTTATACTAATAATTTTTAAAGTAAGCCAATAAATAAAGTAAGTCTATAGAATAGAGACTCTTATACTCCTAAAAGTGTCTGAGGATTGCAAAATCATGTCCGTTGACATATGCAGTATTCAAAAGCTATACTTTAAAAACTAAGACTTGAATGAATTTTAAAAACCTAAACTTCTCACTAAACAACCATCCCAATAACAGCTCAGAATAACTAACTCCGGAGGAGGTATCCCCTTGTTTTCATAGTAAAACAGGTGACCCAAGGGAACACCCTCCCCCCCCCCCCCCCTTTTTTCTTGCCCTGGGTCAAATAGCCCAGAGCGAAGAGGGCAGCAGAACGGAGACACTGCCGAAACAGACAGCCTACCTAGCTATAGTAGCAACTGTTAAGTGAATGACATTCTGAGCAGTAGATAATAGACCTAACAATAGAGGCCTCCAGAAATGGACTCGATATTTCTGAGATAAAATTCATGAATGTGGATGGCTGAGCGCAATGAGCAGCCTTCAAAAATCTATAATAGCGACACTATTAATGTAAGCCCAAGAAGTAGAAGAGCTCTTACTTCATGAGCCGAAATCTTAAGCACAATTGCTAAGTCAATGATATACCATAAGCAGTACCGATAGTAAATAGAATCCATTAACAATAAAATGGAGCGTAACGTCCTTCTACTAGGCATCGAAGACAGAAGAAGCTTACGCCCATAGTAATAAACAGATATCTGTTTATAAATACATAAACTGTACCCGGAAAGAGTAAAGGCCTATGCCCATACGAAGACGGAAGGACCTTAAAATAATAGGTTCCGGATAATAGGAGCCTAACTCTTATGCAAAAATCCAACCTAAATAGTAACGGAAGTAGTGATTCCGAAACTACGAAAGTGAAAATCATCCATCGATAGTGCATGAAACTCACTGACTCTACAGTAAAAGAGAAACCAACAGAATTACTGTCTAAAAGGTCAGAATTTGAAAACTACTGTTTCCAGAGGCTCAAATGATTACTTAGCTAAATAAGAACCGAAGTTAAAATCCATATAGGAATTTAATCTAAAGATTCTAAGTCTATTTATCAACAAGTTACTAACTGACTTAGATAAAGAGACAAAAGACTCAATTGTAAACTATCGTAGAGCGCATAGGTATGAAGTAACATAAACCTATAACCTAAATAATAACAGGCTGCAGTAGATCTTATGAAACAAGTATACTAAAAAATTGCAATGAGTAGTATGGAGGGATCAACAATATGAACATAATGATCCCTACACCCCGACGGAAGAGCCTCCACTTTAGCCGCATAGAATAGCGAAGAAGAGGATCTCCTATAGTAAGAAATCGCGTCCAAAGCTCGTCCAGTACAGTGCATACAATGCAATACGGACCACACAACGGAATACATGAAGGTTGCGACCTTGCGGGTTGTGATAAAGATGACACGATTTACCCAGTGAAAAAAGATCCTCACATAGAGGAAGATTTCACATTAAGACCCACAGTAGACAAGAGAGTAAATTACCCATGATCTCTGTGAAGATAGAGATGCTATCAACAGAAATGTATTGTAGTTGTTTATCTTAGCAATACCTGCTGAAACAACAGCGCCGGAGGATACGCGTATCCTATCATTCCGTCCTATAGATCAATAGAGCGTTAACAACATTAGCTCAGAGATCTGGACAAGCAAACTGTGCCGTAAATAAATCATCATTGGGTGCTCCCATAGATAGCAAATCTGATTGAATACTTGTTTGTTGAGAGTCCATTCTGACAGCAACAAGCGACCCGTAAGAGAACGGGAGTCCGGTAAAACAATCAGACTACCCGGAATATGACGGACCAAAACAGAACTTGGTGTACTATAACCAACAGACAGATTCTTTCCATTAAATTGAATAACGGAAACGAAAGAGTGCCTTCCTGGTTCCAGAGATACGCCACTACTGTCGAATTAAAGGACAGGATTTGGGCATGCGTTTCTGAATAATGTTCATGCAATGACATAAAGCAAGCCTAAAAAACATTATTCCGCGGAAGAAAACTGATTGCTAAGAGACTGCGGAACCCAAAGACCCTGGCACTTCGAATCCGTAGGGATCAGTATTATATCCCAATCTGTTTGACTGGCAACCGTCATAACAGCCACACTCGGGTCCGGCAACTGCGGTGGCACTCTCTGAGTCAACCACCGAATGTTTGTCCCAGTCTGAATCTCTTGTAACACTAGATAGACAAGAGAACGTGTAAATCGAGCAAATCATGGATTGCCGAAAAGTTGCCGTCGAAGAGAAGCTCCTCCGAGAACGAAGCGACTCTGAGAGAGTTCTTAACCTTACTATCCACGCGTGTGGATGTAGCTAGGGCTGCGTCACGTCTAACCAACTCCAATCAGCCACTGAAGGGCGGAGTTATACGTGAACAAACTACTGCCCTCAAAAGAAATTACATTGAGAATAATATCCCGTAAATCTTTTCTTGAAGACGTAATGATAACGCCTCAGTAAGGCGGATTACGTATGATAAAGCATCTAAGTTAAGTCTACTATACATCATGTCGTTTCCAACATTGAAATTGGAAAAGACATAAACAGCGAAAAAGAATATATGCAGTCTTTAACCACACCGTCTAGGCGCATAAGAACTCTCGGTATGCCCTGCTCTGCCAAAATAAACTATTCGTATAAAAGATAAAATGGCAGAAATGAGCAACGCGGACAAGAAACTAAACTATCATGCTTGGTAGCAGGCTTGTATATATATATATATATATATATATAGCGTCGAAAAATAAAACACATGTTGTAATGACAATATTGGACTGCGTCGGTAAGTCAGGGACAATGTCCCTGAACCGATCGAAAAATCCGAGTCCAATGACGCTATAAGTCTCTTATCCAAGATCGCAGCAATGAAGTCTGAAATAACAATCACTGGAAGATAATGCCAGAAGATATGAAAGGCAGCTTCCGATACTATTAAAGGGAAAACTCGAAATCTTTCGAATCCCTTTCGCCATCCTGTCGGACCCTATAAAGCGTTCGGTCGTCCGTAGCTGATGCAACCGCGGACCGCACCGACCCAGCGCCGTCGGATAATTCCTGATTCGACCGAGAAACTGTCAATTGCTGGGATGCTGCGAAACAACTGTGCTAACTCAGATAGCACGTCCGTCACTGAGGCCTGAGGAGAAGCGGTCTTACGATGCATTGCCGCTGGAAGCTCCATGATCGTTACCCCGTGCATACTACCAATATGCGAGCGAACAGAGTGTATAGGCCTCGTGTCCCTTGGCTACCGGATGGCGCGACCTATTCGCCGTGGAATCACTGAATGACGAAACTGATCGGATACTCGAGGTCACGTAGCCAATGTGCGGTCGTGTGCCCTGCTGTGAGGATGAGGAAGCATTAAGGACAGTCTCTCGGACTGTCAATATAACGGAGCGTCCCGACCGACGGACATATGCTCCGAATGTAAAATATCTGAACCACAACATGCGGTCCCCTATGTTGTTGGACGAGAGAGGGACCTCTCTCGCTCACAGCCCGGACGGACCTGGACAAGCCAGGAACCGGACTAACAGGCTTCCTCCAATCTGTCCTCAATCTGCCGTCACTGGGTGAGTACTAAAGTAATTAAAGTGCTCGCATCACCCAAATCTCCTTCCTAGACCGCAACGTACGAACCCGGCAGCCGAACCATTCGATGAATGTACGCTACAACGGGTGAGCTAGCGAATGTCACTCCGTAGGCGATAGACATATTCCATGAGCACTTATTGCCGCTAGCTCTTCATTAACTATGACGACAGAGGCACACTTATGAAAGACATCTCCATAACTCTGCGAACAAGAAACCAGAAATGCTTGGTTATAGCAAGCATAAAATAATATATATAGCGTCGTGCAATAATTCGAAAGTTTGTGTGACATTATTGGACTATGTCGGAACTGAGGGACGATGTCCCTGAACCGAACCAAAAATTTCTAAGTCCACCGACACTATCAGTTTCTTATCCGGCATCGCAGCATTCTGGTCTGACGAAAGAAGCTGTAGAAGACCAAGTCAGATGACATACACAACAGCATATGTTGTTCCGAAAGGGAAAGCTCGAAATCCTCCAAATCCCTTTCGGTATCCCGTCGGACCGGATGAAACTTTCGGACGTCCGTACCCGCTTCCGCGGAGCGTCCCGCCCCAGCATCGTCGGATAAAATATATGCGACAGATTCAGTTGATGCTGGGATGCTGCGATAAACTGTGCTATTAAGGAAAGCACGTCCGTTCCCGAGGCCTGTGCAGTAGCGGTCTTACGATGCATTGCCGCCGGAAGCTCCGTGAACGTTGACTCCCGCACACTTCCTATGCGAACGTCCGGAGTCTGCAGGCCTCGTGTCCCTGGCTACCGGATGGTGTGACCTGGTCGCCGAAGAATCCTTGATCGGCGAAGCTGGTAATATATCGGCGGTCACGCAGCCAAGGTGCGGTCGTGTGCGCTGACGAGAAGAGGAAGCCTTAGCAGTCTCCGCGGACTGCCTATACAACGGAGCGTCCCGAGCGACGGACGTATGCTCCGCTTGCGACACATTTTGTACCACAACATCTGGGGCCAGATGTTGTTGAACGAGAGAGGGGCCTCTCTCGCTTGCCGTCCGGATGGACCGGAACGAGCTATGAACCGGACTAAAAGGCTTCCTCCGTTCTCCCTCCGATCCGCCGTCACTGGGTGTGCATTAGGTTAATTTATAGTGCTCGCATCACCCCAAAATTCCTTCTAGATCGCAACGGACGAACCCGGCTGCCGAACCATTCGGTGAATGGACGCTACACCGGGCGAGCTAGCGGACGTCAAAGGCCGTCGAACCTACTAGGGTCCTCTTAGGCAACTGGCGTATTTACATGAGCACTTTTCTGCTAGCCCTTCATTAATTGTGACGACGGAGGCACACTGTTGGAAGACATCACAGATACATCACCCTAATCTTGATCGTCTGAAATAGAAATTGATAAAGTAGAGTGACCCTGCGGGGAAAAGACCGGAGTGTCCAAATCCCCAATAACATACCGTGACATACACTTCCCATATTGTCATCGAAATCATACGATACAGAACAGGAGTTAATGCGAGTACACTGACCACATATAGAATGATTATAAAGTCAGAGGAAGACTTCCTCTTAATACAATTGATCAATATCCTTTCAATGTGAAAAGAAAACAAGTCCTGGTACTCGCACTAACCCCTGGCAATCAGAATACATAATAATAATGTGATCCATTAATATAGAAAAAATAATTGAAATCAAAATATTTTGAAAAAATATTTTTTCAGAACAGCCCAAGTTTCTGAAAAGTAACGTTGAGCCCCAATGGATCCCAAGCCTAAGTGTGGACAAAAATTTTAAAAATATTTTAAACAATTTATTCAACACTTACGAACAATAATAATGTATCTAGTTATGATTAAAATAACATCAAGATATTATTTTCCAGAAATCCCCCCCTCACACAGAGGGCTGTAGTAAATGTAAACAATGAGTGTAAAAACACTAAAATAAGACTCCAGGCACCCAGGCCCGAAATCAGTTACCAAAAATACACTATCTGATGCAAAACAGAGACTTCCAGGGAAGAAACTGCAGAACATCAGATGGTAGATGCAGAACACAATGCCTAACCACCCGTAGGTGAAGACGTAAACATGGGGAAAAGAACAGAATTCATTCTGTTATTCAGCTAAAACTCCCAAGAAAATTTAGTAATAATAATAATTACAAAAACTATGCCAAAAGCATGGGAGAATAGCAAGGGGGGACTTAAAGGACAGGGAGAGAGGAAAACACTTAAAAAACAGTGTAACTAAATAATCAGAATGACAACAAAATGGCTGCTGCCTCGAAAATAGGTAACTTAACATAATTTCATTAAAAAATTTTTAAGTTACAGCCCTGATAATATTCTGTCACACATTTTTTTCCTCTCCTCCTTCTCTATCCTCCTTAGAATCACCATTTCACTAATATTTATGTGTCTGGCATCATTTAAACTGAGATTTATAAGCACAAAGATCAGTCAGATGTTAACTGATGAAGGGCCAAACTTAGAATGATTAATGGCGCCAATTTCGGAACGTCCTTGACACTGCGCATGCGCAGTAGGGGCGAAGTGTGGAGGGCCTTTCAGGACATGTTTTCTTTGGTTTTAGATGCAAATTTTGGGGATTGGGGGGCAAAATTTGTGTTTGGCCCTATATTTTAAGAGTTAGCACCAGCTATGTCTGGGTCATTGGTACAGTATAAAAATACACCCTGCCCATGTTATTCTGTAGATTATGAGGCTGCAAATGAGGTTGAAAACATAAAGCAAACAAAGTATATGAACCTCTGAGGGTAAATAAATAATAATTACAAAAATACAAAAAATACAACAAAAAAAGCTTGTCACAGGCACTTTTATAAAAAAATGGCCCTAAAGACAGAAGACCTACTTTGTGAGACCTTATGAGGAAAAGCCATTACAGCAGAGAGTCCATTTGTCAATGGTGGGTTGATGGAGAGAATAATCCTTTTTTCTCCAATGTACTAAAGTAGAGAGATTGTAATGGTAAAGTTTGGCTGGTTTCCAGAAATGATTAAGAGATAAACTGAGTTCTCAGAACCAATGTTTGCACAAGTTTACAAAGTTGCTCTCAACATATAAGCCACATCAACTGTCACTGAGTGGTAATCAGGCTTTGTTTTAAAAAAAAAAACCATCATAGGTAAAGCCTAAAAAAGTTAAAAATCTGTTTCTCAGGCCCTCCCACATGGTTCTTTTGGCTGCCACATGCTCTCTTTTTATAATAATAATAATAACTTATTTTCTAGAACGTAAAACCACAAATAGTGCTCTAAGACACTTGACAGACATAAATACACTTTTCTGAAGTAATGAGTCACATAACCAGTGCAAACTCAAAAAAAAAATTAAATGGTTTATGTCTGATATTTTACACAAGATAATAAAATTGATAAATTTGTCCCTGGCGTGCAACAAGGCTTTGCAATGCTTTAGCCCTGCAAAGCCTTCTTGCACTAAAGGGATGAAATGCACCACCACCCATTCTATTCTGTAGATTATGAGGCATAAAACAAACCAAGAACATGAACTTTTGATGGCAAAGAAATAATTATAAAAATAGAAAATAAAATAAAAAACTGCCCGCTTGCATGCAATTTTACAAAAAATGGCCTGAGAGACAGAAGATCTACTTTGTGAGGCCTAAACATTTATCTGAACAAAAGGTAACAATAAGGCCATATACAAAAATATTTTGTTTCTCAGACACTGGCAGTTTGAAAACAGATGCAGAGGGGTGTTTTTTGTTATTATTTTCTCCCAATTCTCAAACAATTTTTCATGGAATTATTGACCCAAAAAGTAAAAAAGAAACAATAAAATTCTTCAATGATCTACTTTTATGTTACATAGAAACAAACAAAAATAATTGCTTTCCTACAATCACCCGCACCAGAAATTGCAGTTGTATCTGCCCTGTACAGAGTTAGAGTATGGATTCAGAAAATTGGGTTCTAACAGGTTTTCATCAGCTCTCATTCCATATGTAAGAATTTGTTCACACACAAAACTGGTTACCATCATCGTCTTTGCAAGTGAACAGATCATCCATGAAAGCAAACAATTTTGGGCCAGTGAGGTGTGAATACTACTCACAAAGAGAAGTCAAGATAGTTTACACAGAGTTGTTTATAAGTATTTCTTCTTTTATTAGTTTTATTTCAGGAATGTGTATTATATATTTAGTTTGTATGTGTATTAGGGAAGGATTATAGGGGGTGAAATAAGGAAGTTTAGGTGATAGGTTTTCCCGAGTTTACATTTATTTACTTTAGCTGCCTTTTTTCGTGTGTTTGGTATTTTTCTGATTTCGGTCTTTATGTCCTATAAATATTTGTAAACATGATTGGTAAGTGCTTGACGGGTGTCCATGGGTATTAAAGGGGGTTAGGGGAGGTGAGTCGAGGGGTGCAGGTGCAAGTGGGGGGAGATTGAGGATACACAGGCGTGCAGGCAGTGTGATATAAGGTATGGTGGGGGTGGCCAATGGATAGTAGTGGGGTGTGTGCCAACTGCAGGGATATTTTACAGTTGTTAGAGAAGTGTGTTGGGTTCACGTGGGAAATTGTGGAGCTGAAGGGGAGGTTGGGAGGGCTGGTGTCTCTGGAGTGTTGCGAATGAAGGTTACCTATGATGGGGAGGTGGAAGGAGGATGGAAGGTCGTTGTGGACTCAAGGAGGAAACAGGGAGGCAGGAAACATGGGGGAAGAATGCTTGATGTGGGGGGTGTAACCAAGGAAGGGGGATCAAGTAGGAAAATTTGGAAGGTGGCGTCAGGACAGAGCTGCGTAGAGTCAGGCCAGAGTCAGCGTAAGGCTGCCAAGGTTGCTAGGTGGTGCTTAGAGAACAGGTTCAGTGTGTTAGATTCCGATACCCCTGGGGATGCGAGTGAGGGGGACATTGAGGGGGGGGGGGGAGGTGGCTGCTGATGATGATAGGCCAGATGGGGTAAGGAGGGCAGTGAAAAGAAAGAGGGGGCCAGAGGCATGCAAAATGAGGCAGGTTGCAGATGATATAGGAACTGGGGGAAGAAGAAGAAAATTAGTTGTAGCGGGGAGTAGCATTGTACGTGGGATTGATAATGTGGTTTGTGGTCCTGACAGTTCTAATCGAACAGTCTTGTGCTTTCCGGGGTGAAGGTGGAGGATCTGAGGGACCGGGTAGATGGTATTGTGGCAGGGTCAGGATCGGAACCAGTAGTGGTGGTGCATGTGGGGACCAACAATATCAGGGAGAGAAGGTCAGTAAGTTTGGTGGAGACATATAGAGGTTTAGTCAGCAAACTGCTAAGAAGGAATGCAAGAGTAGTTGTATCCGGAGTCCTTCCTGTGCTTGGAGGTGGGGACAAATGGAACTCAAGGATTTGGGCGCTAAATGAGGAGTTGGAGGACTACTGTGTTGACCTGGGGATGCCCTTTATCAACCATTGGGACATGTTTTGGGGCAATGCGAGCATGTACATGCGTGATGGGCTGCATCTTAGCAGGATGGGGAAACAGGTATTGGGGGATAAATTCTAAGGGTAGCAGAGCCTTTTTTGGAGAGGAGCGGGGTGGGAGGCCAGAGCAAGTATAACAAGAGTGGACACAGGTGGGGTGAACAAGAGCGAGGGAGAAGAATATGTTTACCAAGGTTAGCACCAGAAAACAATGAAACCAGTAGGCAGAAGCCAATGAATCTCGGTACCCTGAAATTGAGTTATAGTAACATCCAGGGTCTCCACTGAAAAGTAAGTGAAATTACAACATTAATCGCGGTAGAGGACTTTGATGTCAGAGGCCTACGCGAGACATGGGTAAGACACGAGGAACGGGTAGACCAAGTAAGGGGGTGCATGTGGATAGGTGTAGGGCGAATGGAAGTCCAGAAAAAGGGGGGAGGGGTAGGCATGTACATTAAAGAAGATTTAAAACCATCGCTGATCACAGACCTGGAAGATGTCAGCACCTCGGCTGAGGTATCGGAAGAAATCAGATGGGTAAAGATTAATCTAAGAAACAAAAGTATTGCCCTTGGGATTGTGTGTAGTGCGGTGGAGGGAAGCAAACCCGAGTGGAATGACTTGATATACTCAACACTAAGGTCCAATATCACAGAACTAGAAAACAGGGGGCTCGGTATAATTCTGATGGGTGACTTTAATGGACACATAGGTGATAAGGAAGAAGGCATAAAGGGCAGGGACAAGAAAGTCAACAGGAAGGGAAGGAAGCTGTTGAACTTCACAAATGAGCTCGGTCTGAAGATTCTGAACGCGACATGTAAGGGGAAATGGACCTGGGAGAGGAACGACAGAAAATCAATAATCGACTATATTCTCACAGATATTAATTTATGGAGGGGGGTGAGAGGGGAAGAAGTGGATGAGGAGGGTAAAATGGAGGTGGATAGTGATCACAACTTGATTACAGTGACGATCAGGGCCAAAAACCAAGTAAAAACCAAAGGAAGCTTCAAGGAGATTTGGGAACTCAATAAGGATGCCGACTGGGCGATGTTCGTAGAAAAATTGAAACCAAAGCTTGCACCAAAGATTGCAACCGTAGACAAGGGGGGCAGTGTCCAGAAGATGGCCGATGCCAACACGGGAACTTGGGTACAGAGTGAACGAAGAACTGCAAAGGGCCATAAAGGGTAGAAAAGCTAAATGTGCTGCATACAGGAGAAGTAGAAAACTTAAGGGAGCGGAAAGCAATGACGCCACGGTAGCAAAGGAAGAATACCAACAAGCACAAAATAAAGTAAATAAGATTAAAGATGATAATCGGAGAGTGCAAAATAGCAGTCTTATTAGGACGATAAGAATGACAGGGGGGTCGAGTTCGAATGTATTTTGGAAATGGGTGAATAAACGTATCAAAGGAAGTAACCCACAGAGTATTAAAGTAGATGGCAGAGTTACAATCAAGATCAAATCGCATTAGAACTAGTCAAGAACTGGGAAAAGGTAAATGATAAGCGATGGGGCATGGGGAACCCACCAGAGTGTCCGAACTAGGTCAAGGAAAATCTATTGAACTTTGTGTGCAGTGAAATTACAACGGAGGAGGTGAGAAAGGTGATCTCAAAATTAAGGAATGGAAAAGCGGGAGGGGTGGACAAAATTCCTAACGAGTTTATAAAACAAGAGGCCCCAAGGAGCCTTAATCGCTCACCGATGAAAGTGGTTCAAAGAAGTATTTGGGGTCACATTCAGTTAGACATGGATCATCAACACTACAAAGGAATGAAGTCATAAGAGGCAAATTTTATGGAAAAACACTAAGGAATGGATTTGAACAAACCTGAACCTAACATGCCCCCCCCCCCCACCCCACCCCTGCACACAGAGCCCAAATATTAAGCCAAGGACTCAAATTGAACAAACTTGAATCTGATCCCCCTTGAGATGTCATATACCAAATAGGAAAGAATTCTGACTGGTGGATATAAAGAAGGTTTTTAAAGAAATCACCTCACATTGCACTAAGTTAAACTTTGGGCTCAAATAGGGAGCCAAAATATTAACCCAGGGTCCTGATTTGAACAAACTTGAATCAACCCACCTAGAGATGTTGTATACCAAATATGAAAGGATTCTGATTGGTGAATCTGAAGAAGAAGATTTTTAAAGAATATTCCATGCATTGCACAAAGTTAAAATTTGGGCTCCCATAGGGAGCCAAAATATTAACCCAGCGACTCGATTTGAACAAACTTGAGTCTGCCCCCCTAGAGATGTTGTATACCGAATATAAAAGCATTCTGACTGGTGGATCTGAAGAAGAAGATTTTTAAAGAAATTTCCTCATATTTCAGTAAGTTAAAATTTGGGCTCCTACAGGGAGCCCAATTATTAACTCAGGGATTGGATTTGAACAAACATGAATCAGCCCCCCACCCCCCCCCCCCCCCCCCCCCCCCCCCCACCCCCCTACAGATGTTGTATACCAAACATGAAAGGATTCTGACTGGTGGATCTGAAGAAGACGATTTTTAAAGAAATTTCCTCAAATTGCACCAAGTTAAAATTTGGGCTCCAATAGAGAGCCCAAATCTTAACCCAGGGACTTGATTTGAACAAACTTGAATCTGACCCCCCCTAGAGATATTGTATAACAAATATGAAAAGATTCTGACTGGTGGATCTGAAGAAGAAGATGTTTTTGAATTTTTTAAAAAATTTATAGGTGCTATCAGAGTTATGGCCCTTCTGGTGCACCCTGTGGGTGCGGCAAGTTTATTTGTACAAACTTCAATTGATATATGATAAGGAACATGCACACAAAATTTGGTTCAATTTGGTAGAGTAGTTTCTAAGGAGAGGTCGATAATGTAAAGTTCACGACAGACGACGACGGACGGCAAGTGATAAGTTAAGCTCCCTTCGGTGAGCTAAAAAGGGGGAGAGGAAATCTTGGAAAGCCTAACTGCCCTATTCAATTTAGCCATAGAAAAACAAGAGGTCCCAAATGAGTGGACAGAAAGCAAAGTGACATTTATTCACAAAAAGGGGGAAAAAGACATTCTGGATAATTATTGAGGGATCTCTGTCAGTAGCAACATTGGAAAAGTTTTCTGTAAAGTCCTGTATGGGAGATTAGAGGAGGTGATTGAGGAGAATTTTTTGGGGGAGAGATCCAGAATGGCTTCAGGAAGGGAAGGAGAGTCACTAACCACCCTTTCATGCTATCCCAAATGATAGAATCCACGAAAGCAAAAAAGAAAA
The DNA here is from genome assembly GCA_031216915.1 of Pictodentalium vernedei. NCBI lineage: Eukaryota > Metazoa > Mollusca > Scaphopoda > Dentaliida > Dentaliidae > Pictodentalium > Pictodentalium vernedei. The sequence goes on along the minus strand of CM062289.1, from coordinate 170,263,203 downwards.
AGATGTTTATGGCCTTTTTGGATGTTAAAACGGCATACGATAGAGTATTGGGGGGGGGGGGGAGGACTTGGGAGGGTATGCGGCGCAAACTTGAGGCTCTGGGCTTGGGAGGCGAGTTTGTTGGAATTATGAAAGCATTATATAACAATGTACAGAGTGAATTTAGCCTGGATAACAGAACAACAAAACGTGTGCCCATGGAGATAGGCCTAAAACAGGGGTGTATCCTTTCGCCAATTCTTTTTGCATTGTACATCAAAGGTTTAGGAGATGAACTCCTGCATAGCGATGAGGGGGTAGCAGTTGGGGATCCCAGGGCTATTTTTTGCAGACGATATGGTGCTAGTGTCAGAAAGCGAAGAGGGGCTAGCGAAAATGCTGGGAATTGTTGGAAAATATGGTAGCAATGAAGCATTAGATCCAGTTGCCAAGTTATCATGATGTGCGTAAGTGTCTGATAGCATAGACCTATAGCCCTTAATAGTGACGGGCCGCAGTTTGAGAACGTCAAACAGGTAGACCAGAAAGTTGTCAATATCTGGTATGAACGGATCATAGATGTCTATCGAGATCCTTACACCACCAGAAGAAAACCTTCCACTTCACTGCGTAATTCAACGAAGAGGAGGACCTCCTGCAGTTAGAAATTGCATCCACTGCTCGTCCTGTAAATTGCTTGCCTTGCAAGAAGGACTACACAACGGAAATACGTGAAGGTTGAGACCTTCCGAGTTGTGATGCAGTGCGCGTGACTTCCCCTGATAAAGAAGGTCCTCTCGCGGAGGAAGCTTCTGGGAATGTCCCATAACAGACACCTGAGAAGATTGATCCATGGTTTCTGTGACGACAGAGATGCTACTAGCAGAATTTTGCAACAAGAATCTGCTGAATCAACGGAGTTGGAGGATACGCATATCCTATCATACCGTCCCATGAGATTGACGGAGCATCTACAGTGTACGCTCGATGGTCTGGACATGGCGATATGTACGTCTGCAACTGATTGTTCAGGTGTGTCGCAAACAAATATCTATCATGGGTCGAGCCCACTGATTTCCGAGAGAGCGAGTCTGCTAGTACGTTCAGACGACCCGGTATATGACGGACCAATAGCTGAAATGATGATTCACGACACACAGAAGAATTTTTTCCATTAGTTCACATAACGGAATCAAATGAGTGCCTCCCTGGTTTCCGATATACGCTACTACTGTCGAGTTGTCCGAAAATATCTGAACAGGAGCGTCTGCTATAATGTGAATCCAATGTTGTAGCGCAAGCCATATTGACATCATCTCTTTGATGTTTATGTGTTTCTCTAGGATCCGGGGGTCCCAAAGACCTGACGCTTTGAGTCCGTCGGGCTCAGGGTCGCGCCGCAACCCATTTGACTCACATCAGTCATAATCGTGAAAGCCGGATTCGGCAGCTGCAGTGGAACTCCCTGAGTTAACCACTGAATATCTGCCCAAATCTGGACCCTTTGTTTTACCAGGTCTGTTAAAACAATACTGGTCTTGAGCGAATGCGTCTTCACACTCCAGTTCTGAGTAAAGAATATCTGGACCCATCGGAATAAGATCCGCAGCTGCTCCGCACAACCCCATCAGTTGCATGAATTCCCTTGCTGTCAATGCGTCTGAGTGTAGACAAAAGTGAGCATAACAACTGACTAATTTCGCTCTGGGTAAAGGCAGATGACCCAGATTGTTGTGAGTCTTGGAGCTCATCCCCAAGTGAATGAACGACTTGGGACAGACCTTGATCCGACTTCTTCTCGTTTATGATGAAGCCGAGACGTTGGAGCAAAAGAAGCAGACTCTGAACATCGTTCTGAAGAATAGTTTTGTTGCCGTATCTCTGAAGAATGTTGTCCAAGTTAGCCGATGTTACCGCAGACGAATAAGCTCGGAAGTGAGACATTACTGAGATCATTATTCAAGTGAAAGCCCAGGGCACCAGGTTCAGACCGAAGCACATCGCTCGGAACTGATACACTGTCCCTTGCACAGCAAACTGCAGGTACTTTCTGTATGCCAGATGTACCAGGACTTTAAAGTACGCATCCTTTAGATCTATGCTTGCCGCATAGTCGTTCACCTCGAATGCTCGCCCGGCCCTTACTGACCGAATTGTTTCCATATAGAACTTTGGAGCCTGATAAGCTTGTTTATCCAGCTCAAGTCTATTACCGGTCAGAACGAGCCATCTGGCTTCAGTTCGAGGAACAGGTGACTGCAAAATCCTAGAGAATTTTGATTCTCGATGACCTCCATTGCCTCCTTTGATAAGAGAGCCTGTACCTCCGCTAGGAGGGACTCTCTTTTGCAAGGATTTGACGGAAGATTTGTCCACCGTGGACACCTTGTTATTGGTGGTTTCGCTTGGAATGTTAGCTGTAGGCCGTCCCAGACTACACCTCTCACACACACTGGTCTTCCATAAATTGTTATCCAGTTTGTTGTGAATCTTGATAATCTTCCGCCAACTGGCAAGCAATAGAGGTTCTGACCATCACCTGTAGGACCTGCAAGGCTTGCGGGAGGAGAAACCATGTCCCCCTCATGAAGAGCCTCGACCTAATAGTCTTGATCAGACCTACGCCCATTTCCTGAGTCGCTGTATTGACGATCTCTAGAGTAATTATAGTAGGGTTTCCTATACCCTGGCGAGGAGCCCCCTTTAGACGATTTCTGTCTGGGACGTCCTCCTTTACTCTTTTCTGCTGTAGCGGGTCGATTAGATGCCGACTTTAGAAGCAGAGTATTAGATGCTTTCTTTGTAGCTTGGTCATAAACCAATGAAAGCTTGTCGTCAAATATTGTGTGTCCGGGGAGCAGAGCGACCTGGAGAGAGTTTTTCACCTTGTCATCTATTAAAGATGACGATGCAAGGGCACCATCACGTCTGATTAACTCCAGATTAGCCACTGTTAAGGCAGAGTTATACGTGGTATACATAATTGCCCTGGAAAGAACTCTTAAAGAGGTATGAAGATCCTCAAAATCCTTCCCGTTGAGACATTGCGCCACAGCTCTTGAAAGGTGATCTGCGTAAGACATAGCGTCCAAATTCGCTCTATTTGAAGAAATTGCCATCTCAATTGTGTCCGAGTGAATTATGAATGACCCAGGCAAGGATAGCTCTAGATCCTCGGCCTGTTCATCCAAATGCGGAGGAACTCTCTGTACATCTTCCCCGACCGTTTTAAATGAATGTGGTCCAAGAAACGGTAAATTTATGGAAGATGATGTCAAGAAACCGCCTTTCTTCTTCCCATTGGTATGTTTGAATATGACGTCGCCTAAATGGCCAAAGGCCTGCAACATCTGTCTAGACTGAACCGGAAAAGACAAGACCTCCTCCTTTGTCTGGATAAAGTCTGCGTCCAACGACGCCAGCGGTTTCTTTCGAGTAGTTGCAGCATTCTGATCCACCGGAACAAATTCAGGGTAGTGTTGATGGATTAAGTCCATCGCAACCAAGTGATGTTCCGAAAGGGAAGGTAATCCTCTTCCAAATCCCTTTTACCATCCGACTGAATCAGTTGTGAGTCTCGGTCTATGGCATCTGAACGTGCAGATGACTCGACCCACCCAGCAACGTCCGACAGCTCAGGTTCTGAGACTGCCATAGGCTGCTCTTGCACTTGCTGGGATGCTGTGATGAGCTGCAAAATTTGCGACAGCAAGTCCGTAACGGAGGACTGAGGGGCAGTGGTCTTCTGTTCTTGGCCGCCTGATGCTCCTGCGATGGTGTGTCCGAGATGGCTCTTTTCTCTAGATGTCCCGATGAACAAGGCCTCTCTCCTTAGCTACTGGATGGTTCGACTTCGCAGATGATGAGTGGTCCCTTTTCGGCGATGCAGGCTGGATATCCGAAATCATGTAGCTAAGGTGCAGTCGTGTGTGCTTTTTAGATGACATTGTAGAAGCAGTAACTGCAGCCGAGTCAGGCTGCGAACTGTATGGGGCGTCCCGGACGGAAGGTGCAGACGTATGCTCCGACTCACACAAGTTTCTAATCACAACATCTGGTCCCAGAAGCTGCTGGGAAAGAGAGGGACCTCTCTCGCTCGTGGTTCTTTCAGACCTCTTCGAGCTTCCCACGATACTTGCTGGCCTCTTCCTCTGTTCCGTCGTCGCTGGGTGAGCATGTTTATGTTTTGAGGTGCTCGCTCTACCCAATCCACTCCTACCGACCGCAACAGACACACCCAGCATCACAGAACCCATGGACAGAGTAACCACTTCACTGGTCGAGCGAGCTGGTGACAAGGGACTAAAACCACCGGCTAGTGGCTTTTTGCCCTGTCTAATATTCATGAGCACCTCGGCAGCTAGCTCTGTTTGCTCATCTGAGCACGACGACGGCAGCACACTCTCTCTAGGCATCACGTAGACATCACCATGTTCTCGTTCCTCTGAAAAAGAAACTGAGAAACTTGATTGACTTTGTGGCAAGTGGACCGGCATTGTCCTCTTGCCGCTAACAACGTACCGTGACACCGGTCTTCAACGTTTGTCATCCCATCCAACACAGGTTGGACAAGAATTAGTGGGAGTACATCGACTACAAGCAAGGCAACAAGCATGTAAATCCGAGGAAGACTTCCTCGACTTGCATTTTGAGCAATAAGCTTTCATAATGAATCAAAACAAAGTCGACAGTACTCCCACCAACTCCACAATAAATATATGAAAAAGATACATAATAAATACATTCAAAATATAAATCGAAAAATTTCAAAAAAAAATTTTTTCGAAAAATTTTGACAAAGGGAACAAGACGAGCCCAAAGGTATCCCGATAGAGCCTAAGTGTGGACAAAATTCCAAAAAATAATTTCCTACACTACCAGAATATTATAAATGTATCTTACAACGATCCTACCATGAAATAAATAGGAAACTACATATATTTATACAACGTTGCCAATGTAAATAACGTCAGAAGAAAAAACGGAAACAAGACCCCAGGCACTGAATAAAGAGGCACAAAGTCAGTAACAGATTTTGAACTATCCGATGTAAAGCAAGATCTTCAGAAGAAGAAAAAACGATACATCGGATGTAAGATGCATGACCCAAAATTCCTAAACACCCCTAGGGTGAGGACGTAACCATGGGGATAAACAGAATAAACACTCCCAAGAAATTTATAAAAAAATTTCAATAAAATAACCCAAAAAGCTTGGGGGTTTAATTGGGGGGCTTCAAGGAAGGATAGGGAAGGAACACTTAACAAACAGTGGAAAAATCATTAGCAAGAATGATGACGTCAAGCCCATGTCCCGAAATTGGGAAACATGAAATAATTTAGATAAAAATTATAAAGTTACAGCCCTGAACGTTTCCAACCACCATTGTTCCCTTCCATCATCCGATTATGTCCTTGGATTCACAAATTTTACCATTGATTTGTGTCTGGCATCATTAAAACTGAGATTTAAAAGCACAGGTGTCAGTTTGTTGTTACTGACTGGAGGGCCAAACAAAGAATGATGGCTTGCGCCAATTTTGGTTTCTTCCTGGATACTGTGCATGCACAGTTCGCAAAGGTATGAAGGAGCAGATAGGACATAAAATTTTTGGTTTTGCATGCAATTTTTGGGGATTAGGGGGCAAAATTTGTGTTTGGCCCTGGATTATTATTGAGTTAGCACCAGCTAGTCTGGGCCATTGATTGTTGTATAAAAATAACAGATTTTTCACTTTTTTAGGCCTAATAACTTTTGTTTTATTTCTGAAGTGGAAAAAAAATGTTTGGTGGACAGATTTTCCACGAAAGTAGCTGTGTCTTCAAAACAAAGTATTTTTGGATTCAGCCAAGATTAGATAAATTCTTCACAACAGCTTTTGAAACCTAGAAGGTTCTTGGTAATTAATCATTTATCATTATCTTAGTACAACAAGTGAATCTACGTTAATTCTCTGCACACTGATGCCAAAATAGCAAAATTTCAAGTAGCAATTTTTTCCCATAATGCAATCTGGAATTTACTCAATACAGACTTGTTTGTCAGAGCTCATAAAGCTCTGCCAAAATTGACTGAATTGGTTAAATCCCTGTATTATCTCTAGAATTTTCAGCTTCGAATTTTAATATTTCAACATGAGTGCATAGAGCTCGAGGTCATGCCTCATTTAACTTGCTTGCAGAGTCAGTGACATGGTTAACATGCACTACATACATTTTTAAATGAAAGTGTCAATGACACTGTAGCTTAACTTGACTGTGTGTTGTGTTTGATGAAAAGGATGATGTTTAATGTTTATGAAAGGACTATGAAATATGACAAGAATTGTGATAATTGAGAATATGTTAATTTCTGTTCCCTGTATGCTATGTTTTCAATAAAAATAATTTGAGGTGTATACTGTAATAAAGAATTAAGGAGCGGGTTAATGTGGCCCTCGCAGTTAATGGATGTCAAAAAAAGTTACCAAGTTACAGTGAAATTATTCCAAAACGAGTCATCCTATCAAGTTACAATGAAATCCCTTCATTAATATAACATGCAGACTTTGCAAAAGGAATCTTGGTCACATGACAGCTCGGCAGTCACGTCTGACTGATCATGGCCAAAATAAGACAGTCTCATTTAGATATCGTACCAAGTTATCCTACCAAGTTACAATTAAATCCCTTTATAAAAAGAACCTATAGACAGTACTATATGAATCCAAGTCGCGTGACCAGGTGGCGGTAACGGGTGACTGATCGTGACCAAAATAGGAAAGTCTTATCTAGACATCAAATTGCGTTATCCTTCCAAGTTACAATGAAATCACTTCATAAGGCCAAAAAGAAAATAATGGTTTGGTTCCGGTTACCCGAATGACCCTAATTTTGCACCCTGACCCTAACGAAAATTGAAATTGAAAAAGAAACAGAAAAAAAACACACAAACGACGACTTCTACAACGACAGAAATAGTTCTGGGCTTTTTATATATATAATCAGTACAATGTTCAAAACTGTCATCAGCAAATTAAATCATAATTGGTAATTAGTTTAAACAATATTTATTTAGCAAAAACTGATATTATACATACAACAGTGAAGGTCAAATACAAAATCAAAATGAATGTACATGTGCAAAGTATGTATTATTATCAAGATAAATGAAAGAAACAATAGATATATAGTTAGTATTCGACAGGAAGCCAATAGCTTATTTTGAGCCGTCTCCCTAATTGGTAATTGTATACCGAAGCTGTTTTAACTCTGGTATGCAAATTTCAACTTGTTTATCATGATGTACAAGAAGTGAATTTACTTCACTGGTGCGGATTACTGTTGGTTTAAATTTGGGTCTCTCCCTTTTTACCACCTTGTCTAACCTCAGACTATGGGACCTTTCTTTATTACTTTTCATTCCAAATTGTTCAAGTGATTTGTTAAGGCAATCACCATTATTACAAAAATGAAAGAACATTGTTTACCTCTAATTTGTCAGAAACAAGTTGAGGTGAAAAACCACAACCAAGTGTATTGCATTACACAAAGGTTACATAGTAGTCACATTGAACATCTGACCAATCGCATTCCTGCTATTTCAAACCAGGTAATTTGTCTTGGGAAACTCCGAGGGATTCCCTGTAGTTTTACACTTGTACTTCAAAGTAATTGGCTGTTTGCACACTGTCACATCATGATAGCATCTTGCCTTCAAAATAGTGTGTACGCAAGTGTTTGATACAAGACCCATGCAAGGTACATTGTTTTCAAATAAACAAAAGCAAATCATTTGTGCTTCCTCTGGCAATATAAATATGATGATACTTAACCAGTCCATTACCACAATCACTTAAAATGTCAATTTACTTCATGTGCTTAGGTGTGCTAATTTTAACACGTCCCATGATAAAGTGAGACGTACAAATGCCCACTTTACTTCCGAATGTGAGGACAGCTGATGATAATATTATCAAGATGCCTCCAAGTCCATTTCATTTTGAAGTTGCAGAATTACACCCGAAATGTCCACTGCAATCGCGAATAAAGCATCTGCTGCCATTTTGTATGTAATTTTGCAATTCAAACTCAACAGAATATCAAAGCAGTATATCTCAGTCACAACCGTAGGAAGAATTTGGTCCTAATTATTCAAGCACAAATTAAAGGGAAAAAAAATTAAAAAAATACCTGACCTGCTGACCCTATTCTTTTCTGCTATGTAACTGGAACCAAACCATTAATATTTTTTGCCTAAATATTAACTGTAGACTGGGCTAAACAAATCTAGGTCACAGGCCTGTGCGGCAATCATGGTTGACCGATCACAGCCAAAAGAGGACATTCTCATATAGACATAAAACTGAGTCATCCTACAAAGTTACAATGAAATCCCTTCATAAATACGATCTGTAGACTGTGCTAAAGGGTTTTGGGCTCTGGCAGCCATCACGGTTGACAGATTGCGACCAAAAGGGAAAGTTCTTATCTAGACATTATACGGAGTCAATGTACCAAGTTACAATGAAATCCCTTCATAAATATGACCTGTAGACTATGCTAAAGGTTTTCGGGCCTGTGTAGTCATCATGGTCGACCATTAGCAACAAAAATGAGATGTCCTCATCAGACATTATACTGTGTCATCCTACCAAATTACAAGGAAATTCCTTCATAAATACAAGCTGTAGTCTGTGCTAAAGGTTTTCGGGTTTTGGGCTTGCGCAGCCATCACAGTTGACCAATCGCGACCAAAAGGGGACATTCTCATCTAGACATTCTAGAGTCATTCTACCAATTTACAATGAAATCCCTCCATAAATACAACCTGTAGGCTGTGCTAAAGGTTGGGGTTTTGAGCTCGGGCAGCCATCATGGTTGACAGATCACGACCAAATGGGGAAGTTCGATACATATACATCATACGGAGTGATCCTACCAAGTTACAATGAAATCCCTCCATATCAAATATGACCTGTAGACTGTGCTAACAGTTTTTGGGCCCGGACCCTAAAACACTCGTTCTCGTCCCGCGGTGATAACAAAGGTACCCAAGAAGTTTCGTAAAGATTGGTTCATAAATATGGCCTCTAGCCTGAGCCGTATTGGCATTTGCACTAAGAGTGCTGAAAGTAACACAAAAAAACATCAAAGTTAGTCTAATTTGCATAATTTAAGCACGAGAAAAAAACCCGTATAAAATGTGATGTATCCCATGGTACTAAACATTCATACAAAAAATTATTTAAATGAGAGCTTTCATATGGAAGTTCTGTACAAAAAACAGATTTCTGCATCGTCTGTACAAAATGGCGGCTGGCAGACATCTTGAATTTCGGACAGCACCCAAAAACATTTGTTCTCGTCCCACGGTCATAACAAAGGTACCCAAAAAGTTTCGTAAAGATCGGTTCATAAATACGGCCTCTAGCCCGAGCCGTATCCAATTGTTGACATACGGACAGACGGACAGACGGACGATGGGCCATGACAAAAGCTCAAATTTGGCTTCGCCAAAGTTGAGCTAAAAATGTTCCAAACTGGGTTTGGGGGCATCTGCAAAGTGGCTTCAAGACAATATGACATTTCCAACAGAAATTAGCATGGCAAAGCAGTACCAGATGCCACTTGCTGGAACTATTAAAGTCTAATTTTGCCACCTGAAAAAGCTGTCTACAACAGTGAACTTCCTGCAACATGCCACAATCCTGTAGAATCTCACCTGTTGAAAAAGAATTGAGAGAACATGGAATTTCAAAGGCTACTTTCATTTGTTTTTCTTCATTCAGCCTTCATTTTGTAGTATTTTGTTTAGGAAATCTTGACCCATTGAGAAGCCACAACCAGATTGTGAACTGGTCAAGAAAGAGGCCACTTTTGCGATCACGATACTGTAAGGACCTTATGGTCAGTACACCTCTCTGAAGGAAGGTCTAATATTTTGATGGTGCTGGTTTGGTGAATCAATTTTCTACCATTGTGCTTGGTGAATGTTTCACTGCTAAGGGCTGAAAGGTATGAAAAAAGGACCAACTGACAAATAGGTAGGCATGGATGGGGGAGGGCAAGGTGGAGGGGGGGGGGCATATATTGGTGAGGGGGGGGGGGGAGTACCTATGGATAAAGTTTTGAATTGAATTGTAAAACCATGATTTTTTTTTTGACATAGACAGACAGGCAGGCAGAGAATGGAAGGAAGGAAGGAAGGAAGGAAGGAAGGAAGGAAGGAAGGAAGGAAGGAAGGAAGGAAGGAAGGAAGGAAGGAAGGAAGGAAGGAAGGAAGGAAGGAAGGAAGGAAGGAAGGAAGAGTTTATCTTAAATTATCAAATTTTTAACAAACCTCAAATAATGGAAACTTATCGAGATCTGGTTTTATAACATTAACCATTGTGAAAACACTTGATTCCTCATACGGTATCCTTGTAGGATACAAATACTTCGTGTCAGAAGGTGGGAAGAGAATCCATCTTTTCCTGAAAATTAATTTAAAGAATATGATGATTGAAAATACATAATTTTGCATGCCCACAAATGAGATAATAATGGTATCCACACAAAAACACTAGAATTGTATTTAGTTATGTGCTCAACAGAAAATTATTTCATTATTTACTGGTGTTAATGGTCACTGTCAGCATAGAACACAAGTCAAGGTTGGGGGAAAATTCCACTCAGTGAGTGCTTTTTTTTATAACCCACTTTCCAGTGTTTTGCCATGCTGTTGAACTGACTATGACACAGCTACAACAGTACAGTATGAATTTTTTTTTTAACCCTTTACCTAACGAATCGCCTGCATCTGGACGTGTAATATGCAAATTGAGCAGTTGAAAAAATTAAATTTTTCGAAATATTCCAACAAAACCATATCATGTGATCCCTCATTGGAACGAGCTCATCGAGCTCGTTCCAATGAGGGGTCACATGATATGGTTTTGCTGGAATTTTTCGAAAAATTTAAAAAAATGGTATTTAAAATAACAAATTTTGATATTGTCTGCGTTGGGTAAAGGGTTAAATTCAATGGAGTTCAATGAATTAATACAGTGGAACCCTGTTAACCCATTTTACCACCAAACTATATCCCATGAACATGCTGAAAACATCATCGTACATTCCTCGCAATGATTTTAAGGCATTTCTTATGTCTCCTTTTAATGAATCAGCCACATCTGCCTGCGTAATTTAGAAAATGAGCAGTTGAAAAAATATTTTTCAAACAAATTTCATCAAAACCATATCATGTGACCTTTCATTGGAACGAGCTCATCGAGTCGTTCCAATGAGTGGTTACATGATATGGTTTTGTTAAATATAAACAATAATTAAAACAATAAATTTTGATAGCGTCTGCATTGGTAAAGGGTTAAATGAATAGTCACTTTGTCAAAGAAAAATAATCAATTAAAGCCACACAAAATTAATTAATTGATTCTCCGGAATTTTTTTTCCTCAAATCAATAATGGAGGGAGGGTTTTATTTTTTCTTAAAGGAGTGAGGGTCTTTCTGCTGTCTTTTCATACACAGAATATATAGGAAGTGAATAATTATAAAAGTAAACTTGATTAATTTTACAAAGAAAACTGTTTTGGATCTTCAGTTATGGTCTTGAGATTTCAGTTACATATATCAACGAAACTAGACTGAAGCATGCCCCTGCACAGAACATGAACATAGGATGTTAAAGAGCAAACAGAGATTTGTTACTCGTACATGTGCCTTGGCTGTTAGACACATATGATGCTCCCGTGAATTCAACCATGTACTTTTATTTACATATGGATTGTGGAAGGAGTTAGCTGGACAAATCATATAGCCTATATTCAAAATTTCACAAAAATTTACAAAGTTCAACAACCCATTATTTTGTGAAAAATTGTACAAAATCAAATTCCTGGCAATATGCAATAGTGTTGAAACAATTAGCTGACTAGTCGATATTGATGCTGATATTGCCCAACGTCGACTCTGGATTTCCACGTCGACTTGTCGGAACATGTAGTATTTCCTATAAGAAACATTACAATGAAAAAAAGATTCTGATGTAAGGTCTACTGGGGAAGAGTTAAACCAGTTGTCAGTTGATCTGTTCAGAGAGTGAAATCAACAACAGACTTTGAGATCACAGTAGACATGAAAGTTAACTGTGTTGCATCTGATCCTTTGAACTCACTAACAGTGGTCGCACAGCATGCGCCTCAATACTATTAACGGCATAGTTATTAGGGCTTGTCTCCATACAATAAAATTTCTTTTTTAGAGAGATTCCCATGTCATTTCATTTATTACTTATCAAACGGCATCAGTAAAGTGCACAAAGTGGAGAAAAATATTCAACTGCAGAGGTATTGCCCGTCCTGGTAATTCGCCATCATTTCCTCTGCATTTTTTTGCTCCTTAGTATAATCATATTTGCATATGAAATAAAGTTTCCTTGAAATGACAAATGATAAAAATTGCCCCATTCGGTGTAATATTGAAAGCACCATGTGGTTTCTGACAGAAATAAAACAAATGTCAAACTACCCAAATTACTACACACTTCACTTAAATGTAATATCTATGCACCTGCTGGCACCTGTCAATAATTTCCATGCATACGTTTGAATAGAATTTAAACAAGAGGCCCCACGGGGCCTGAATCGCTCATCTTGAACAGAACACAATTTAAACAGAGTCCAAGAATGAGTCTACATTAACCAAGCCATCTCCATAGGCTACACTGTCAATCCTTCAGTCCCTCAGGAGTGACAAAAATAATCTGGGCATCATGGCTTTTCTTCAGTTGATCATAAAGTAAAATGTAGAGCTCCCCTATGAAGCCCCTTGATACAACCTATGTGGATTAAACTTAGTTACATACCTCTAGAGGGTATTGAATACAAAATTTTTAATTCTTCAGCAAAATGAAAAAATTTATAGTAATTTATATATTTTATATACTTACCAATGACCCAGACTTAGCTGATGCTAACCCAAAAATATCTAGGGCCAAACACAAATTTTGCCCACCAATTCCCAAAATTTGCAAGCAAAACCGAAAATTAGAAGTCCTAACTGGCCCTCCATACATTTCACCCTCCGTGCATGCGCAGATACCAGGAAGTCACCGAATCTGGCGCCAATAAAATCATTCTTTGTAGAAAAAAGATTATAATAATTCAGCGGGGAGGTATGAGTGCCCAGTACTGCCCACTCATGGGAGGGCCATTCCCATCTGGGTCATTGGTAAGTATAAAAAATATATAAATTACTATAAATTTTTTCATATTTTTATACTGTAACCAATGACCCAGACTTAGCTGAATCGTAAAGGCGGAGGGCCTAGAACTTCTGAAATATTAGATCAACATAGATCAAATCCTTCAATCCATGATGAAGAAATCAGAATTTACATGAATGTCTCTTAATACCATAATAGAAGAGACATAACCTAATATGGATCCCAATTATGTAAATCCTAAATCTAAGCATAAAATCATGTTAATTAGAATGCAACAAATAAACAATTTTAGAGACTAGTCTGGACTAGGCCCTAAAAATTATTATGGCACACTGAGATTGAGAGAAAATTTCCCATAAACCTACGCCACACAATAATACTGCAGCTGATCACCGAACATAGTAGACAAGACAGCTTCCTCAATAGTTACATACCCCATAAGGCAGAGAAGTGGACAAAATGACCTGCCTTCCCCACCACCTTTTTTTGAACATAACTTCAAAAGAAAGAGGGGAGAGCTCTGGAATCAATAAGCAGAACCCGGAGACGATATAAATAAATATCGATCAGGCACTCAACAAATTAATTCATGAATAATAAATGGTGCTTAACGCCACTTCACAAGCCAAGGCCATAGAGATGATTTTGGTAAATAACATTATCCGCTATAAAATATGCACTGCAGATGCCGTACACATGGTACGACGAAATCAGTGAGAAATTAATTATAACATGTACATACAAAAGCGGGATAAGATGAACAATCTCTGCAGAGAAAACATGCTTCAAGATCATTCACAGGAGGCCTCTGTAATATTAAATCCAGTAAAAAACACTCTCCAACGTGTACTATTTGGTATCTACAACTATAAACATGTGAGAATATGCAATTTGAGAACCAACAAAATAGAGACCAGGATCTAGAAATGGAGGTAGGTATGATAAACCGACTCCAAAATCAGAAAATAAATACCGGAAACAAATGCAACAGAACAGCATATATGTGTATGAAGGTGCCATCCAACATGATCCAGACGAAAAGTATGTACATATTAAAAAATATATACGCGACAGCGTGAGTGTGTGTGTGTGTGGGGGGGATTCAAATATATGTCGAAACCTCCTCACCCACATTATTACTAATCATTGCTGGTGCAGACAGCAATAATATAGTGATCATAAAGCTCTTTCACATCTGAATACTCTGTAATGCCACTGAGAGCGGAGAATGACATGAAGAATAAAATTTCCCTTAAAGAAGAAAACCGTCTAATGGGGAAGCTTCTGGCGAATGCTCAATAGCAGACCCCATAACATCAATGAAATCAATAGAAACAAATGAATTGAAGGATACACATATCCTATCATTCATTCCCATGAAAACGGCTCAGCGTCAATGTATGCACTCAAAGCCTATACAAGCGACACAAATAATGGAAACTATTATTCCCATGCGCCAAAAACTTAACTATCCTGAAGAGATCCCATATAAGATCATATAATAGCCAAACAGTTAGAATAAGCGCAAGATATAGCCAGTGCTTACTTATGCTCTGAAATCTTAAGCATTGACTGCTAATAGGAAGGTAAATAACCCAAGCAGTACAAATAGCTGACTTATTTAACAATAGAATGAACATAACGTCCCTTCTATTGAAAAACAATGACAACAAAAGCCTAACTTCTCTTCTGATAAACTCTGATGTGCATAGAGAGACCGTCGGACTCAGGATTGTAACGCAATATATGAACTCACGTCTGAAATACTTGAGAAAACAAACCGTAATATATGTCCAAACTTGACCTCATGTTAAAAGATTCTCTAAAACAAAACAGGTCAAGAGGGAAAAACAACCACCACTCCAGTATAACTGGAGTAGACATGTGTGTAAGCGACCCATCGAAATAACCTTCCAAGCCGCTCCACACAACTCCATCCGGTGCACAAAACTATCGCTGTTAATGCATCAGATAACCGATAAAAGCGAGCGAAACAGCTGGTTAATTCGCTATGTGAAACAGATGAACCAGCCAAATGAATAGTGGGATACATGAATCCTATCATAAATCCCATGAGACATTATCTAGTTCACAAAACAAGTCATCTAAAGATCTATACTCGCTACATGTACAATTGCCGAATGTTCGCTTATCGACTGAAAGATAGTAATAAATAACCTAATTATCCACTTCCAGTCAAAATCTGTCGGACCGAGTTCTAGATCTATAAGAGCCTAGAACCTCCGGCTCAGGGGAGTCTGATCAGTAACTCAGTCGGACAAGAAACTCCTATCCAAGTGGCTGTATAGACAAACCAAAAGAATTATATATAGGAGAGAAACCTATACCTTCGCTATGAGATTTATAAGCGAATTGAGTCTAGGACAAACTCTCCTACTCTTCTGTTGGCTGTGGTCGATTAGACCCCAACTTAAAGAGTCGAGAATATATGCTTTCTTGTAGTTTAATCCTACAATAATGAAAGCTTAACATCAAAGACTTATGTATACCTATACCTTGCTATGAGTCCTTATAGACAATTTGAGTCTAGGACAACCTCTCGTACTCTTTCTGCTGGTGATGGTACATTAGACCCCAGCTTAAAGAGACGAGAATTGATTCTTATCATAAAACTAGAGTTGGAAGACTAAAGCGACCTATGGCAAGTTTTCCACCTAGTCAAATGCAAAGATGAAGACACAAGGCTTCGTTGCATCAGAATAACTCTCACTTAACATTAGTTAAGACCGAGAAATAAATACTAGGTCTGGAAAGAATTTTAAAAGGTGCAAACGACCACAAAATTCCTTCCATATAGACGATGCGTCACAGTACTTAAAATTAAGTACATAAGACCATGAGACTAAATTCACTCTGACTAAGAAATTATCTTCTCAATTGTGTCTGAGCGAACAGCTAAATGATGAAGGTAAGGCTAAAACTAGGATCTTAGCCTGCTCAATCAACGCTGAGGAATTCTCCACATCTTCCCCTGTTGTTTTTAAAAGTATGTGAACCATCACAAATGATTAAAAATACAGAGGAAGAAGATAAGAAACTGAATTACTTTTTCTGCCGGAAGATATATATGGTGTCGTCTACAGAATCGAAGTTTCTGTGACACCTGTGTAGACTTAACCGGAAAGAGGTCTTATTACCCCGCTCTTTACCCGGATGAAGTCAGCGTCGAACTACGCTAGTGGTTTCTCATAATTGCACGCAGCATTTTGAATCACTGGAACAAGATCAAGGAAATGATAATGTATGATATCTATATCATCCAAGAGTTGTTCCGGAAGGAAAAGTTATCCTATCCATCATATGTTCAAATCAGTTAGAATCAGTCACCGGCATCTGAACAGGCAGGTGACTGAACCAAATAAGCACTATGCAACAGCTCAAGATTTGAGACTGATGTTGAGTGCTTCTGCCTTAGCAGGAACACTGCGAATAGCTGCGCAACTGCGACAGCAAGTCCGTTACAGAGGCCTGAGGAGCAGCGATCACAAATAGCCTCTTCGCTGGCTGCTCCTAGGACAGGGAGTCCAATATAGTTATTACTGCGGATGCCCCGATGAATGAAGCCTCATCTCCTTGGCTAACAGATGGTGCGACTTTCTTTACTAAAGATGGACCTTTGACGATGAAGACCGGAAAACCTGAGTCACTTAGCCAAGGTGCGGTCAGGAGTGCTTGTTTCTCTTTTTTTCTCTTTACCGGACAATAGCTATGTACATAAGCACAGACTGACGCAAGTTCCTACCAACAACACCCAGCTCCAGATATTGTTGAAAGAGAGAGAGGGGCTCCCTCTTGCTCGTGCATACCTCAGAACTTGCCGTCTTCTTCCTTCCATCAACACAAGGTGAGCATGGATTTGATCAACAGTGCTCGGAACACCCTCATTCTCTCTCGACCGCCACGGACATACCCAGCATCACATCACCCACATACGAGTGAGATCTGCCGGTTGAGCTAGCTGTTTTTACATAAGGGATGTAAGCCTCCGTGAAACCTAGCCCTTGTCTTTTTAAAATCATTGAGCACTCTCCCACTAGCTCTAAATACAATGCATATGTGACACATCCGGAGTCACGGCCCAAGTATCCAATCTTAACCATTTCAACGGCAACAGGGAACTGACACCACTCATCGGGTTTTATAGCCCTCTGCAATATAAAGATCACTTTATCCATTATGTAGAGGAAACCATAAGACTAGACGGCCCCGGACCTTATCGGTTTCCTCTTTCCGTCGTCACTGGGTGAGCATAATTGCATATCATATCATTCGCTCAACCCTATATGATCTCTCTTTTCTAGCCCGGATAGTCTACACCCGGCATCATAGTTCTCAGGGACCTGAGTAACTACTTCACCGTTCGAGCTAACTAGCGACAATGGATCTGTGCGGTCGTGTGTGCTTTTCGAACATACAGGAAGCTATAAGACTGGCCGGCCCCACGGCAGTCTATGGAAGGAGCGTCCCGTGGACGTAAGTTTCAACTGACAGAAGTTCGTACCAACAACCTCTGGCCCCAGATGTTGTTATAAGAGAGAGGGAGCTCTCTCTAGCTCGCAATCAAGGACGACCTGAACGAACATACCTCAGAAATTGTCCGACAAGTTCCTACCAACAACCTCTGGCCCCAGATGTTGTTATAAGAGAGAGGGACCTCTCTCTTGCTCGCAATCACAAAAGACCTGGCCAAGCATACCTCAGAACTTGTCCAACAAGTTCCTACCAACAACCTCTGACCCCAGATGTTGTTATAAGAGAGAGGGACCTCTCTCTTGCTTGCAATCACAGACGACCTGGACGAGCATACCTCCGAACTTGTCTGACCGACACAAGTTCCTACCAACAACCTCTGGTCGCAGATGTTGTTATAAGAGAGAGGGACCTCTCTCTTGCTCACAATCACGGAAGACCTGTATGAGCATACCTCAGAACTTGACCGCCAAGTTCCTACCAACAACCTCTGGCCCCAGATGTTGTTATAAGAGAGTGGGACCTCCCTCTTGCTCGCGATCACGAAGACCTGGACGAGCATACCTCAAAACTTGTCTACTTCCTTCTTCCCGTGCTTCCTCCTTTCCGACGTCACAGGGTGAGCATGTTTGTATGTTTATAGTGCTCGCTACACCCTTATTCCTCTTCTCGACCGCAACAGACATACCCGGCATCACGTCCCTCACATACGAGTTAGATCTGCCGGTCGAGCTAGCTGGCGACAAGGTCATCAATCCTACTAAGGATCTAGGCCTTGTCTAATACCTGAGCACTTTGGCCGCTAGCTCTTGATTGATTTGCGATGGCAGCACACTCCTTGACGGCGTCATGAAGCCACATCATGTTCCTGTTCCTCTGTAAATAAAAACTAAAAAACTATAGTGACCTTTTGACGAGAGGACCACCGAGTCCCCTCGCCGTGATAGGACCGATAGTGTCCATTCGCCTAACACAAACCATGATGCCCGTCATTCAGATTATCAAATCTGATACATGGAGTAGAATTAGTGGTAGTACATTAAGTAAACTCATTACAACAACCATAAATAACGGAACGGTTTCCTCTATTTGTCATTTTATTAGATAAAAATAATTACCTAAAACTAATATATGTCATTGTACCACCACCAAATCTACATATAATATAAGATAACATTAAATATAATCAATGAAATAAATATATCCAAGAGAAAAACTCTTTCAAAAATAAAATAAAAATTTTTGAAAAAATTTTTCTAATGCCCAAGTTCCCAAAGGGAACGATGAGCCCAAAAAAGCCTAAGTGTGGACAAAATTATAAAAACTGTGTAAAATTAACTTCCACACTATCAGAATATTTAATGTTACTTACAACTGTTGTTCCTAAACACAAATAGGAAACTACCAAAAGATGTAAACAAAACACCGGAATCAAGACCCCAGGCAACACGGCCCGAAGTCAGTAACAGAAACAAGACTATCCGATGTAAAGCAAGATCTTCCTCAGAAGAAAAAACGATACATTGGATGTAAGATGCATGACCAAAATGCCCGAACACCCTAAGGATGAGGACGAAACCGTGGGGATGTACAGAATAATCTTCTGCATAAAACGTTAAACTCCCAATAAATTTTATAAAAAATCTTTATTAAAACAAGCCAAAAAGCTTGGGAGCTTAACTGGGGGGATCAAGGGAAGGCAAGGAAGGAATACTAAATAAACAGTGAATAGATCATAATCAATCAGTGATAACGTCAGGCTCATGTCCCGAAATTAGGGAACATGAACTAATTTACTAAACAATAAAATATTACAGCCCTGAACGTATCAAACCACCGTTTCTTCCTTCCTTCATCCAGTTCTGTCCTTGGATCCACCAATTTAACTATTGATTTGTGTATGGCATCATTATTAATTGAGATTTAAAACCTCAAATATCAGTTTGTTGTTATCTGACAAGGGCCAAACAAAGAATGATTTTATTGGCGCCAGATTCGGTGACTTCCTGGCATCTGCGCATACGTGGAGGGTGAAATGTATGGAGGACCAGTTAGGACTTCTAATTTTCGGTTTTGCATGCAAATTTTGGGGATTTGGGGGGCAAAATTTGTGTTTGGCCCTAGATATTTTTGGGTTAGCATCAACTAAGTCTGTGTCATTGGTTACAGTATAAAAATATGGCCAATTCCAGCTCCCATAGAGAGCCCAAATATTAACCCAGGCTCTTGATTTGAACACAGTTGAATCTGATCTCCCTAGAGATGTTGTGTACCGAATATGAAAGCATTCTGACTGTTGGATCTGAAGAAGAGAAACTGTAAAGAAATTTCTTCGAATTGCACTAAGTTCAAATTTGGGCTACCATAGCAAGCCCAAATATTAACCTATGGATCCGATTTGAATAAACTTGAATCTGACCCCCCTAGAGATGTTGTATACCAAATCTGAAAGCATTCTGACGAGTGGATCTGAAGAAGATTTTTGAAGAAATTCCCTCATATAGTACTAAGTTAAATTTCATGTTCCCATATGGAGCCCAAATATTAACCTAGGCACTCGAATTTAACAACCTGGAATTTGATCCCCCTAGAGATGTTGTATACCAAATATGAAAGCATTCCGACTGGTGGATCTGAAGAAGAAGATTTTTAAAGAAATTTCCTCATATTGCACTAAGTAAAAATTTGGGCTACCATAGGGAGCCCAAATATATACCTAGGGATCCGATTTGAGCAAACATGAATCTGCCCCGCTTAGAGATGTTGCATACCAAATATCAAAGCATTTTGACTGGTGGATCTGAAGAAAAAGATTTTTTTTAAATTACCCTCCATATTGAACAAAGATAAAATCTGGGCTTCCTGTATTAACCTAGGGACTTGGTTTGAACAATCTTGAATCTGACCCTCATAACAATGATGTATACCAAACATTAAAAGATTCTGACTGGTGGTTCTGAAGAAGAAGATTTTTGAAGAATATTCCCCATATTACCCTATGTTAAAACTTCGGGCTCCTGTAGAAAGCCCAAATATGAACCAATGAGCTGTATTTCAACAAACTTTTATCTGACACCCCCCCCCCGCCCCCCCCCCCCCCCCCCCCTATGAATGCTGTATACCAAATATCAAAAGATTCTGATGACTGGTTCTGGAGAAAAGATTTTTTTTAATTTTTGCAAATATGCTGACTCAGCATTTTTTCGATGCCCATTACAGAACACCCTAACATAACTGACGGCATTTTTTTTTTTACATTCAATTCTACTGGTCCTAAGGATACTTCATACCAAATAACAGCTCTCTGTTCTGTGTGGTTTGGGAAATATGGGCGTTTGAAAATATTTCTATTTTTTGCTCCCAGGGTTCCCATGGGGATGCAGGAATTTTTTTTTTGTATGGGTCAAGTACTTATGACCCAATAATACCACAAACCAAATTTGGTTCATACCAGACCATCGTTTCAGAAAGTTAAAAAATTTATAGTAATTTATATATTTTTTATACTTACCAATGACCCAGACATAGCTGGTGCTAACTCTTAAAATATAGGGCCAAACACAAATTTTGCCCCTCAATCCCCAAAATTTGCATCTAAAACTAAAGAAAACATGTCCTGAAAGGCCCTCCACACTTCGCCCCTACTGCGCATGCGCAGTGTCAAGGACGTTCCGAAATTGGCGCCATTAATCATTCTAATAACCAGTGCCTGGTAAGCGCTATGTACTCAGCGGGGAGGCAAGAGTTCCCAACTCCTGGGAGGGCCATCCCCGTCTGGGTCATTGGTAAGTATAAAAAATATATAAATTACTATAAATTTTTTAACATTTTTATACTGTACCAATGACCCAGACATAGCTGAATAGTAAAAAGGCTGGAGGGCCAAGGACATAGAGCAAAATGGAATACGCTCAATAAAATAAAATAGAGTCATCCCCTGTAGGGAAAAAGAAGTAATAGGCCTTACATGTATCTTTCTTATTTATGATAAATTAGAAAGATACAACACCTTCCAAAATTGAGCTTCATACATCCATGTACTCTATTAATATCCAATATAATCCTAATACTAATAATTTTTAAAGTAAGCCAATAAATAAAGTAAGTCTAGAGAATAGAGACTCTTATACTCCTAAAAGTGTCTGAGGATTGCATAATCATGTCCGTTGACATATGCAATATTCAAAAGCTATACTTTAAAAACTAAGACTTGAATGAATTTTAAAAACCTAAACTTCTCACTAAACAACCATCCCAATAACAGCTCAGAATTACTAACTCCGGAGGAGGTATCCCCTTGTTTTCATAGTAAAACAGGTGACCCAAGGGAACACCCTCCCCCCCCCCCCCTTTTCTTGCCCTGGGTCAAATAGCCCAGAGCGAAGAGGGCAGCCGAACAGAGACACTGCCGAAACAGACAGCCTACCTAGCTATAGTAGCAACTGTTAAGTGAATGACATTCTGAGCAGTAGATAATAGACCTAACAATAGAGGCCTCCAGAAATGGACTCGATATTTCTGAGATAAAATTCATGAATGTGGATGGCTGAGTGCAATGAGCGGCCTTCAAAAATCTATAATAGCGACACTATTAATGTAAGCCCAAGAAGTAGAAGAACTCTTACTTCATGAGCCGAAATCTTAAGCACAACTGCTAAGTCAATGATATACCATAAGCAGTACCGATAGTTAATAGAATCCATTAACAATAAAATGGAGCGTAACGTCCTTCTACTAGACATCAAAGACAGAAGAAGCTTACGCCCTTTGTAATAAACAGATATCTGTTTATAAATACATAAACTGTACCCGGAAAGAGTAAAGGCCTATGCCCATACGAAGACGGAAGGACCTTAAAATAATAGGTTCCGGATAATAGGAGCCTAACTCTTATGCAACAATCCAACCTAAATAGTAACGGAAGTATTGATTCCGAAACTATGAAAGTGAAAATCATCCATCGATAATGCATGAAACTCACTGACTCTACAGTAAAAGAGAAACCAACAGAATTACTGTCTAAAAGGTCAGAATTTGAAAACTACTGTTTCCAGAGGCTCAAATGATTACTTAGCTAAATAAGAACCGAAGTTAAAATCCGTATAGGAATTTAATCTAAAGATTCTAAGTCTATTTATCAAAAAGTTACTAACTGACTTAGATAAAGAGACAAAAGACTCAATTGTAAACTATCGTAGAGTGCATAGGTATGAGTTAACATAAACCTATAACCTAACTAATAACAGGCTGCAGTAGATCTTGTGAAACAAGTATACTAAAAAATAGCAATGAGTAGTATGGAGGGATCAACAATATGAACATAATGATCCCTACACCACGACGGAAGAGCCTCCACTTTAGCCGCATAGAATAGCGAAGAAGAGGATCTCCTATAGTAAGAAATCGCGTCCAAAGCTCGTCCAGTACAGTGCTTACAATGCAATACGGACCACACAACGGAATACATGAAGGTTGCGACCTTGCTGGTTGTGATAAAGATGACACGATTTACCCAGTGAAAAAGATCCTCACATAGAGGAAGATTTCACGTTAAGATCCACAGTAGACAAGAGAGTAAATTACTCATGATCTCTGTGAAGATAGAGATGCTATCAACAGAAATGTATTGTGGTTGTTTATCTTAGCAATACCTGCTAAAACAACAGCGCTGGAGGATACGCGTATCCTATCATTCCGTCCTATAGATCAATAGAGCGTTAACAATATTAGCTCAGAGATCTGGACAAGCCAACACATACGTCTGCAATTGATTAGCAAGCTGTGTCATAAATAAATCATCATTGGGCGCTCCCATAGATAGCAAATCTGATTGAATACTTGTTTGTTGAGAGTCCATTCTGACAGCAACAAGCGACCCGTAAGAGAACGGGAGTCCGATAAAACAATCCGACGACCCGGAATATGACGGACCAAAACTGAACTTGGTGTACTATAACCAACAGACGGATTCTTTCCATTAAATTGAATAACGGAAACGAAAGAGTGCCTCCCTGGTTCCGGAGATACGCCACTACAGTCGAATTAAAGGACAGGAATTTGGGCATGCGTTTCTGAATAATGTTCATGCAATGACATAAAGCAAGCCTAAAAAACATTATTCCGTGGAAGAAAACTGATTGCTAAAACCCAAAGACCCTGGCACTTCGAATCCGTAGGGATCAGTATTATATCCCAATCTGTTTGACTGGCAACCGTCATAACAGCCACACTCGGGTCCGGCAACTGCGGCGGCACTCTCTGAGTCAACCACCGAATGTTTGCCCCAGTCTGAATCTCTTGTAACACTAGATAGACAAGAGAACGTGTAAATCGAGCAATTCATGGATTGCCGAAAAGTTGCCGTCGAAGAGAAGCTCCTCCGAGAACGAAGCGACTCTGAGAGAGTTCTTAACCTTACTATCCACGCGTGTGGATGTAGCTAGGGCTGCGTCACGTCTAACTAACTCCAATCAGCCACTGAAGGGCGGAGTTATACGTGAACAAACTACTGCCCTCAAAAGAAATTACATTGAGAATAATATCCCGTAAATCTTTTCTTGAAGACGTAATGATAACGCCTCAGTAAGGCGGATTACGTATAATAAAGCGTCTAAGTTAAGTCTACTATACATAATGTCGTTCCCAACATTGAAATTGGAAAAGACATAAACGGCGAAAAAGAATATATGCAGTCTTTAATCACACCGTCTAGACGCATATGAACTCTCGGTATGCCCTGCTCTGCCAAAATAAACTATTTGTATAAATGATAAAATGGCAGAAATGAGCAACGCGGACAAGAAACTAAACTATCATGCTTAGTAGCAGGCTTGTATATATATATATATATAGCGTCGAAAAATAAAACACATGTTGTAATGACAATATTGGACTGCGTCGGTAAGTCAGGGACAATGTCCCTGAACCGATCGAAAAATCCGAGTCCAATGACGCTATAAGTCTCTTATCCAAGATCGCAGCAATGAAGTCCGAAATAATAATCACTGGAAGATAATGCCAGAAGATATGAAAGGCATCTTCCGATACTACTAAAGGGAAAACTCGAAATCTTTCGAATCCCTTTCGCCATCCTGTCGGACCCTATAAAGCGTTCAGTCGTCCGTACCTGATGCAACCGCGGACCGCACCAACCCAGCGCCGTCGGATAATTCCTGATTCGACCGAGAAACTGTCAATTGCTGGGATGCTGCAAACAACTGTGCTAACTCGGATAGCACGTCCGTCACTGAGGCCTGAGGAGAAGCGGTCTTACGATGCATTGCCGCTGGAAGCTCCGTGATCGTTACCCCGTGCATACTACCAATATGCGAGCGAACGGAGTGTATAGGCCTCGTGTCCCTTGGCTACCGGATGGCGCGACCTATTCGCCGTGGAATCACTGAATGCCGAAACTGATCGGATACTCGAGGTGACGTAGCCAATGTGCGGTCGTGTGCCCTGCTGTGAGGATGAGGAAGCATTAAAGACAGTCTCTCGGACTGTCAATATAACGGAGCATCCCGACCAACAGACATATGCTCCGAATGTAAAATATCTGAACCACAACATGCGGTCCCCTATGTTGTTGGGCGAGAGAGGGACCTCTCTTGCTCACAGCCCGGACGGACCTGGACAAGCCAGGAACCGGACTAACAGGCTTCCTCCGATCTGTCCTCAATCTGCCGTCACTGGGTGAGTACTAAAGTAATTAAAGTGCTCGCATCACCCAAATCTCCTTCCTAGACCGGACGAACCCGGGGGCCGAACCATTCGATGAATGTACGCTACACCGGGTGAGCTAGCGAATGTCACTCAGTAGGCGATAGACATATTCCATGAGCACTTATTGCCGCTAACTCTTCATTAACTATGACGACAGAGGCACACTTTTGAAAGACATCTCCATAACTCTTCGAACAAGAAACCAGAAATGCTTGGTTAGCAAGCATAAAATAATAATATATATAGCGTCGTTCAATAATTCGAAAGTTTGTGTGACATTATTGGACTATGTCGGAACTGAGGGACGATGTCCCTGAACCGAACCAAAAATTTCTAAGTCCACCGACGCTATCAGTTTCTTATCCGGCATCGCAGCATTCTGGTCCGTCGAAAGAAGCTGTAGAAGACCAAGTCAGATGACATACACAACAGCATATGTTGTTCCGAAAGGGAAAGCTCGAAATCCTCTGAATCCCTTTCTGTATCCCGTCGGACCGGATGAAACTTTCGGACGTCCGTACCCGCTTCCGCGGAGCGTCCCGACCCAGCATCGTCGGATAAAATATATGCGACAGATTCAGTTGATGCTGGGATGCTGCGATAAACTGTGCTATTAAGGAAAGCATGTCCGTTCCCGAGGCCTGTGCAGTAGCGGTCTTACGCTGCATTGCCACCGGAAGCTCCGTGTACGTTGACTCCCGCACACTTCCTATGCGAACGTCCGGAGTCTGCAGGCCTCGTGTCCCTGGCTACCGGATGGTGTGACCTGGTCGCCGAAGAATCCTTGATCGGCGAAGCTGGTAATATATCGGCGGTCACGCAGCCAAGGTGCAGTCGTGTGCGCTGACGAGAAGAGGAAGCCTTAGCAGTCTCAGCGGACTGCCTATACAACGGAGCGTCCCGAGCGACGGACGTATGCTCCGCTTGCGACACATTTTGTACCACAACATCTGGGGCCAGATGTTGTTGAACGAGAGAGGGGCCTCTCTCGCTTGCCGTCCGGATGGACCGGAACGAGCTATGAACCGGACTAAAAGGCTTCCTGCGTTCTCCCTCCGATCCGCCGTCACTGGGTGTGCATTAGGTTAATTTATAGTGCTCGCATCACCCCAAAATTCCTTCTAGACCGCAACGGACGAACCCGGCTGCCGAACCATTCGGTGAATGGACGCTACACCGGGCGAGCTAGCGGACGTCAAAGGCCGTCGAACCTACTAGGGTCCTCTTAGGCAATTGGCGTATTTACATGAGCACTTTTCCGCTAGCCCTTCATTAATTGTGACGACGGAGGCACACTGTTGGAAGACATCACAGATACATCACCCTAATCTTGATCGTCTGAAATAGAAATTGATAAAGTAGAGTGACCCTGCGGGGAAAGGACCGGAGTGTCCAAATCCCCAACAACATACCGTGACATACGCTTCCCATATTGTCATCGAAATCATACGATACAGAACAGGAGTTAATGCGAGTACACTGACCACAAAAAGAATGATAATAAAGTCAGGGGAAGACTTCCTCTTAAAACAATTGATCAATATCCTTTCAATGTGAAAAGAAAACAAGTCCTGGTACTCGCACTAACCCCTGGCAATCAAAATACATAATAATAATAAGATCCATTAATATAGAAAAAATAATTGAAATCAAAATATTTTGAAAAAATATTTTTTCAGAACAGCCCAAGTTTCTGAAAAGTAACGTTGAGCCCCAATGGATCCCAAGCCTAAGTGTGGACAAAAATTTTAAAAATATTTTAAACAATTTATTCAACACTTACGAACAATAATAATGTATCTAGTTATGATTAAAATAACATCAAGATATTATTTTATAGAAATCCCCCCCTCACACAGAGGGCTGTTGTAAATGTAAACAATGAGTGTAAAAACACTAAAATAAGACTCCAGGCACCCAGGCCCGAAATCAGTTACCAAAAATACACTATCTGATGCAAAACAGAGACTTCCAGGGAAGAAACTGCAGAACATCAGATGGTAGATGCAGAACACAACGCCTAACCACCCGTAGGTGAAGACGTAAACATGGGGAAAAAACAGAATTCATTCTGTTATTCAGCTAAGACTCCCAAGAAAATTTAGTAATAATAATTACAAAAACTATGCCAAAAGCATGGGAGAATAGCAAGGGGGAACTTAAAGGACAGGGAGAGAGGAAAACACTTAAAAAACAGTGTAACTAAATAATCAGAATGACAACAAAATGGCTGCTGCCTTGAAAATAGGTAACTTAACATAATTTCATTAAAAAATTTTAAGTTACAGCCCTGATAATATTCTGTCACACATTCTTTTCCTCTCCTCCTTCTCTATCCTCCTTAGAATCACCATTTCACTAATATTTATGTGTCTGGCATCATTTAAACTGAGATTTATAAGCACAAAGATCAGTCAGATGTTAACTGATGAAGGGCCAAACTTAGAATAATTAATGGCGCCAATTTCGGAACGTCCTTGACACTGCACATGCGCAGTAGGGGCGAAGTGTGGAGGGCCTTTCAGGACATGTTTTCTTTAGTTTTAGATGCAAATTTTGGGGATTGGGGGGCAAAATTTGTGTTTGGCCCTATATTTTAAGAGTTAGCACCAGCTATGTCTGGGTCATTGGTACAGTATAAAAATATAGAAATTTTGGGCGGGGCCAAATATCTTACCCCTCCTATTACAAAGCCAAATATTACTTAACAAACTTCGTTTGAACAAACTTGATTCTACACCTCATATGGAAGCTCCATAGCAAATATCAAGTCATTGTACACACTGGTTCTTGAGAAGAAGATTTTAAAAATATTTTGGAGCATTTTCCCCCACTTCCTCCCTATGGGGCTGGGCATGTTGAGTTGAACAAAAAAGAAATGCCCCTTTGGGACCATCACTCACACAAACTTTCACTTGAATTGGCCTAATGGCTTTGGAGGAGAAGACCAAAATATGGTGTTGATGGATGACAGACGACGGACGACGGACGAAGAGCAATGAGATTAGCTCAGCTTGACTTTGTCAAGATGAGCTAAACAGTGTTGTACACTATACTTGCACCAATAACATTTTTAAGATACTAGGCTAAGATTTGGGGCTTTTACCATCAATACACTCAACTCAGCTAAACACGATATTAATATTCATGACCTGTCAACACCAATGGTGATGCATTGTAAAATGTTCATCTATTTATCAAATGCGGTTTCATTTGCTGAACTGGAACTTGACACTTGCTCCACATTTATACTGTCTGATATATTTATTTCTACAGAAAATTTTGAAAGCTTGAACTCCAAAATTGGTTTCAAATTTACAGTTGAAGTCCGATGGAAATTTAGGGTTACAATGAACTAAATGAGCGACTTTACTAGATAAAATTTTTAGGGTCGTCTTAATTTTTTAGGGTTGGTCGGGTTACCCTAAACACTGGTTGCTTTTTTCTTGTCCTGACATTTACAACATTACACCCTCTGCAATTTTTTGTCGATGATGTGCATTGTTAATTTGCTACCGTAGCATTTTCCTCAACATTGCCAATTGCCGAGGAGGGTGAAATGCCAGGAATGAATTATTGCTGTAAATCTTTGCAGCAGAAAGTGGTGTTCAAAGTATTGTTAAACCCTAATAAAAGAAAAGAAAGTGGTGTGCCAACTAGTCGACTTCGACTCGACTTTTGGGTGTCGACAAATCTACTCCAGAATCCCAGAGTTGTTTGAACGTGAATATGCACACCTTTGGTATATGTATAAATACCCTGTAAAAAAAAAAGGTCCTAGCTTCAAAACTGTGAGAGGAGTTAGCCAGACAAACCACGTACTCTACAGGTGAAATTCTACAAGAAATTGACAAGTTCAACAACCTGTAATTTTGTGAAATATTGAGGCAAATCTAAATCCTGACAATATGCACACATCTGGTATATGTACAAACATCCTGTGAAATAAAAAAGTCCTAGCTTGAAAACTGTGAGAGGAGTTAGCCAGACAAACAATGTGACCTCGGTGCAGACAGATGGATGGATGGACAGACAGATGGACAGCAGATGGACAGACAGACAGGGGTAAAACAATATACCCCCCTCTCCCCCCGACTATTTGGTGCAGGGGCATAAAAACGTGATTCTGGAACTTGGAAGACACTGCAAGGCAATAAAAACATCTAAGGATGGGGGGTTCAAATTCAGTGAGGGATTGCCTGAAAATCAAAATCTTTTTTTTTAGCCTAATACCACGTAGGAATATTTAATTAACAAGAATATACTGCTGTTCCTTTAACACTCAGAGGCCTATTTCTGACTTTTACGATCATAGAACAAGTGCCCTTAACATGCCTTATCATGCTTGGGTATCAAAACATTTTTTTAGCTTCATTGGAATATTTAATTAACCAGAATATGGTCAATTTTCCTTTAACCCTTTACATAACATGAAAAGCAGACGACACTTGCAAAAATATTTTTGAATGACTAATTTCTTTCATTTTTTGTCTCAAAAACATAGGTTATGACCCCTTATTGGAACGAGCTTGACGGGCTCATTCCAATGAGGGTTCATAACCTATGTTTTTGAGACAAAAAATGAAAAATAACTGACGATTTTTTAGAATAGCACTGGCCAGTTTTGGCCGTTACGTTGGGTAAAGGATTAACCCTTAGAGGCCAACATGTATTTCTGACAGCCCAGCCATGACATGCAAAAGCATGCATGTCTCGAAGGCCGTAGACCTGAGATGGGGTGGGGGAGGGGGTGAGAGGAGGTGCCCCCTTGATTGGAAGGGGGGGGGGGGGAACCTCCACCAAACTCCCCCACTGAATTTGGAATGCTCCCAGAATGGATTTGGGGGGTATTTTAGCTCTACTTTGAGATTAAATCATTGAAAAACATTGAGTGATGAACCTGGTAAGGGCATTGTCTTCCCCTCCCCTCCCCATCACACCAGTGGTCCAAAGACAGGGAGGGCAGCCACCCCCTCTGTCCTCATGCTTCTGGCATCCCTGCCTGTAGAAAAACACTTCTCATTGTTGAGCCTGTTCCATTGAAAGGGCCATAAGCTAAGTTTCTAAAGAATAAAATTAACATTTTTATTATTATGAACGTTAAAAAATTTATAGTAATTTATATATTTTTTATACTTACCAATGACCCAGACTTAGCTTAGCTGGTGCTAACTCCACAAAAAACCAGGGCCAAACACAAATTTTGCCCCCCAATCCCCAAAATTTGCATCCAAAACAAAAAGAAATCATGTCCTAAAGGACCTCCATAGTACGACTCTACTGCGCATGCGCAGTGACGCAGTCGTCCCGAAATTGGCGCCAAATATCATTCTTACTGGCAGTGCCTGGTCAGCGCTATGTACTCAGCGGGGAGGCAAGAGTTCACAACTCAGGGAGGGCCATCCCCGTCTGGGTCATTGGTAAGTATAAAAAATATATAAATTACTATAAATTTTTTAACATTTTTATACTGTACCAATGACCCAGACTTAGCTGAATAGTAAACAGGCTGGAGGGCCTAGGACATAGAGGAAAATCCAATAAGCTCAATTATAAAATAAAGAGGTAACCCCTTAAGGAGAAAAGGAGTATTAGGCTTTACATGTATCTTTCTTATTTAATATTTAAATTAGAAAGATACACTACCCTTAATAATTGAGCACAATAACATTCATGTTCTCTATTAACATCCAGTATAACCCTTATACTAATTATTTTTAAAGCAAGCCAATAAATAAAGTAGTCCAGAGAATTGAGACTCTTTATAATCATTTAAAAGTGTCCGAGTATTGTATATTAAAGCCCGTTTGACACTTGACATATACAAATGCTTCACACCGAGCTACACTTTAAAAATAAGACATGAATGAAATTAAACATTAATATTACACTTTAAAACCATCCCGGAAGCGACTCAGAAATACTGTCTTGGAGGAGGCATTCCCTTGCTTTTCACTATAAAGCAGGTGACCTAAGGGAACACCCGCCCCCCCCCCCCCCCCCCCCCCCCCTTCCCCTTGCCCTGGGTCAAATAGCCCAGAGCGAAGAGGGCAGTCGGACGGAGTCACTGCCGGAACAGAAAGCCTGCATAACTATAGTTGCAACTGTTTAGTGGACGACATTCTGAGCAACAGATAACGGACCTAAACAATGCAGGTCTCCAGAAATGGACTCAATATTTCTGAGATAAAAATTAGTAAATGTGGATGGCTGAGACCAATAAGCAGCCTTCATTAAATCTGTAATAGCAACACTATTAGCATAAGCCCAGGAAGTAGAAAGAGCTCTTACTTCATGAGCAGAAATCTTAAGCACAGACTGCTGAGAAGAAGATAAATCTTCATACGCAGTACGGATAGTTAACTGAATCCATCTAGCAATAGAATGGACTGAAATGTCCTTTCTATTAGGCATCAAAGACAGAAAGAAACGTTTCCGTCCCTTTCTGATGAACTGAGATCTCTGTTTATAGATATGTAGTGCTCTAACAGGACAGAGTAAAGGCCTACGCCCGTCTGAAGACGGAAGAGCCTTAATAACAATAGGTTCCGGATATTTATTAGGAGCCCGATTCTTAGCTAAAAAACCGACATTAGTAGTGAAGGTGATAGTGTTCCCAACACTACGATAATGAGAATCATCCACCGATAGTGCATGAAGCTCACTGACTCTTCTGGCAGAAGAGAAAGCTAAGAGAAAAGCTGTCTTATAAGATAAGAATTTGAAATCTACTGTCCCAAGAGGTTCAAATGGCTTTTCCTTCAATTTAAGGAGAACCCAAGCTAAATTCCACTTAGGAATTAATCTAAGAGTTCTGGGTCTATTTATCGAAAAGTTTCTAACCAATTTCGATAAAGAGACATTAGATCCAATTTGT
Source organism: Pictodentalium vernedei (assembly GCA_031216915.1). Classification (NCBI taxonomy): domain Eukaryota; kingdom Metazoa; phylum Mollusca; class Scaphopoda; order Dentaliida; family Dentaliidae; genus Pictodentalium; species Pictodentalium vernedei. The sequence continues at coordinate 170,230,930 of CM062289.1, read as the reverse complement.
AAACTATCATGATGTGCATAGGTATCAGATAACATAGATCTATAACCCTTTATAGTAACAGGTTGCAGTTTGATTTCGTCAAACAAGTATACTAGAAAGTTAGCAATGTCTGGTATAGAGGGATCAAATATATCAACAGAATGATCCCTACACCAACGACGGAAAACCTTCCACTTAGCCGCATAGTTTAGCGAAGAGGAGGTCCTCCTACAGTTAGAAATCGCGTCCACAGCTCGTCCTGTAAAGTGCTTGCCATGCAAGAAGGACCGCACAACGGAAAAACGTGAAGGTTGAGACCTTGCGGGTTGTGATGTAGTTGGCGCGATTTCCCCTGCCAAAGAAGATCCTCTCGTGGAGGGAGCTTCCGCGGTAGGTCCCACAACAGACACCTGAGTAGATTTATCCACGGTCTCTGTGGCGACAGAGATGCTACCAACAGAATCTTGCATTGAGATTGTTTTATCTTTAGCAATACTTGTTGAATTAACGGCGCTGGAGGATACGCATATCCTATCATTCCGTCCCAAGGGATCGATAGAGCGTCTACTGCAAATGCTCTTGGATCCGGACACGGGGACACATACGTTTGCAACTGATTGTTGAGATGTGTCGCAAATAAGTCTATCATTGGCCGTTCCCATTGGTAGCAAATCTGATTGAATACTTGTTTGTTGAGAGTCCACTCCGACGGCAACAAGCGACCCTTTCGTGAAAGGGAGTCTGCTAGCACATTCAGACGACCCGGTATGTGACGGACCGAAAGAAGAACGTGATGTTCCAACGCAAACAGAAGGATTCTTTCCGTTAGATTGAACAACGGAACTGAATGAGTGCCTCCCTGATTCCGTATATACGCCACTACTGTCGTATTGTCGGATAGGATTTGGACATGAGCATCGTGAATAATGTCCATCCAGTGACGTAACGCAAGCCAAATTGACATCATTTCCTTGATGTTTATGTGCTTGCACAGGAATTGCGGATCCCAAAGACCCTGGCATCTCGAATCCGTTGGGATTAATGATGCACCCCAACCTGTTTGACTGGCATCCGTCATAATGGTAAAACTCGGATCCGGCAACTGCAGCGGAACTCCTTGAGTTAACCACTGAATGTTTGCCCAAGTCTGAATCTCTTGTTTCACTTGATCTGACAAGAGAACGTCTACATCGAGCGAATGAATTTTCACACTCCAATTCTGAGTCAGGAAAATTTGAAGAGGCCGTGTGCGTAGCCGTCCCATCGGAATGAGATCCGCGGCGGCTCCGCACAGGCCTATCAGTCTCATAAATTCTCTCGCCGTGACTTTGTCTGTATTCAGACAATAGCGAGCGTAACAACTGACTAATTTCGCTCTGGTTAACGGCAGACGAACGAGATTGTTGTGCGTCTCGAAGCTCATTCCCAGATTAGTGAATGACTTGGACGGCACCAGATCCGACTTCTCCTCGTTTACTATGAAACCGAGACGTCGGAGCAATAGAAGAAGATTCTGAACATCGTTCTGAAGCGTTAACTCGTTGCCGTACCTCTGAAGAATGTCGTCCAGGTAGGCCGACGTTACCGCAGACGAATGAGCTCGGAAGTAGATCATTACCGAGTTCATTACCCGAGTGAAAGCCCAGGGTGCTAGATTCAATCCGAAGCACATGGCCCGGAACTGATACACCACTCCTAGGACTGCGAAGCGTAGATACTTTCGGAATGTCGGATGTACCATGACGTGAAAGTACGCATCTTTGAGATCTATGCTCGTTGCATAATCGTTCACCCGAATACTCGCTCTGACCGATCGAATCGTCTCCATATAAAACTTCGGAGCGACGATCAGCTTGTTTATCCAGCTCAAATCTATGACTGGACGGAACGAGCCGTCTGGTTTCGGAACCAGAAACAGATGGCTGTAGAATCCCAGCGATTCCTGGTTTTCTACGACCTCTACCGCGTTCTTCATTAAAAGAGACTGCACCTCTGATAGCAGAGCGTCTCTTTTCTGAGGGTTTGACGGAAGATGAGTCCACTTTGGACTTCGAGTTAATGGAGGCTTTCGTTTGAAGGATATCTTTAGACCTTCCGAAGTCACTCCTCTCACCCACGGGTCGTCCGTAATCGACGCCCACTCTTGAGAAAAACTCGACAACCTTCCGCCAACCGGAACGCGATAGAGGTTTAAGCCATCACCTCCTGGATCTGCGAGGCCTGCGGTAGGAGACACCACGTCTTCCACGACCCGCACCTCGCCTCGTCGACCTCGGGGCGTCCGACCGATTGTCCCGGCCTGAAGGACGTCCCGAACGAGAGTCACTATCCTGACGGTCTCTCGAATAAGAGCTAGAGGACGCACCGGAACCTCTATAGGAACCTCTCTTGGGCGGATAAGACCCAGAAGTGCCCGCCTTATTCGTGTCTGCTGTATCCGACCTTTTAGGAGCGGATCTAAACAACAGAGAATCACTAGCTTTCTTTTTAATATTATCATAAATAGCGGAAAGCTTGCCGTCAAAGAGAAGATCTCCTGAGACCGAAGCGACTCTAAGAGAGTTCTTCACCTTAGAATCCACTAGTGTGGATGTAGACAGGGCTGCGTCACGTCTAACCAACTCCAGATTTGCCACTGAAAGGGCGGAGTTACACGTGGAATAAGCTACTGCCCTTGAAAGAAGTCTTAAGGAGGATTGTATATCCTGAAACTCTTCCCCTTGAAGACGCAGTGATAACGCCTTAGTAAGGTGATCTGCGTAAGATAAGGCATCTAAATTGGCTCTGTTAGATGCAATAGCTGTTTCCAACACTGCGGTTGGAATAGAAGCTGACGACGGTAATGATAGCTCTAAGTCTTCCGCCTCGTCGTCCATACGCAGAGGAACTCTCGGTATACCCTGACCTGCCGTGTCGAATTTATTCCTTGCATTAATGAAAGGCAGGTTGAGAGTATTTGCGGACAAGAAGCCTGCTTTCCCCGTCCTGGAAGCAAGTTTAAAAATAGCGTCGTTCAATAATTCAAATGTTCTTGCAACATTATTGGACTGCGACGGAAACTCGGGAGCGATGTCCCTGAACCGCTCGAAAAAATCAGAGTCCAATGACGCTATAATTCTCCTGTCCGGAAGCGCAGCAGTCTGGCCCGACGGAACAACTTGAGGAAGAAAGTGCCGGATGAAGTCCACGGCAGCTTTGTGTTGTTCCGAAAGGGATAGCTCCAATTCATCCGTATCCCTTTCACCATCCGGTCGGACCTCCCGATGTTCCCGGTCGTCCGCCCCCGATGCTTCGGCGGAGCGTACCGACCCAGCGCCGTCGGATAATTCTCGATCCGACACCGTTTCTGTCGGCTGCTGGGATGCTGCGATAAGCTGTGCTATCTGCACTAGAATGTCCGACGTCGAGACCTGCGGAGGAGCGGTCTTTCGCTGCTTCGCCAAGGGCAGCTCCGCATCAGATGGCTCCCGCATACTTTTCCTATGCGAACGTCCGGAGTCCATCGGTCTCGAATCCCTGGCTGCCGGATGGTGTGACCTGGTCGCCGAAGAATCCTTCATCGGCGAAGCTGGCAAAATATCGGAGGTCACGCAGCCAAGGTGCGGTCGTGTGCGCCGACGAGAAGAGGAAGCCTTAACAGTCTCTGCGGACTGCTTATACAACGGAGCGTCCCGAGCGACGGACGTATGCTCCGCTAAAGACACATTTTGTACCACAACATCTGGTCCCAGATGTTGTTGTACGAGAGAGGGGCCTCTCTCGCTCGCGGCCCCGCTGGACCTGGACGAGCTAGGAACCGGACTAAAAGGCTTCCTCCGTTCTCGTTCACTATCCGCCGTCACTGGGTGTGCATCTATTATTTTTATAGTGCTCGCATCACCCAAAATTTCCTCTTGGACCGCATCGGACGAACCCGGCTGCCGAACCATTCGGTGAATGGACGCTACACCGGGCGAGCTAGCGGACGACATTTGTCTAATCTCCATGAGCACTTTTGCCGCTAGCTCTGTATTTATTTGTGACGACGGACGCACACTTGAAGAAGATAACATGGAAACATCACCCTGTTCTGGTTCCTCTGAAATAGAAACTGAGAGAGTAGAGTGACCTTGTGGAGAAAGAGCCGGCATCGCTCTTTCTCCAGAAACAACATATCGTGACACACGTTTCCAATGTTTCTCATCCCAATGTTCACATACAGGACAGGGATTAATGCGAGAACACTGACTACAATTAATGCAATAATCATGAAAGTCAGAGGAAGATTTCTTCCTATTACAATTTGAACAAATTCCCTTCATTGTGAAAGAACAACAATAAGTCCTAGTTACTCGCAAAAACCCCTGACACAAAGATACATAATAACATGATCCATTAATAAATGAAAAAACAATTGCAAAACAAAATAATTTTGAAAAAATATTTTTTCAGAGAAGCCCAAGTTGCTGAAAAGTAACGATGAGCCCCGATGGATCCGATGGCAAAGTGTGGTCAAAAATTTTAAAATTATATAAAATAATTAATGAGACACTTTCGGATAATATAAATGTATCTTATAATGAGATAAACTACCTCAAAGGCAAACAGCCCCCCTCAAAAAAGGCTGTTGCCAATGAAAACAAACAGTGTAAACACAGAAGAAAACATGACTCCAGGCACTGAAAAAACTGGCCCGGAATCAGTCATCAATTACACTCTATCTGATGCAAAACAGAGACTCCCAGGGGAGAATCTGCAGAACATCAGATGGAAGATGCAGAACACAAACGTTATACACCCATGGGTGAAAACGTAACTATGGGGAAAATAACAGAAAACATTCTGTAACCAAGCAACTCTCCCAGGGAATTTTTAGAAATGAAACTTCTCAAAAATATGCCAAAAGCATGGGAGAATTGCAAGGGGGGACTTTAGAAGGTTAGGGGAGAGGAAACACTGAATAAGCAGTGCAACAATTAGCAAGAATGACAACAAGAGGCGTTTGCCTCGAAAATAGGCAACTTAACATAATTTCAACAAAAAATTTTAAGTACAGCCCTGATTATTTTTTGCCACTTCTTTTTTCCTCTCCTCCTTCTATCCTCCTTAGAATCACATTTTCTCCAAGAATTACGTGTCTGGCATCCTTTAAACTGAGATTTACAAGCACAAAGATCAGTGAGATGTTGACTGATGAAGGGCCAAACAGAGAATGATATTTGGCGCCAATTTCGGGACGACTGCGTCACTGCGCATGCGCAGTAGAGTCGTACTATGGAGGTCCTTTAGGACATGATTTCTTTTTGTTTTGGATGCAAATTTTGGGGATTGGGGGGCAAAATTTGTGTTTGGCCCTGGTTTTTTGTGGAGTTAGCACCAGCTAAGCTAAGTCTGGGTCATTGGTACAGTATAAAAATATGAGTATTCAAGTAATTTTTTTCAAGTGTTGTCTTCTCCCCTTGTTGTGTAAAAGGGTTAATCAGGGAGAGATAAAGATTAAGCTACCTTCCATAAATTTGTGAGACAAGGTTGAATCCATAGCTATCATAGTGGCAGGGTGTACTTGCACCATCACTTCCAATCCATATGGTACTATCATTGCCATCTCTGCCTTCTAGACCAAACACATCCCATCTCACATCCTGTGAATAAAAACCTGAAATTCAACAGGAAGTCAAAAAAATTGTTTACTTGCATTTTAACCATTTACCTCCTCACAAATCAGACAATATCGATGTAGTTAAAAATATTATCAACAAAAAGTTAAAAAATTTATAGTAATTTATATATTTTTTATACTTACCAATGACCCAGACTTAGCTGGTGCTAACTCCACAAAAACCAGGGCCAAACACAAATTTTGCCCCCCAATCCCCAAAATTTGCATCCAAAACAAAAAGAAATCATGTCCTAAAGGACCTCCATAGTACGACTCTACTGCGCATGCGCAGTGATGCAGTCGTCCCGAAATTGGCGCCAAATATCATTCTTACTGGCAGTGCCTGGTCAGCGCTATGTACTCAGCGGGGAGGCAAGAGTTCCCAACTCAGGGAGGGCCATCCCCGTCTGGGTCATTGGTAAGTATAAAAAATATATAAATTACTATAAATTTTTTAACATTTTTATACTGTACCAATGACCCAGACTTAGCTGAATAGTAAACAGGCTGGAGGGCCTAGGACATAGAGGAAAATCCAATAAGCTCAATTATAAAATAAAGAGGTAACCCCTTAAGGAGAAAAGGAGTATTAGGCTTTACATGTATCTTTCTTATTTAATATTTAAATTAGAAAGATACACTACCCTTAATAATTGAGCACAATAACATTCATGTTCTCTATTAACATCCAGTATAACCCTTATACTAATTATTTTTAAAGCAAGCCAATAAATAAAGTAGTCCAGAGAATTGAGACTCTTTATAATCATTTAAAAGTGTCCGAGTATTGTATATTAAAGCCCGTTTGACACTTGACATATACAAATGCTTCACACCGAGCTACACTTTAAAAATAAGACATGAATGAAATTAAACATTAATATTACACTTTAAAACCATCCCGGAAGCGACTCAGAAATACTGTCTTGGAGGAGGCATTCCCTTGCTTTTCACTATAAAGCAGGTGACCTAAGGGAACACCCGCCCCCCCCCCCCCCCTTCCCCTTGCCCTGGGTCAAATAGCCCAGAGCGAAGAGGGCAGTCGGACGGAGTCACTGCCGGAACAGAAAGCCTGCATAACTATAGTTGCAACTGTTTAGTGGACGACATTCTGAGCAACAGATAACGGACCTAAACAATGCAGGTCTCCAGAAATGGACTCAATATTTCTGAGATAAAAATTCGTAAATGTGGATGGCTGAGACCAATAAGCAGCCTTCATTAAATCTGTAATAGCAACACTATTAGCATAAGCCCAGGAAGTAGAAAGAGCTCTTACTTCATGAGCAGAAATCTTAAGCACAGACTGCTGAGAAGAAGATAAATCTTCATACGCAGTACGGATAGTTAACTGAATCCATCTAGCAATAGAATGGACTGAAATGTCCTTTCTATTAGGCATCAAAGACAGAAAGAAACGTTTCCGTCCCTTTCTGATGAACTGAGATCTCTGTTTATAGATACGTAGTGCTCTAACAGGACAGAGTAAAGGCCTACGCCCGTCTGAAGACGGAAGAGCCTTAATAACAATAGGTTCCGGATATTTATTAGGAGCCTGATTCTTAGCTAAAAAACCGACATTAGTAGTGAAGGTGATAGTGTTCCCAACACTACGATAATGAGAATCATCCACCGATAGTGCATGAAGTTCACTGACTCTTCTGGCAGAAGAGAAAGCTAAGAGAAAAGCTGTCTTATAAGATAAGAATTTGAAATCTACTGTCCCAAGAGGTTCAAATGGCTTTTCCTTCAATTTAAGGAGAACCCAAGCTAAATTCCACTTAGGAATTAATCTAAGAGTTCTGGGTCTATTTATCGAAAAGTTTCTAACCAATTTCGATAAAGAGACATTAGATCCAATTTGTAAACTATCATGATGTGCATAGGTATCAGATAACATAGATCTATAACCCTTTATAGTAACAGGCTGCAGTTTGATTTCGTCAAACAAGTATACTAGAAAGTTAGCAATGTCTGGTATAGAGGGATCAAATATATCTACAGAATGATCCCTACACCAACGACGGAAAACCTTCCACTTAGCCGCATAGTTTAGCGAAGAGGAGGTCCTCCTACAGTTAGAAATCGCGTCCACTGCTCGTCCTGTAAAGTGCTTGCCATGCAAGAAGGACCGCACAACGGAAAAACGTGAAGGTTGAGACCTTGCGGGTTGTGATGTAGTTGGCGCGATTTCCCCTGCCAAAGAAGATCCTCTCGTGGAGGGAGCTTCCGCGGTAGGTCCCACAACAGACACCTGAGTAGATTTATCCACGGTCTCTGTGGCGACAGAGATGCTACCAACAGAATCTTGCATTGAGATTGTTTTATCTTTAGCAATACTTGTTGAATTAACGGCGCTGGAGGATACGCATATCCTATCATTCCGTCCCAAGGGATCGACAGAGCGTCTACTGCAAATGCTCTTGGATCCGGACACGGGGACACATACGTTTGCAACTGATTGTTGAGATGTGTCGCAAATAAGTCTATCATTGGCCGTTCCCATTGGTAGCAAATCTGATTGAATACTTGTTTGTTGAGAGTCCACTCCGACGGCAACAAGCGACCCTTTCGTGAAAGGGAGTCTGCTAGCACATTCAGACGACCCGGTATGTGACGGACCGAAAGAAGAACGTGATGTTCCAACGCAAACAGAAGGATTCTTTCCGTTAGATTGAACAACGGAACTGAATGAGTGCCTCCCTGATTCCGTATATACGCCACTACTGTCGTATTGTCGGATAGGATTTGGACATGAGCATCGTGAATAATGTCCATCCAGTGACGTAACGCAAGCCAAATTGACATCATTTCCTTGATGTTTATGTGCTTGCACAGGAATTGCGGATCCCAAAGACCCTGGCATCTCGAATCCGTTGGGATTAATGATGCACCCCAACCTGTTTGACTGGCATCCGTCATAATGGTAAAACTCGGATCCGGCAACTGCAGCGGAACTCCTTGAGTTAACCACTGAATGTTTGCCCAAGTCTGAATCTCTTGTTTCACTTGATCTGACAAGAGAACGTCTACATCGAGCGAATGAATTTTCACACTCCAATTCTGAGTCAGGAAAATTTGAAGAGGCCGTGTGCGTAGCCGTCCCATCGGAATGAGATCCGCGGCGGCTCCGCACAGACCTATCAGTCTCATAAATTCTCTCGCCGTGACTTTGTCTGTATTCAGACAATAGCGAGCGTAACAACTGCCTAATTTCGCTCTGGTTAACGGCAGACGAACGAGATTGTTGTGCGTCTCGAAGCTCATTCCCAGATGAGTGAATGACTTGGACGGCACCAGATCCGACTTCTCCTCGTTTACTATGAAACCGAGACGTCGGAGCAATAGAAGAAGATTCTGAACATCGTTCTGAAGCGTTAACTCGTTGCCGTACCTCTGAAGAATGTCGTCCAGGTAGGCCGACGTTACCGCAGACGAATGAGCTCGGAAGTAGATCATTACCGAGTTCATTACCCGAGTGAAAGCCCAGGGTGCTAGATTCAATCCGAAGCACATGGCCCGGAACTGATACACCACTCCTAGGACTGCGAAGCGTAGATACTTTCGGAATGTCGGATGTACCATGACGTGAAAGTACGCATCTTTGAGATCTATGCTCGTTGCATAATCGTTCACCCGAATACTCGCTCTGACCGATCGAATCGTCTCCATATAAAACTTCGGAGCGACGATCAGCTTGTTTATCCAGCTCAAATCTATAACTGGACGGAACGAGCCGTCTGGTTTCGGAACCAGAAACAGATGGCTGTAGAATCCCAGCGATTCCTGGTTTTCTACGACCTCTACCGCGTTCTTCATTAAAAGAGACTGCACCTCTGATAGCAGAGCGTCTCTTTTCTGAGGATTTGACGGAAGAGGAGTCCACTTTGGACTTCGAGTTAATGGAGGCTTTCGTTTGAAGGATATCTTTAGACCTTCCGAAGTCACTCCTCTCACCCACGGGTCGTCCGTAATCGACGCCCACTCTTGAGAAAAACTCGACAACCTTCCGCCAACCGGAACGCGATAGAGGTTTAAGCCATCACCTCCTGGATCTGCGAGGCCTGCGGTAGGAGAAACCACGTCTTCCACGACCCGCACCTCGCCTCGTCGACCTCGGGGCGTCCGACCGATTGTCCCGGCCTGAAGGACGTCCCGAACGAGAGTCACTATCCTGACGGTCTCTCGAATAAGAGCTAGAGGACGCACCGGAACCTCTATAGGAACCTCTCTTGGGCGGATAAGACCCAGAAGTGCCCGCCTTATTCGTGTCTGCTGTATCCGACCTTTTAGGAGCGGATCTAAACAACAGAGAATCACTAGCTTTCTTTTTAATATTATCATAAATAGCGGAAAGCTTGCCGTCAAAGAGAAGATCTCCTGAGACCGAAGCGACTCTAAGAGAGTTCTTCACCTTAGAATCCACTAGTGTGGATGTAGCTAGGGCTGCGTCACGTCTAACCAACTCCAGATTTGCCACTGAAAGGGCGGAGTTACATGTGGAATAAGCTACTGCCCTTGAAAGAAGTCTTAAGGAGGATTGTATATCCTGAAACTCTTCCCCTTGAAGACGCAGTGATAACGCCTTAGTAAGGTGATCTGTGTAAGATAAGGCATCTAAATTGGCTCTGTTAGACGCAATAGCTGTTTCCAACACTGCGGTTGGAATAGAAGCTGACGACGGTAATGATAGCTCTAAGTCTTCCGCCTCGTCGTCCATACGCAGAGGAACTCTCGGTATACCCTGACCTGCCGTGTCGAATTTATTCCTTGCATTAATGAAAGGCAGGTTGAGAGTATTTGCGGACAAGAAACTTGCTTTCCCCGTCCTGGAAGCAAGTTTAAAAATAGCGTCGTTCAATAATTCAAATGTTCTTGCAACATTATTGGACTGCGACGGAAACTCGGGAGCGATGTCCCTGAACCGCTCGAAAAAATCAGAGTCCAATGACGCTATAATTCTCCTGTCCGGAAGCGCAGCAGTCTGGCCCGACGGAACAACTTGAGGAAGAAAGTGCCGGATGAAGTCGACGGCAGCTTTGTGTTGTTCCGAAAGGGATAGCTCCAATTCATCCATATCCCTTTCACCATCCGGTCGGACCTCCCGATGTTCCCGGTCGTCCGCCCATGATGCTTCGGCGGAGCGTACCGACCCAGCGCCGTTGGATAATTCTCGATCCGACACCGTTTCTGTCGGCTGCTGGGATGCTGCGATAAGCTGTGCTATCTGCACTAGAATGTCCGACGTCGAGACCTGCGGAGGAGCGGTCTTTCGCTGCTTCGCCAAGGGCAGCTCCGCATCAGATGGCTCCCGCATACTTTTCCTATGCGAACGTCCGGAGTCCATCGGTCTCGAATCCCTGGCTGCCGGATGGTGTGACCTGGTCGCCGAAGAATCCTTCATCGGTGAAGCTGGCAAAATATCGGAGGTCACGCAGCCAAGGTGCGGTCGTGTGCGCCGACGAGAAGAGGAAGCCTTAACAGTCTCTGCGGACTGCTTATACAACGGAGCGTCCCGAGCGACGGACGTATGCTCCGCTAAAGACACATTTTGTACCACAACATCTGGTCCCAGATGTTGTTGTACGAGAGAGGGGCCTCTCTCGCTCGCGGCCCGGCTGGACCTGGACGAGCTAGGAACCGGACTAAAAGGCTTCCTCCGTTCTCGTTCACTATCCGCCGTCACTGGGTGTGCATGTATTATTTTTATAGTGCTCGCATCACCCAAAATTTCCTCTTGGACCGCATCGGACGAACCCGGCTGCCGAACCATTCGGTGAATGGACGCTACACCGGGCGAGCTAGCGGACGACATTTGTCTAATCTCCATGAGCACTTTTGCCGCTAGCTCTGTATTTATTTGTGACGACGGACGCACACTTGAAGAAGATAACATGGAAACATCACCCTGTTCTGGTTCCTCTGAAATAGAAACTGAGAGAGTAGAGTGACCTTGTGGAGAAAGAGCCGGCATCGCTCTTTCTCCAGAAACAACATATCGTGACACACGTTTCCAATGTTTCTCATCCCAATGTTCACATACAGGACAGGGATTAATGCGAGAACACTGACTACAATTAATACAATAATCATGAAAGTCAGAGGAAGATTTCTTCCTATTACAATTTGAACAAAGTCCTTTCATTGTGAAAGAACAACAATAAGTCCTAGTTACTCGCAAAAACCCCTGACACAAAGATACATAATAACATGATCCATTAATAAATGAAAAAACAATTGCAAAACAAAATAATTTTGAAAAAATATTTTTTCAGAGAAGCCCAAGTTGCTGAAAAGTAACGTTGAGCCCCGATGGATCCGATGGCAAAGTGTGGTCAAAAATTTTAAAATTATATAAAATAATTAATGAGACACTTTCGGATAATATAAATGTATCTTATAATGAGATAAACTACCACAAAGGCAAACAGCCCCCCTCAAAAAAGGCTGTTGCCAATGAAAACAAACAGTGTAAACACAGTAGAAAACATGACTCCAGGCACTGAAAAAACTGGCCCGGAATCAGTCATCAATTACACTCTATCTGATGCAAAACAGAGACTCCCAGGGGAGAATCTGCAGAACATCAGATGGAAGATGCAGAACACAAACGTTATACACCCATGGGTGAAAACGTAACTATGGGGAAAATAACAGAAAACATTCTGTAACCAAGCAACTCTCCCAGGGAATTTTAGAAATGAAACTTCTCAAAAATATGCCAAAAGCATGGGAGAATTGCAAGGGGGGACTTTAGAAGGCTAGGGGAGAGGAAACACTGAATAAGCAGTGCAACAATTAGCAAGAATGACAACAAGAGGCCCATGCCTCGAAAGTTAAAAAATTTATAGTAATTTATATATTTTTTATACTTACCAATGACCCAGACATAGCTGGTGCTAACTCTTAAAATATAGGGCCAAACACAAATTTTGCCCCCCAATCCCCAAAATTTGCATCTAAAACTAAAGAAAACATGTCCTGAAAGGCCCTCCACACCTCGCCCCCACTGCGCATGCGCAGTGTCAAGGACGTTCCGAAATTGGCGCTATTTATCATTCTAATAACCAGTGCCTGGTAAGCGCTATGTACTCAGCGGGGAGGCAAGAGTTCCCAACTCCTGGGAGGGCCATCCCCGTCTGGGTCATTGGTAAGTATAAAAAATATATAAATTACTATAAATTTTTTAACATTTTTATACTGTACCAATGACCCAGACATAGCTGAATAGTAAAAAGGCTGGAGGGCCAAGGACATAGAGCAAAATGGAATACGCTCAATAAAATAAAATAGAGTCATCCCCTGTAGGGAAAAGAAGTAATAGGCCTTACATGTATCTTTCTTATTTATGATAAATTAGAAAGATACAACACCTTCCAAAAATTGAGCTTCATACATCCATGTACTCTATTAATATACAATAATCCTTATACTAATAATTTTTAAAGTAAGCCAATAATAAAGTAAGTCTAGAGAATAGAGACTCTTATACTCCTAAAAGTGTGTGAGAATTGCATAATCATGTCCGTTGACATATGCAATATTCAAAAGCTATACTTTAAAAACTAAGACTTGAATGAATTTTATAAACTTAAACTTCTCACTAAACAACCATCCCAATAACAGCTCAGAATTACTAACTCCGGAGGAGGTATCCCCTTGTTTTCATAGTAAAAACAGGTGACCCAAGGGAACACCCTCCCCCCCCCCCCCCCTTTTTCTTGCCCTGGGTCAAATAGCCCAGAGCGAAGAGGGCAGCCGAACGGAGACACTGCCGAAACAGACAGCCTACCTAGCTATAGTAGCAACTGTTAAGTGAATGACATTCTGAGCAGTAGATAATAGACCTAACAATAGAGGCCTCCAGAAATGGACTCGATATTTCTGAGATAAAATTCATGAATGGATGGCTGAGCGCAATGAGCAGCCTTCAAAAATCTATAATAGCAACACTATTAATGTAAGCCCAAGAAGTAGAAGAACTCTTACTTCATGAGCCGAAATCTTAAGCACAACTGCTAAGCCAATGATATACCATAAGCAGTACGCTAGTTAATAGAATCCATTAACAATAAAATGGAGCGTAACGTCCTTCTACTAGACATCAAAGACAGAAGAAGCTTACGCCCTTGTAATAAACAGATATCTGTTTATAAATACATAAACTGTACCCGGAAAGAGTAAAGGCCTATGCCCATACGAAGACGGAAGGACCTTAAAATAATAGGTTCCGGATAATAGGAGCCTAACTCTTATGCAACAATCCAACCTAAATAGTAACGGAAGTATTGATTCCGAAACTATGAAAGTGAAAATCATCCATCGATAGTGCATGAAACTCACTGACACTACAGTAAAAGAGAAACCAACAGAATTACTGTCTAAAAGGTCAGAATTTGAAAACTACTGTTTCCAGAGGCTCAAATGATTACTTAGCTAAATAAGAACCGAAGTTAAAATCCGTATAGGAATTTAATCTAAAGATTCTAAGTCTATTTATCAAAAAGTTACAAACTAACTTAGATAAAGAGACAAAAGACTCAATTGTAAACTATCGTAGAGTGCATAGGTATGAGGTAACATAAACCTATAACCTAAAAAAACAACAGGCTGCAGTAGATCATGTGAAACAAGTATACTAAAAACTAGCAATGCGTAGTATGGAGGGATCAACCATATGAACATAATGATCCCTACACCACGACGGAAGAGCCTCCACTTTAGTCGCATAGAATAGCGAAGAAGAGGATCTCCTATAGTAAGAAATCGCGTCCAAAGCTCGTCCAGTACAGTGCTTACAATGCAATACGGACCACACAACGGAATACATGAAGGTTGCGACCTTGCTGGTTGTGATAAAGATGACACGATTTACCCAGTGAAAAAAGATCCTCACATAGAGGAAGATTTCACGTTAAGATCCACAGTAGACAAGAGAGTAAATTACTCATGATCTCTGTGAAGATAGAGATGCTATCAACAGAAATGTATTGTGGTTGTTTATCTTAGCAATACCTGCTAAAACAACAGCGCCGGAGGATACGCGTATCCTATCATTCTGTCCTATAGATCAATAGAGCGTTAACAGTATTAGCTCAGAGATCTGGACAAGCCAACACATACGTCTGCAATTGATTAGCAAGCTGTGTCATAAATAAAACATCATTGGGCGCTCCCATAGATAGCAAATCTGATTAAATACTTGTTTGTTGAGAGTCCATTCTGACAGCAACAAGCGACCCGTAAGAGAACGGGAGTGCGATAAAACAATCAGACGACCCAGAATATGACGGACCAAAACTGAACTTGGTGTACTATAACCAACAGACGGATTCTTTCCATTAAATTGAATAACAGAAACGAAAGAGTGCCTCCCTGGTTCCGGAGATACGCCACAACTGTCGAATAAAGGACAGGAATTTGGGCATGCGTTTCTGAATAATGTTCATGCAATGACATAAAGCAAGCCTAAAAAAACATTATTCCGCGGAAGTTAAACTGATAGCTAAAAGACTGCGGAACCCAAAGACCCTGGCACTTCGAATCCGTAGGGATCAGTATATATCCCAATCTGTTTGACTGGCAACCGTCATAACAGCCACACTAGGGTCCGGCAACTGCGGCGGCACTCTCTGAGTCAACCACCGAATGTTTGCCCCAGTCTGAATCTCTTGTAACACTAGATAGACAAGAGAATGTATAAATCAAGCAATTCATGGATTGCCGGAAAGTTGCCGTCGAAGAGAAGCTCCTCCGAGAACGAAGCGACTCTGAGAGAGTTCTTAACCTACTATCCACGCGTGGATGTAGCTAGGGCTGCATCACGTCTAACCAACTCCAATCAGCCACTGAAGGGCGGAGTTATACGTGAACAAACTACTGCCCTCAAAAGAAATTACATTGAGAATAATATCCCGTAAATCTTTTCTTGAAGACGTAATGATAACGCCTCAGTAAGGCGGATTACGTATAATAAAGCGTCTAAGTTAAGTCTACTATACATAATGTCGTTCCCAACATTGAAATTGGAAAAGACATAAACGGCGAAAAAGAATATATGCAGTCTTTAATCACACCGTCTAGACGCATATGAACTCTCGGTATGCCCTGCTCTGCCAAAATAAACTATATGTAAAAAAGATAAAATGGCAGAAATGAGCCACGCGGACAAGAAACTAAACTATCATGCTTAGTAGCAGGCTTGTATATATATATAATATATAGCGTCGAAAAATAAAACACATGTTGTAATGACAATATTGGACTGCGTCGGTAAGTCAGGGACAAAGTCCCTGTACCGATCGAAAAATCCGAGTCCAATGACGCTATAAGTCTCTTATCCAAGATCGCAGCAATGAAGTCCGAAAAATAATCACTGGAAGAAATGCCAGAAGATATGAAAGGCATCTTCCGATACTACTAAAGGGAAAACTCGAAATCTTTCGAATCCCTTTCGCCATCCTGTCGGACCCTATAAAGCGTTCGGTCGTCCGTAGCTTGATGCAACCGTGGACCGCACCGACCCAGCGCCGTCGGATAATTCCTGATTCGACCGAGAAACCGTCAATTGCTGGGATGCTGCGAAACAACTGTGCTAACTCGGATAGCACGTCCGTCACTGAGGCCTGAGGAGCAGCGGTCTTACGATGCATTGCCGCAGGAAGCTCCGAGATCGTTACCCCGTGCATACTTGCAATATGCGAGCGAACGGAGTGTATAGGCCTCGTGTCCCTTGGCTACCGGATGGCGCGACCTATTCGCTGTGGAATCACTGAATGCCGAAACTGATCGGATACTCGAGGTCACGTAGCCAATGTGCGGTCGTGTGCCCTGCTGTGAGGATGAGGAAGCATTAAAGACAGTCTCTCGGACTGTCAATATAACGGAGCGTCCCGAGCAACGGACATATGCTCCGAATGTAAAATATCTGAACCACAACATGCGGTCCCCTATGTTGTTGGCTTCCTCCGATCTGTCCTCAATCTGCCGTCACTGGGTGAGTACTAAAGTAATTAAAGTGCTCGCATCACCCAAATCTCCTTCCTAGACCGCAACGGACGAACCCGGCAGCCGAACCATTCGATGAATGTACGCTACACCGGGTGAGCTAGCGAATGTCACTCCGTAAGCGATAGACATATTCCATGAGCACTTATTGCCGCTAACTCTTCATTAACTATGACGACAGAGGCACACTTTTGAAAGACATCTCCATAACTCTTCGAACAAGAAACCAGAAATGCTTGGATAGCAAGCATAAAATAAAAATATATATAGCGTCGTTCAATAATTCGAAAGTTTGTGTGACATTATTGGACTATGTCGGAACTGAGGGACGATGTCCCTGAACCGAACCAAAAATTTCTAAGTCCACCGACGCTATCAGTTTCTTATCCGGCATCGCAGCATATGTTGTTCCGAAAGGGAAAGCTTGAAATCCACCGAATCCCTTTCGGTATCCCGTCGGACCGGATGAAACTTTCAGACGTCCGTACCCGCTTCCGCGGAGCGTCCCGACCCAGCATCGTCGGATAAAATATATGCGACAGATTCAGTTGATGCTGGGATGCTGCGATAAACTGTGCTATTAAGGAAAGCACGTCCGTTCCCGAGGCCTGTGCAGTAGCGGACTTACGATGCATTGCCGCTGGAAGCTCCGTGTACGTTGACTCCCGCACACTTCCTATGCGAACGTCCGGAGTCTGCAGGCCTCGAGTCCCCGGCTACCGACCCAGCGCTGTCGGATAATTCTCGATCCGACACCGTTTCTGTCGGCTGCTGGGATGCTGCGATAAGCTGTGCTATGTGCACAAGAATGTCCGGCGTCGAGACCTGCGGAGGCGCAGTCTATCGGTGCTTCGCCGAGGGCAGCTCCGCATCAGATGGCTCCCGCATACTTCCTATGCGAACGTCCGGAGTCCATCGGTCTCGAATCCCTGGCTGCCGGATGGTGTGACCTGGTCGCCGAAGAATCCTTGATCGGCGAAGCTGGTAATATATCGGCGGTCACGCAGCCAAGGTGCGGTCGTGTGCGCTGACGAGAAGAGGAAGCCTAAGCAGTCTCAGCGGACTGCCTATACAACGGAGCGTCCCGAGCGACGGACGTATGCTCCGCTAACGACACATTTGTACCACAACATCTGGGGCCAGATGTTGTTGAACGAGAGAGGGGCCTCTCTCGCTTGCCGTCCGGATGGACCGGAACGAGCTATGAACCGGACTAAAGGCTTCCTCCGTTCTCCCTCCGATCCGCCGTCACTGGGTGTGCATTAAGTTAATTTTATAGTGCTCGCATCACCCCAAAATTCCTTCTAGACCGCAACGGACGAACCCGGCTGCCGAACCATTCGGTGAATGGACGCTACACCAGGCGAGCTAGCGGACGTCAAAGGCCGTCGAACCTACTAGGGTCCTCTTAGGCAATTGGCGTATTACATGAGCACTTTTCCGCTAGCCCTTCATTAATTGTGACGACGGAGGCACACTGTTGGAAGACATCACAGATACATCACCCTAATCTTGATCGTCTGAAATAGAAATTGATAAAGTAGAGTGACCCTGCGGGGAAAGGACCGGAGTGTCCAAATCCCCAACAACATACCGTGACATACGCTTCCCATATTGTCATCGAAATCATACGATACAGAACAGGAGTTAATGCGAGTACACTGACCACATATAGAATGATAATAAGATCAGAGGAAGACTTCCTCTTAAAACAGTTGATCAATATCCTTTCAATGTGAAAAGAAAACAAGTCCTGGTACTCGCACTAACCCCTGGCAATCAAAATACATAATAATAATATGATCCATTAATATAGAAAAAATAATTGAAATCAAAATATTTTGAAAAAATATTTTTTTCAGAACAGCCCAAGTTTCTGAAAAGTAACATTGAGCCCCAATGGATCCCAAGCCTAAGTGTGGACAAAAATTTTAAAAATATTTTAAACAATTTATTCAACACTTACGAACAATAATAATGTATCTAGTTATGATTAAAATAACATAAAGATATTATTATTTAGAAATCCCCCCCTCACACAGAGGGCTGTTGTAAATGTAAACAATGAGTGTAAAAACACTAAAATAAGACTCCAGGCACCCAGGCCCGAAATCAGTTACCAAAAATACACCATCTGATGCAAAACAGAGACTTCCAGGGAAGAAACTGCAGAACATCAGATGGTAGATGCAGAACACAACGCCTAACCACCCGTAGGTGAAGACGTAAACATGGGGAAAGAACAGAATTCATTCTGTTATTAAGCTAAAACTCCCAAGAAATTTTAGTAATAATAATTACAGAAACTATGCCAAAAGCATGGGAGAATAGCAAGGGGGAACTTAAAGGACAGGGAGAGAGGAAAAACACTTGAAAAAACAGTGTAACAAATAATCAGAATGACAACAAAATGGCTGCTGCCTTGAAAATAGGTAACTTAACATAATTTCATTAAAAAATTTTAAGTTACAGCCCTGATAATATTCTGTCACACATTCTTTTCCTCTCCTCCTTTTCTATCCTCCTTAGAATCACCATTTCACTAATATTTATGTGTCTGGCATCATTTAAACTGAGATTTAAAAGCAAACTTAGAATGATAAATAGCGCCAATTTCGGAACGTCCTTGACACTGCGCATGCGCAGTGGGGGCGAGGTGTGGAGGGCCTTTCAGGACATGTTTTCTTTAGTTTTAGATGCAAATTTGGGGGATTGGGGGGCAAAATTTGTGTTTGGCCCTATATTTTAAGAGTTAGCACCAGCTATGTCTGGGTCATTGGTACAGTATAAAAATATAGGCAACTTAACATAATTTCAACAAAAAATTTTAAGTACAGCCCTGATTATTTTTTGCCACTTCTTTTTTCCTCTCCTCCTTCTATCCTCCTTAGAATCACATTTTCTCCAAGAATTACGTGTCTGGCATCCTTTAAACTGAGATTTACAAGCACAAAGATCAGTGAGATGTTGACTGATGAAGGGCCAAACAGAGAATGATATTTGGCGCCAATTTCGGGACGACTGCGTCACTGCGCATGCGCAGTAGAGTCGTACTATGGAGGTCCTTTAGGACATGATTTCTTTTTGTTTTGGATGCAAATTTTGGGGATTGGGGGGCAAAATTTGTGTTTGGCCCTGGTTTTTGTGGAGTTAGCACCAGCTAAGTCTGGGTCATTGGTACAGTATAAAAATATAATCATTCACATTTGTTCATTTTTGTAACCGTTCCTTCCAAATCATAATTAATGATCCTCTAGTGGAACAAGCTGACCAAACTTTTGTAGACAAAAAGAAATCTTCTTCAGGAGATCTTGAAGGCTTCAGTATTCTTTTTTAAGCATCTGTTGACAAATCCTGAAGACCTCCTGGCCAAACACTATCAGTAACATCAGTTAATTGAATATTACTTCTGAACACAAACCCATTTACCATACCTTCAATGCAAATCTTGTTAATTGCATATGGGTTACAGAGTAAACTCATGTTAACTGAATAAAAATTCTTGTAATAGGTCAAGACATTATCCTGATAATCAGTGAATTTCCCTTGTTTATAGACTTATGTGGCCTTACTGCACTGACCTGTGTCGAAGCCAAGTGGTGATGGGATGTGCTGTGAAGAAATAAAAAATGGGGGGGGGGGGGGGAGGGTGGGGTGGTCAGGATGAGATATCAAGCATGCAAGTCAAGTGGGAGATGAGTAACTACCGGTATCCTTTGGGTATGATACGTTTTTGTAGAAAGCCACCAAAGAAAGAGAGAATATGCTCCCAAATAAAAAACATCCACCCAGTTTTATCTCACACATATTTGTGAACTGTTTTAACAAGTGATAAATTGAAGAACTCTTCAATGTTTTAACAACTGCAGTCAGGCCATATTATTCCCAGGTATCACATGCTTTGATTGTTACTATTTTGCATACGAGTGAAAAGGTTGATAAAAATATTAAATGAAAGTGTCAATGACACTGTAGCTCAACTTGTGTAAAACATATACATGTATAGTATGTGACACAGCAATGACACTGGGAGCACGGTGGCTCAGTGGTAGACTGTTGGACTTCTATGCTAGAGGTCCCGAGTTCGATCCCCATCCGGGACGAGCTGCGTTGTGTCCTTGGGCAAGGCACTTTATCCCGGTTGCCTACATGGGGGGCACGATGACGCCGTGTGCTAAGGCGTACTGCACGTCGATGGTGCGCATGTCTTCAACTGCTGTAACCCTGCTTGAGCGGAGCTTGAACAGAGTTACAATGTTGAGGAGCTGATAGTTGCTCGTCGTTGCTTGGTGGTTCTCTACGGGTACTCCGGCTTCCTCCACCCGTAAAACTGTCACAGTCATGATTAGCCATTGTGCATAAGTATGTGACCTTAAACCCCAATAAATACATAAATAATACAGCAATGACACACATCTCGGTAATGACTTGATAATAAAGGTACATGTAAAGTATTGTAAAGGTCTGTACATAAATACTGACCGTAGCCTGTAACAAATGTACAGGTAAAGTATTGTAAAGGTGCGTGACAGTTAGATGCCTCTAGCCAGAGCCGTATTGAAATGTACACTGTGTATAAATTGCACTGAATAAATCAAAATTTGTCTAATTGGCCGCCAGTGGCCATCTTGAAATTTGGTCTGCACCCAAAACACTCGTTCTCATCCCAAGGTGGTAAAAAAGGTACCCCAAGAAGTTTTGTGAAGATCGATTCATAAATACAGCCTCTAGCCCGAGTCATACTGACATGTGTACTAACTGTGTGTAAGTAGCACTGAATAAATCAAAGTTCATCTAATTTGCATAATTTATGCACGAGAAAAAACCTGTATTATATGTGATGTATTCCATGTTACTAAATACAAAAATTTATTCAAATCAGAACCTTCAGATAGAAGTTCTGTACAAAAAACTGATTGCATCTAATTTCGGTATAAAATGCCGCCGGTAGAGTTGTGCGGTATTGAAATTTCAGGTTCGGTATTGGTATTTTTTGGGAAAATACTTCGGTTTCGGTACGGTATTCGGTATATGCATGGAACACTGGAAATAGCTGCAAACTGACCCAATTTCCCAACATTCAATCATATAGTAACTAAACAGGTTCAGCACTGACATCTCATGAACTTGACAAGTTACTGTGATAACTGATTAGTCTAGCAAGTTATTTAATGAATCATTCCATTCATTGTGAATCATCACACTACATCGAGTGATTCATTATATAACTTGCCAAGCTAATCAGTTGGCCTCTCTGTCCTTCATACATGCACCATGCCCCTCCCCCACTGACTCAGGTAGAAGAAACATATATGTTCAACACTTCAGGGTTTTTCAGTAAGTTTTCACTGCTAGTAAAACTCTTGGTCAGGCTCTGTCCCCTCTTATCTTTCAAAGTTGCAACAAGATTAATGTCCACTGTCCAGTGAATTCAGTGTCCAATATCCACACAAATATGCGAGTAAATTGAAGTAATTCAACTGTAAACAATCTCTCTATGATAATCCCAGTTGTGAAAAGATTGTGCAATCATTGCCAAACATGCGATGCGTCAAAAAACATATAAAATAAAATGTTTTATGACAAACACCTACAATTATTGGGGGTTTTGAGTGGAATCACTCTACATATCTGTGTTCACTAACTTCACTTCTGGTTCTTGGCCTCATACACATTTCTGAAAATTCCAGAGAATCCACAATTTTTCTTGACAAATTAGGGTAAATTTTCATTTTCCATAAGAAAAAATTTACAAATCAGTTATTTACTAATACACATGTAACAGCAAATCATTTTCAAAGCATTTGTTGCACCTCGATCGACCAAATGAACTTTGATAATGCTAAATCTGATGTCGCCTGTTGGCTTCCGTACATTGTTTTTTAACGTGTCTTAAAATTAAGGTCAATCACGTCTTTTCCATGTGCAATAGTGTGTAATATAAATTATTTATTCGAAAGAATATAAAGCAGATGATCAGGTATTAAAGTTTTGGGGATTGTATTTTAATAAAATGATCAGTTGTTAAAAGTATCTGCAACTTAAGATATTAATGCTGAATTGAAAGAAATGCTATAAAAAAAAAACACATACGCTTTATTTCCACTGGCAAAGTGACTATTCAACTTACACATTTCCACTGTACCACATTTCCTCACTGACGAACAATGCATGAAGAGTTGATAACCTCTAAAACAAATAGGGTAAGAAATTTAAATTTTATAGTAAATTTCCTTTCTTATTATACTTATCGCAATTGTTTACAACAGGCTTGTACTACAGTGGAAGTCCCTAACTCAGAAAAATACTCTCTATTTTCTTCTTTCCCAAGCAATTTGGGAAAGAAAAGTGCTGCAAAGGCACCAAGAAAAAATAAGCCAAATCTGGGCCGATCGCAACTGGCACACACCCAGTAGGGGACCCTCTTCTCCTTGTACTAATCCATGGCTTCCCGAACCAGTGCGCAGATGTATAACCAACGTGTCATTCTTCTGAATCCGCCAACATTGCAGTTATGTGATTAGCGGGGAGGAAGGATTCTTACCCCAAAAAGAAGATGGGAGGGCCTCCATGTAAACAACTGTGGTAGGTATAAGAAAGGAAATTTACTATAAAATTTAAATTTCTTATCAACCTACCTTACAATTGTTTACAACAGGCTGAATAGACAACAGGAGGAGGGAATCACATAACCAACCCCCACATAACCCGACTGAGCTGGAACTATGGGCAAAAGAGGAGTGCCTAGGCCTATAAAACCATATCATCACAACCATTAGTAAATTACAATGGGAGATGAGGCGTGACACACAGACAGAAAGGACAGTACCAAGAACAGGGCTGGAACTGACCTTGCAAGAACCCTAATGGCTAGGGTTGATGACAGCCAGCGCAGAAAAAAAGAGGGCCTAAAGAAAAAAGGTCCTCAGACTGCTCCTTTAAGTGACGCAGATAGGTGGAGAAGTAGAAGCATTTCTCCAGTAGGCTGCCTGCATAACATCTGACAACTGACGGAGTTAGCATAAGCCCAGGAGGTAGAAAATGCACACACCTTGTGGGCAGAAAAATGATAGGTAATACTATTGTTAGTCAGTAGACGAGCATATGACACGTGAATAGCAAGACAAGTCCATCTAGAAATGGTTGAGGAAAGATCTTCTGTCGACCAGGGACAAGAGACAGAAATATATCTTTTCCTGTCTTTCCTAATGAACTGTGTCCGGCTGTGGTAAATGCGAACTGAATGAACTGAACAGAGCAAAGGGCAATTACCCTCAGCAGAAGGAAGATCCCTGACACAGATTGGAGAGCAAGTAGTTTCTGGCATCTGATTCTATGGCTAGAAAGAAGAAATCAGTGGTAAAGTAACACTGTTGGCAGAGCTCCTGAAAAAGGCTGGGTCAACAGAGAGGAGGCGTGAAGCTCACTAACCCTTCCGGCTGAGGCAAAAGCCATCAGAAAAGCCATCTTGTATGTAAGAAAATGCATATCCACCTGGGAAGCAAAGCAGCACCCAAGAAAGATACCATCTTGGGGGTAAGCTGCAAAATCCTAGGCCTTTTCAAAGAAAAGTGCAGAATAAGCTTGGAGAGGTATGGATTAGTGCCGATACAACGCTTTCCCACATACAAAGAGGTCTCTGAAAGCATGGACCTGTACCCTTAGATGGTAACAGGTTGGAGACCCCAAGAATCAAACAAATATACCAGAAACTACACAATCTGAGTTATCGAAGGACCGGAATAATCAACAGAGTGTTCATCACACCATCGACAGAAGACCTTCTATTTAGCCGCATAGGCTAAACCAGTGGAGTGCCGCCTTGAAGAAAAAATGCACTCCACTGCTCATCTCGAAAAACCTCTATGGAGGAGACAGGACCGAACAAAAGATATGTGTGAAGGCACAATGAAGTCAAGTCAGGTCGAAGTGAAACCTTCTGGAACACTGCCCTGTGAAGCATCCACTTGGTGGAAATGTACCTGCCCAGTCGGGACAGGGAGTCGGCTAGGATGTTCAGACGACCGGGAATGTGATGAACCACCACTCGAGTGCTGACATCCTGAGTGAGCAGTAGAAGATCCTAAGCCAATTACTACATGGGAACCGAGTGCGAGCCTCCCTGGTCCCAAATGTAAGTGACCACTGTCGAATTGTTGGACAACAGAAGGACCTGACGATTCGAAAGTCGGGGGATCCACTGCCGGAAACTCAGAAGAATAGCAAGAAGCCTCTTCTGGTTGATCTGAAGAGCTGCTTGATCCTGGTCCCATACACCATGAAGGGAAAGACCAGAGGATCCAACACCACGTACCATCTGAGATCGCTGTCATCAGCCATCAGAACACGATCGGACATGGGCATGTCCAATGGACCCTACATAATCCACTGAACATGTCCAGGGAAGAAGGCGATGATAAAGAGAGGCTGGTAACTGAAGCACCAGATCCAGAGGATTGACATTTGGCCTCCAACGACTGAGAAAGTATTGGAGAGGTCCGACATGCAGCCGACCTAGAGGAATGACCTTCACCAAACCACAGAGACCGAGCAGCCAGAGAATACTCTGAGCTGTCGCGGACGTGGACTGGGTCAGAGTCAGGGCAAAAGCCTAGAGAATCACAGCCCTCTCCCTAGGAATCGCCAGCGTATTCAGCTGAGTACGGAAGTCCATCTCTAGATGACAAAACAACTGAGAAGGGACCAGGTCCGAATTCTCTTCGTTGACTCTGAACCCTTGCAACGTGAGCAGACTCAAGTGTGTTGACATCTGACTCCAGAAGAGCAGCATTGGAGTGCCTCTGTATGATATCGTCCAGATATGCCGAAGTAGTCACCCTGGACTGAGTGCGATGGAAGGCTATCACATGTGACACCAGTCAGATGAAGGCCCAAGGAGCCAGGTTGAGGCTGAAAGGCATGGCCTTGAACTGGTATATTCACCCCAGAAAAACGAACCTGAGATACTTTCGCGATGTCCAATGAATCGGAATGTGAAAGTAAGCGTCTTGCAGGTCGATGCTGGAAGCGAAATCTCCCTGGTGAATGGAGCGGCGAACTGACCTGAAAGTCTCCATGCTGAACTTGGGAGCAATGATAGACTGGTTCAGGATCCTCACATCGATAACTGGTCGGTGTCGGCTGTCCTTCTTCGGCACCAAGAACAGGAGGGAATAAAATCCCACTGAATGAATGTTCTTGATGACCTCGATCACCCCTTTGACAGGGGACTGTCTATCTCTGTGAACGTCTAAAGGAACTTGGGTTGGAAGAGGCTCTCTTGACAGAGTGGGGTGCCTCCCAAAGGATATCCGCAGACTGGACCGAACATCTAACACCCAAGGATCGGATGTGATTGTGGCCGAATGATCTGCAAACTTGGATATCCCTCCTCCAACCTGGGATGAATCGAGGTGAGGACCTTCATTTCGTGCCCCTGCGAGGGCTGTGAGAGAAGAAACTACCTCCTCTGCTAGATGAAGGATCCTGAGACCTCCAGCTGGACTGCCTATGCTTATCCTTACCACATGAGTAAGAGGAAGAAGCAGAAGCAGTAGGATCAGTCCCTTGGCTTCACAGAGGAAGCTAAAGGGCGTTTGTTAGGCTTGAAATGGCCCCGGCCGCCAGCAGAGGGCGGATCAAGCTGGCAAAGCACCAGCTGATCTTTGGAATGATGAAGAATGTCATCCCGGACCATTGCCATGGAATCATGGAATAGTCACGGACCCTATAAAGAAGCGGATCAAAGAGCAGCGCCCTGCCCTTCAGGAAGGGAATGGTTTGTGACCAACACAGCGTCCCGGCAAACTAATTCCAAATTAGCCGTGTTACAGGCATGCTTGTAAGATGCATGGGCATCTTGGAGATCACATGCTGATGCCTCCCATGATGTAGGAACACCAGGGGATCAGAAAGCAGTGCCCTGCTTCCAATCCTGGGAGGCGGCACCGAGGAGGGTGACTGGAAGCCACTAGAAGCCTAGCTGTAGGCAATGGGAAGGCTCTTGGAAAGAACCTGCGTGAGCAAGTAGGGGGCTCCCTAAGCTCACAACCTGCATCTGCCAGCAATGTGGCTTCGCATCTGACCCTTTGAACCAGCAAAGGCTCACGATCCTCTAGAACACCCGACCATGTGCGAAGGGTGGCAGCCGAAACATTTGAATACAGATGCTTATAGGGTTATGAAATACCGCGAGGATCTGAAGTGCGGGAACTCAGGAGAGTCATCGTGGACCTCAGAGGGACAGAATGTCCAGGCTGCACAAAAAAGCGCCGGGCACGCAAACTCTGTGTCGGGTGGCAGCCGAAACATCTGAATACAGATGCTTATAGGGGTATGAAATACCCTGAGGAACCGAAGTGCAGAAACTCAGGAGAGTCACCGTGGACCTTTGAGGGACAGAAGGTCCTGGCTGCATATGCGCTGGGCCCGCAAAACTGGCCGAAGGACCAGAGTGCGTGGACGGAAGCACAACATGGCCCCACCATGGACATCTGAATCCAAATCAAAGCCTGCTGGGCTCGATGGCTGAGAGACCATGGCAGCGGGATCAGCCATCAACCACTCCCGACTTCGCCGAGTTGAAGCCAGGGAAGGTTGAGGCCAATATCCAATGTCCATGAAGCAGAAATCCCTGCAGATCACTGCAGGGATAAGCCGAGGCCGGCTGAAACGGAGACTGATGATGTCACTGACGGAGCAGCAGCAGGAGCGGATACATCAGTAGCTGTTGACAAAGGCGGAAAAGTGGAGAGAGCAACCAGGCTTGGCTCCAAAAGAGGAGTCACAACCCTAGTGACAGCCTCAGATGTCGACTGGAGGGGGACAGTAGTCCCAGAACCAGGCATCTCTTCGCCAAAAAGTCAGCAGCTACCGCGGTATCCACACCATAAAAAGACTGCAAAACCCCCCCAGGAGGGGGTATAACTCTCTCCAGACAGAGTCAACTCGGGAGGCCCCAAACACCTGCGTTCCCCTTCCGTGAACATGAGAGGAAAACGGCACGTGCCCGAACGCCAAAAAGTCAGCAGCTACCGCGGTATCCACACCATAAAAAGACTGCAAAACCCTCAGAAGGGGGTATAACTCTCTCCAGACAGAGTCAAATTGGGAGGATCCGAACGCCTGCGTTCCCCTTTCCGTGAGCATGAGAGGAAAACATCACGTGCCCGAACTACACAATAGACGGAAGCCCAAAAGGTGAAAGACCACCTAGCCCACAGGGTCTTTCAATAGAACACCCAAATAAAGTGGAGCATGAATAATGGGAAACTTCAACATGCTAAGACAACAAAAATGGCCCGCAATGTATCGTCCTAGGCATATCTGGTGAGAGCACTGAAGATGGGAAGGTGAACCCAATGAAAAAATAAATCAGGACACCCCCAGCTACCAGAGTAAGGTGGCAGGAAATGAAGGCCCGACGGGAACAGAAAAAGTACCCTAACAGCCAAAAGGGAACTGGCAGAAATTCTACCCTCAACAAAGGGGAGAAAAGCTGCCACAACTGCCCCCAGCTGACACCTAACTCAGTTAAAAGTAGAACCCAAAGGGTTAGCATTAATGAACAAAAGACCGAAACAGCAGGGTATGCGAAAATCACGCGCGAAATTGGTATAAAGATTTATCACTAAAAATACAGTGAATAATCAAGAGAATATATAAAAACACAGCCCTGTATGTCTGGATAGTGAAGAAACAGCTATGAATCCACAATTCAGAACAGGAAACATCGTTAACATCGAGTCAAAAAGGTATCACTGTTGAAGAGCGAAATAATCCACATCCTGTACGATGGCGGGAAAAAAGTTAAAAAATTTATAGTAATTTATATATTTTTTATACTTACCAATGACCCAGACTTAGCTGGTGCTAAACTCTTTAATTCAGGGCCAAACACAAATTTTGTCCCCTCAATCCCCCAAATTTGCATCAAAAACCGAAAATTACATGTCCTATATGGTCCTCCATACATTTACTCCTCTGCGCATGCGCAGTGTCAAGGAGGTCCCGAAATTGGTGCCAATTAGCATTCTTACAACCAGTGCCTGGTAAGCATTATGTACTCAGTGGGGAGGTATGAGTTACCAACTCCTGGGAGGGCCATCCCCGTCTGGGTCATTGGTAAGTATAAAAAATATATAAATTACTATAAATTTTTAACATTTTTATACTGTACCAATGACCCAGACTTAGCTGAATAGTAAATAGGCTGGAGGGCCTAGGACAAAATGGAAAATCCAGTAAGCTCAATTATCTATAACAGAATATCCTGTCCAGGAGAAAAGAAGAGATAGGCTTTACATGTATCTTTCTTATTTATATTAAAGAAGAAAGACACAATACTGATCAGTAATTGAGCATAATAATAATCAATGATCTCTCTTAACATCCAGTATAACCCTTTATACTAATATTTTTAAAGGTAAGCCAATAAATAAAGGAAGTCCAGAGAAATGAGACTCTTTATATTCATTAAAATTGTCCGAGGATTGTATATTAACGCTCGTTTGACACATGACATATACAAATGCTTCACACCGAGCTACACTTTAAAAATATTACATGGATGAGTAAACATTAGCTTTACACTTTAAAATCATCCCGGTACCAACTCGGAATTACTGACTCCAGCGGAGGTATTCCCTTGCTTTTCACTATAAAGCAGGTGACCTAAGGGAACACCCCCCCCCCCTCCTTCCCCTTGCCCTGGGTCAAATACCCCAGAGCGAAGAGGGCAGCAGGACAGAGTCACTGCCGGAACAAAAAGCCTACATAACTATAGTTGCAAATGTTTAGTGGACGATATTCTGAGCAACTGATAACGGACCTAAACAATGGAGGTGTCCAGAAATGGACTCAATATTTCTGAGATAGAAATTAGTGAATGTGGAAGGTTGAGACCAATATGCAGCCTTCATTAAATCAGTAATAGCAATACAATTGGCATAGGCCCAAGAAGTAGAAAGAGCTCTTACTTCATGAGCTGAGATCTTGTGTGCCGGCTGCTGAGAAGAAGATAATTTTTCATAAGCAGTACGAATAGTTAATTGAATCCATCTAGCAACAGAATGAACCATAATATCCTTTCTATTAGGCATCAAAGACAGAAAGAAATGCTTACGTCCCTTTCTGATGAACTCAGATCTACGTTTGTAAATATGTATTGCTCTAACAGGACAAAGTAAAGGCCTACGCCCATCAGATGATGGAAGGGCCTTAATAACAATAGGTTCAGGATACTTATTAGGAGCCTGATTCTTGGCCAAAAATCCAACATTGGTGGTAAAGGTAATAGTATTGCCAACACTACGGTAGTGAGAATCATCCACAGATAGTGCATGAAGCTCACTAACTCTTCTAGCAGAAGAGAAGGCTAAGAGAAAAGCTGTCTTATATGTTAAGAATTTGAAGTCCACTGTGTCAAGAGGCTCAAAAGGCACTTCTTTTACCTTAAGAAGAACCCAAGCCAAATTCCACTTCGGAATTAATCTAAGGGTTCTAGGTCTATTTATCGAAAAATTTCTAACTAATTTAGATAAAGAGACATTAGTTCCAATCATTAAGCTATCGTGATGTGCATAGGTATCGGATAGCATAGACCTATAATCCTTAATGGTGATAGGCTGCAGTTTAATCTCATCAAACAAGTATACTAGAAAGTTTGCAATGTCTGGAATGGAAGGATCATAAATATCTATGGAATGATTCCCACACCACTGATGAAAGACCTTCCACTTAGCAGCATAGTTTAGCGAAGAGGAGGTCCTCCTACAGTTAGAAATCGCATCCACTGCTCGTCCTGTAAAATGTTTTCCGTGCAAGAAGGACCGCACAACGGAAATACGTGAAGGTTGAGACCTTGCGGATTGTGATGGAGGATGCACAATTTCCCCTGCGAAAGAAGATCTTCCCGTTGAGGAAGCTTCCTCGGTATGTACCACAACAGACACCTGAGTAGATTTATCCATGGTCTCTGTGGAGACAGAGATGCTATCAACAGAATCTTGCATTGCGATTGTTTTATCTTGAGCAATATCTGCTGAATCAACGGTGCTGGAGGATATGCATATCCTATCATTCCATCCCAAGAGATCGAGAGAGCGTCTACTGCAAACGCTCGAGAATCCGGACAAGGTGACACGTACATCTGCAACTGATTGTTGAGATGTGTCGCAAATAAATCTATCATTGGCCGTTCCCATTGGTAGCAAATCTGATTGAAGAGAGTCCATTCTGGGCTCAGTGTTGCGCCTCAACCTGTTTGACTGGCATCCATCATAATCGTAAAACTCAGATCTGGCAATTGCAGTGGAACTCCCTGAGTTAACCACTGTATGTCTGCCCAAGTTACTTGGCTTGACAAGAGGATGTCCGTCTCGAGCGAATGAATCTTCACTCTCCAATTCTGAGTCAGATAGACCTGGAGAGGATGAGTGCGTAGCCACCCCATCGGAATGAGATCCGCGGCAGCTCCGCACAGACCTATTAGTCTCATGAATTCTCTCGCTGTAACTTTGTTTGAGTGAAGACAATAGCAAGCGTAACAACTGACTAATTTCGCACTGGTTAACGGCAGACGAACAAGATTGTTGTGTGTCTCGAAGCTCATCCCCAGGTGGGTGAATGACTTGGACGGCACCAGATCCGACTTCTCTTCGTTTACTATGAAACCAAGACATCGGAGCAATAGGAGCAAATTCTGCATATCGTTCTGAAGCATTAACTCGTTGCCGTACCTCTGAAGAATATCGTCCAGGTAAGCTGATGTTACCGCAGACGAATGAGCTCGGAAATAAGCCATTACTGAGTTCATTACTCAAGTGAAAGTCCAGGGCGCTAGATTCAGACCAAAGCACATCGCTCAGAACTGATAAACAACACCTAGGACAGCGAAGCGAAGATACTTTATGAATGCCGGATGTACCATGATGTGAAAGTACGCATCCTTGAGGTCTATGCTCGCAGCATAGTCTTTCACTCGAATGCTCGCTGTGACCGATCGAATGGTCTCCATATAAAACTTTGGAGCCACAATCAGCTTGTTTATCCAGCTTAAGTCGATCACTGGACGGAACGAGCCGTCTGGTTTCGGAACCAGAAAGAGATGGCTGTAGAAACCTGGAGATTCCTGGTTTTCTACGACCTCTATCGCATTCTTCTTTAAAAGAGACTGGACTTCTGATAGAAGTGCCGTTCTTTTCTGAAAATTTGACGGAAGCTGAGTCCATCTCGGACTTCAAGTTAACGGAGGTTTGCCTCTGAAGGACAGTTTTAGTCCTTCCGAAATAACCCCTCAAACCCAAGGGTCCTCCGTAATTGATTCCCATTTGCTTGAGAAACTTGACAGTTTTCCGCCCACCGGAACACGACAGAGGTCTAAACCATCACCCCCTGGATCTGCGAGGCTTGCGGGAGGAGAAACTACATCCTCCATGACCTGCACCTCGTCCCGTCGGGCTAGGGGCATCTGACCGGTTTTTCAGCCAGCGTAATGGCCCTTACTCGAGTCGCTACTCTGACGGTCTCTAGAGTAAGACCTAGAGGACGCACAGGAACCTCTATAGGAACTTCCCTTGGACGAACTCGTCCTACTCCTCTCTGCTGGTTCCGACTTCTTGGAAGCAAACTTAAATAGCAGAGAGTCAGAAGCTTTCTTAGTTAATTTATCATATATTGCAGAAAGCTTGCCGCTGAAGAGAAGCTCTCCAGAGACCGAAGCGACTCTAAGAGAGTTTTTCACCTTACTGTCCACGCGTGTGGAAGTAGCTAGGACCGCGTCACGTCTAGCTAACTCCAGATTCGCCACTGAAAGAGCGGAGTTATACGTGGAAAAGGCTATGGACCTGGACAGAACTCTTAAGGACATCTGTACATCTTGGAATTCTGGTCCTTCAAAGCGTAATGACAATGCTCTAGTAAGGTTATCTGCATATGAAAGAGCGCCTAACTAGCTCTGTTAGACGATATCATCGTTTCCATCGTTCACGAAGGAAGTGACATAGACGATGGCATGGATATATCAAGGTCTTCAGTCTGGTTGTCTAAACGCAGAGGAACTCTCTGGATGCCCTGACCTGCCGTATCAAATTTATTCCTTTGATTGATAAAAGGCAGTTGTGGAGCAGATGCCGGTAGGAAGGCTGACCTGCCCGTCTTGTTGGCAAGTTTATCAATAGCGTCATCTAATAATTCAAATATCCGAGAGACATTCCTGGACTGTGACGGAAATTCCGGGACAATGTCCCTAAACTGATTAAAAAAGTCGGTGTCCAGTGGCGCTATCACCCTCCTATCCGGCTGCGCAGCATTCTGGTCCGGCGGAACAACTTCTGGAAGGTAATGCCAGATGAACTCTACGGCTATTTTATGTTGTTCCGAAAGGGAAATATCTAACTCATCGGATTCCCTTTCGACATCCTGTTGGACCTCTTGCAATTCTTGGTCGTCCACACCTGATCCAGCGGCGGAACATACCGACCCAGCTTCGTCTGAAACTTCATGTTCCGACAGAGGCTCTGCCGGTTGCTGGGATGCTGCGATGATCTTTGCTATCTGTGATAGCACATCCGTTACAGAGGACTGGGGAGCCGCGGTCTTACTGGATTTAGCCGCTGGAAGCTCCCTGGACGTTGCATCCTGCATACATCTTTTATGTGAACGTCCGGATGTAGAAGGCCTCATATCCCTGGCTACCGGATGGCGTGATCTGGTCACCGTGGAATCCCTGGTCGGCAAAGCTGACTGTATATCACTGGTCACGTAGCCAAGGTGCGTCGTGTGTGCTGCCGTGAGGATGAGGAAGCCTTATAGGTAGCCTCGCTGGACTGCCTATATACCGGAGCATCCCGAGCGGTGGACGTATGCTCAGACTGCATAATGCTACGAACTACAACATCTGGTCCCAGATGCTGCTGTATGAGAGAGGGACGTCTCTCGCTTGCAGCTCGTGATGAGCTGGACAAGCTAAAAATCGGACTATCAGGCTTCCTCCGATCCATCCTCCTTTCCGTCGTGACTGTGTGTGCACGTGGAAGTTTTATAGTGCTCGCAACACCCGACTCTCTCTTCTGGACCACAACGGATGAACCCGGGTACTGACCCATTCGGTGAATGGATGCGACACCAGGCGAGCTTGCGGACGTCAACCCCTTCAAATTCCTTTTGGGTAATTGACGGACCTCCATGAGCACTTTTGCCGCTAGCACTTCACTTATTTGTGATGACGGAGGCACACTTCTGGACGACATCACGGAAATATCACACTGTTCCTGTTCCTCTGAAAAAGAGAGTGAAAGACTAGAGTGACTCTGCGGAGAGAGGACCGGCATGGCTCTCTCTCCAGTAACAACATACCGTGACACATGTTTCCAACATTTGTCATCCCATTTGAAACACACAGAACAAAGATCAGTGTGAGTACATAGAGTACAATTAATACAGAGATCATGAGAATCAGTGGAAGATTTCCTCCTATTACAATTTGACAATAATCATTCATTGTGAAAAAAGGTAAACAATCATAGTACTCGCACTAATCCTTGAAAATAAAGATACATAATATAACAATCCATTATAATCATTACAAAATAATGATTCGAAAAGAAAAAAATTTTTTCAAAAAAGTTTTTCAGAAGAGCCCAAGTTCCCAATGGGAACCCTGAGCCCAATGGATCCCAAAAAAGCCTAAGTGTGGACAAAAATTTAAATTCATTTTGAAAAAATTAATGTAACATTTACGGACAATATTAATGCATCTTGCTATGAAATAAGTGATGCACTATCAGCTATCTCTATCAGCAGTAACTGTTGTCAATCTAAGCAAAAGTGTCAACAAACCGGACACATGACTCCAGGCACTGAAAAAATCTGGCCCGAAATCAGTTACCAATTTAAAACACTATCTGATGCAAAACAAAGGCTTCCAGAGAAGAAACTGTAGAACATCAGATGGTAGATGCAGACCAAAACGCCTAAACACACCTAGGGTGAGGATGTAAACATGGGGAAAAAACAGAAAAAATTCTGTTACCAAGCCAAAACTCCCAAGAAATTTTAGTAATAAACATTACAAAACATAAGCCAAAACATGGGAGAATAGCTAGGGGGGGAATAAGGAAGGTAGAGAGGAAACACTGATCAAACAATGGTACATTCATAGCAAGAATGACAACAACAGGGCCATGCCTTAAAAATAGGCAACATGAAATAATTTCATAAAATAATTATAAGTTACAGCCCTGAACATTTTCTTGCACTATTTTTTCCTCTCCTCCTTATATTTCCTCTTAATTTCCACCATTTCTCTCATCAAAATGTGTCTGGCATCATGAAAGTTAAAAAATTTATAGTAATTTATATATTTTTTATACTTACCAATGACCCAGACATAGCTGGTGCTAACTCTTAAAAATCTAGGCCCAAACACAAATTTTGCCCCCCAATCCCCAAAATTTGCATCTAAAACCAAAAGAAATCATGTCCTAAAGGACCTCCATACTTTGCCCTTACTGCGCATGCGCAGTGTCAAGGACGTTCCGAAATTGGCGCCAATTATCATTCTTACAAGCAGTGCCTGGTCAGCGCTATGTACTCAGCGGGGAGGTAAGAGTTCCCAACTCCTGGGAGGGCCATCCCCGTCTGGGTCATTGGTAAGTATAAAAAATATATAAATTACTATAAATTTTTTAACATTTTTATACTGTACCATAGGGCTGGGCGGTTTATCGGTTTTTCGGTTCGGTTCGGTTTTTTTTTTTTAAACCGAAACCGAACCGCCGCCTTAACAAAAAACAGAGACTTTCGGTTTCAACAAATTTCCCAGAATTGGTTAAGTTTATGACCACTCAATCACTTGCTTTCCGCACGCCAAAGGCTTAAATGTCAGGCAAAGGTAAATGCTGTGCCATTTATGCTTACTTCGAGAGGACTGACAACAAATCCCCCCCACCCTCCCCACACAAATAGTGGTAGCAAATTTCTTGTATCTTAAACAATATCTACAAAACCACCAGCAGATGGAATATGAAAAATTAAAAAGTCGTACGTAAAAATCCACACATGCAATTCAAGAATTGTTAAGTAAATTTACTGAACCGGGCATATTCGACCAAAGAGGTATTGCAAGTTACCTGACAATATGTGGAGTAAAAGTATTATAAGTTACCTTTGACCTAAAATCATCTGCGTACAGCACGTTGTAAATTAGATTGGTGGTAAACATAAAATTTATTGAGTTTTAAAACCTCAAAGTTCACATGCTGAAGTCACATGCTCAGAGATAACGCTGCGCATTGGCAGTTATGTTTTTTGTCAACAATAAAATGGTTAAATTAAAATAGAACACATCCAATTAAATGGATGGCAGGTAACTATTGAAAGTTTTTTTAAAACTTATTGGGAATTGTTTGTATACTATTTGAACTTACTTTAAGGAATCGCGCAGTACTGCAGGTCTGTCAGGTACACACGCTGCATTCCCAATACGATGTTAAAATCAGCACGTGTCATGACCATGTGTATTTTGTAAACACAACAAATCCCAAGATGCAATATTGCAAACTTTCTTTCAACCCCGATTATGCAGCAGTCTCCCCTCCCTTCAAAATCATCAATCGCCTGTCTTGAATAAGATGAAATCAACGCAGGGATAAGCCAAGAGGGCAAAGTAAAGTTGGTAATATCTTTGCCTTGGCACCACCCATTTCGCCCAATTTCTATGTTTGGGCAGAATCAAAGTAAAAAACGAACATCTACAGTCGAAATTAAGAGAGATATTGTGAAAGCATTGGAGTGAGTTACCAATAAAAGTGATTCGTATATCACGACTTACTTCAACAATAGTTATCAAAATCAGAAAAAATATGATTTGTGTTCCTCTTATTCCACTGTCATGTGAAGCAGGAACCATCAAGAAACACGGGGCACGTCTATTTTCAAGCGATGGGATAATTACCGAAATAAGCACAACAATTGCACATTATCCACCAAAACCAGGATGAGAGCATTGCGACTCCATAAAAAATAAGGAAATGTTGATTTTTGCTAAAATGTAGCTTTTCTTGTGAATTTCTGCATCTTGTCTTGACAAGGTCCCAAATCTCACTGACAGAACAAGGCAGCTCCCACCAGTGGTGGAGCCATGGTTTGAAATCCTGTGGACTATGCTAGTGGAGATTTTTTTTTTTTTTTTTTGGGGGGGGGGGGGGGGGGGGGAATCTCAGGACTGAGGGTACTGTACTTGTACTGAGGGCAGGAAATCAAAAATAATTTTTTCAAATTTGGGGATTGGAGAAGCAAGTGGGATTTTGAGTGGAGGATGGGGAGGGGGCTGGTCTCCCTAGATACCTCATGGCTCCACCGCTCCACCACTGGATGACAAATACAGACAGATTTTATGTGTACATTACCCTCTAAAATGTGGATTTCTACAATATATTATGAAAAACCGAAAACCGAACCGAAAACCGAGTTTTTGTACAAAACCGAAACCGAAACCGAACCGAAATGCAAATTTCAAAACCGCCCAGCCCTACTGTACCAATGACCCAGACATAGCTGAATAGAAAAAAGGCTGGAGGGCCTAGGACATAGAGGAAAATCCAATAAGCTCAACTATATAATATAGAGTCAACCCCTCAAGGAGAAAAGGAGTATTAGGCTTTACAT
This sequence comes from Pictodentalium vernedei, assembly GCA_031216915.1. NCBI lineage: Eukaryota > Metazoa > Mollusca > Scaphopoda > Dentaliida > Dentaliidae > Pictodentalium > Pictodentalium vernedei. Next base: position 170,193,639 of record CM062289.1, on the reverse strand, counting down.
GTATCTTTCTTATTTTATGTTAAATTAGAAAGATACAATACCCTTCATAATTGAGCACAATAACATTCATGTTCTCTATTAACATCCAGTATAACCCTTTATACTAATTATTTTTAAAGTAAGCCAATAAATAAAGCTAGTCCAGAGAATTGAGACTCTTTATATTCTTTAAAAGTGTCCGAGGATTGTATATTAACGCCCGTTTGACACTTGACATATACAAATGCTTCACACCGAGCTACACTTTAAAAATATGACATGAATGAATTTTTAACATTAATATTACACTTTAAAACCATCCCGGAAATGACTCAGAAATACTGACTTCGGAGGAGGCATTCCCTTGCTTTTCACTATAAAGCAGGTGACCTAAGGGAACACCCTCCCCTTGCCCTGAGGCAAATAGCCCAGAGCGAAGAGGGCAGCCGGACGGAGTCACTACTGGAACAGAAAGCCTGCATAACTATAGTTGCAACTGTTTAGTGGACAACATTCTGAGCAACAGATAACGGACCTAAACAATGCAGGTCTCCAGAAATGGACTCAATATTTCTGAGATAAAAATTCATGAATGTGGATGGCTGAGACCAATAAGCAGCCTTCATTAAATCTGTAATAGCAATACTATTAGCGTAAGCCCAAGAAGTAGAAAGAGCTCTTACTTCATGAGCCGAAATCTTAAGCACAGACTGCTGAGAAGAAGATAAATTTTATAAGCAGTACGGATAGTTAATTGAATCCATCTAGCAATAGAATGGACCGAAATGTCCTTTCTATTAGGCATCAGAGACAGAAACGTTTTCGTCCCTTTCTGATAAACTGAGATCTCTGTTTATAGATACGTAACGCTCTAACAGGACAGAGTAAAGGCCTACGCCCGTCTGAAGACGGAAGAGCCTTAATAACAATAGGTTCCGGATATTTATTAGGAGCCTGATTCTTAGCTAAAAATCCCACATTAGTAGTGAAGGTGATAGTGTTCCCGACACTACGATAGTGAGAATCATCCACCGACAGTGCATGAAGCTCACTGACTCTTCTTGCAGAAGAGAAAGCTAAGAGAAAAGCTGTCTTATAAGACAAGAATTTGAAATCTACTGTCCCAAGAGGTTCAAATGGCTTTTCCTTCAGTTTAAGAAGAACCCAAGCTAAATTCCACTTAGGAATTAACCTAAGAGTTCTGGGTCTATTTATCGAGCAGTTTCTAACTAACTTAGATAAAGAGACATTAGATCCAATTTGTAAACTATCATGATGTGCATAGGTATCAGATAACATAGACCTATAACCCTTAATAGTAACAGGCTGCAGTTTGATTTCGTCAAACAAGTATACTAGAAAGTTTGGAATGTCTGGTATGGAGGGATCAAAAATATCAACAGAATGATCCCTACACCAACGACGAAAAACCTTCCACTTAGCCGCATAGTTTAGCGAAGAGGAGGTCCTCCTACAGTTAGAAATCGCATCCACTGCTCGTCCTGTAAAGTGCTTGCCATGCAAGAAGGACCACACAACGGAAAAACGTGAAGGTTGAGACCTTGCGGGTTGTGATGGAGTCGACGCGATTTCCCCTGCGAAAGAAGATCCTCCCGTGGAGGAAGCTTTCGCGGTAGGTCCCACAACAGACACCTGAGTTGATTTATCCATGGTCTCTGTGGAGACAGAGATGCTACCAACAGAATCTTGCATTGAGATTGTTTTATCTTTAGCAATACTTGCTGAATTAACGGCGCTGGAGGATACGCATATCCTATCATTCCGTCCCAAGGGATCGACAGAGCGTCTACTGCAAATGCTCTTGGATCCGGACACGGAACACATACGTCTGCAACTGATTGTTGAGATGTGTCGCAAATAAGTCTATCATTGGCCATTCCCATTGGTAGCAAATCTGGTTGAATACTTGTTTGTTGAGAGTCCACTCCGACGGCAACAAGCGACCCTTTCGTGAAAGGGAGTCTGCTAGTACGTTCAGACGACCCGGTATATGACGGACCGAAAGAAGAACTTGATGTTCTAGAGCAAACAGAAGGATTCTTTCCGTTAGATTGAACAACGGAATTGAATGAGTGCCTCCCTGATTCCGTATATACGCCACTACTGTCGTATTGTCGGATAGGATTTGGACATGAGCATTGTGAATAATGTCCATCCAATGACGTAACGCAAGCCAAATTGACATCATTTCCTTGATGTTTATGTGCTTGCCCATGAATAGCAGATCCCAAAGACCCTGGCATCTCGAATCCGTTGGGATCAATGATGCACCCCAACCTGTTTGACTGGCATCTGTCATAATGGTAAAACTCGGCTCCGGCAACTGCAGCGGAACTCCCTGAGTTAACCATTGAATGTTTGCCCAAGTCTGAATCTCTCGTTTCACTTGATCTGACAAGAGAACGTCTATGTCGAGCGAATGAATTTTCACACTCCAATTAATGAAGCACCTGGTACAACCAGGTGCTTCATTAATTAAAATTTTGCTGATGATATTTATTATAGTAAACACACACATGGACATCACTGCCCACGCATGGATTATGGCCACTCCATGGTGACAGGACTGTATAATTAACAGGAACTGGCAGATTTTCCTATCCTCTTGTTATAAACTGAGTATTTAGTCTGTCATATCTTGTTTGACAGAGCTCATTGAGCTCTAGAAAATTTGGAGAGGACGCGTGCGTAACCGCCCCATCGGAATGAGATCCGCAGCGGCTCCGCACAGACCTATCAGTCTCATGAACTCCTTCGCTGTGACTTTGTCTGCGTGCAGACAATAGCGAGCGTAACAACTGACTAATTTCGCTCTGGTTAACGGCAGACGAACGAGATTGTTGTGCGTCTCGAAGCTTTCGTTTGAAGGATATCTTTAGACCTTCCGAAATCACCCCTCTCACCCAAGGGTCGTCCGTAATCGACGCCCACTCTTGTGAAAAACTCGACAACCTTCCGCCAACCGGCACGCGATAGAGGTTGAAGCCATCACCTCCTGGACCTGCGAGGCCTGCGGTAGGAGAAACCACGTCCTCCACGACCCGCACCTCGTCCCGTCGACCTCGGGGTGTCCGACCGGTTGTCCCGGCCCGAAGGACGTCCCGCACGTGAGTGGCTGCCTTGACGGTCTCTTGAATAAGACCAAGAGGATGCACCGGAACCTCTATAGGAACCTCTCTTGGGCGCATTAGACCCAGAAGTGCCTGTCTTACTCTTATCTGCCGTGTCCGACTTCTTAGAAGCAGATTTGAACAGCAGAGAATCCGAAGCTTTCTTAGTAATTTTATCGTAAATTGCAGAAAGCTTGCCGTCGCAGAGAAGTTCTCCGGAGACCGAAGGGACTCTGAGAGAGTTCTTCACCTTACTATCCACGAGTGTGGGTGTAGCTAGGGCTGTGTCACGTCTAACCAACTCCAGGTTTGCCACTGAAAGGGCAGAGTTACACGTGGAATAAGCTACTGCCCTTGAAAGAAGTCTTAAAGAGGATTGTATATCCTGGAATTCTTTCCCTTGAAGACGCAGTGATAACGCCTTAGTAAGGTGGTCTGCATAAGATAAAGCATCTAAACTGGCTCTGTTAGACGAAATAGTCGTCTCCAACACCGCGGTTGGAATAGACGCAGACGACGGTAATGATAATTCTATGTCTTCCGCCTTGTCGTCCATACGCAGAGGAACTCTCGGGATACCCTGTCCTGCCGTATCGAATTTATTCCTTGCATTAATGAAAGGCAGGTTGAGAGTATTGGCGGACAAGAAACCCGCTTTTCCTGTTTTGGAAGCAAGTTTGAATATAGCGTCGTTCAATAATTCAAATGTTCTTGCAACATTATTGGACTGAGACGGAAACTCGGGAGCGATGTCCCTGAACCGCTCAAAGAAATCAGAGTCCAATGACGCTATAATTCTCTTTTCCGGAACCGCAGCAGTCTGGCCCGACGGAACAACTTGAGGAAGAAAGTGCCGGATGAAGTCCACGGCAGCTTTATGTTGTTCCAAAAGGGATAGCTCCAAGTCATCCGTATCCCTTTCACCATCTGGTCGGACCTCATGATGCTACCGGTCGTCCGCACCCGATGCTTCGGCGGAGCGTACCGACCCAGTGCCGTCGGATAATTCCCGATCCGACACCGTTTCTGTCGGTTGCTGGGATGCTGCGATAAGTTGTGCTATTTGAACAAGCACGTCCGACATCGAGGCCTGCGGAGGCGCAGTCTTTCGCTGCTTCGCCAAGGGCAGCTCCGCATCTGGTGACTCCCGCATACTCTTCCTATGCGAACGTCCGGAATCCACTGGCCACGTGTCCCTGGCTACTGGATGGCGTGACCTGGTCGCCGAAGAATCCCTGATCGGCGAAGCTGGTAAAATATCGGCGGTCACGTAGCCAAGGTGCGGTCGTGTGCGCTGGTGAGAGGAAGAAGCCTGAGCAGTCTCAGCGGACTACCTATACAACGGAGCGTCCCGAGCGACGGACGTGTGCTCCGCTTGCAACACATTTTGTACCACAACATCTGGTCCCAGATGTTGTTGTACGAGAGAGGGGCCTCTCTCGTTCGCGGCCCGGCTGGACCTGGACGAGCTAGAAACCGGACTCGAAGGCTTCCTCCGATCTCTCCTACTATCCGCCGTCACTGGGTGTGCACGTTGAATGTTTATGGTGCTCGCATCACCCAACATTTCCTCCTGGACCGCATCGGATGAACCCTGCTGCCGAACCATTCGGTGAATGGATGCTACACCGGGCGAGCTAGCGGACGACATTTGTCTTATCTCCATGAGCACTTTTGCCGCTAGCTCTGTATTCATTTGTGACGACGGAAGCGCACTTGCGGAAGATAACATGGAAACATCACCCTGTTCTTGTTCCTCTGAAATAGAAACTGATAGAGTAGAGTGACCCTGCGGAGAAAGAGCCGGCATAGCCCTTTCTCCATTAACAACATATCGTGACACACGTTTCCAATGTTTGTCATCCCAATATTGACATATAGAACAGGGATTAGTGCGAGTACACTGACTACAATTAATACAATGATCATGAAAGTCAGAGGAAGATTTCTTCCTATTACAATTTGAACAATATCCTTTCATTGTGAAAAGTCAACAACAAGTCCTAGTACTCGCACAAACCCCTAAACACAAAGATACATAATAACATGATCCATTAATATTGAAAAAACAATTGAAAATCAAAATAATTTTTGAAAAATATTTTTTCAGCGAAGCCCAAGTTTCTGAAAAGTAACGTTGAGCCCCAATGGATCCCAAGGCTAAGTGTGGTCAAAAATTTTAAAATTATATTAAATAATTAATGCAGCACTTACGGATAATAATAATGTATCTTATAGTGAGATAAACTACTCCAAAGGCAAACAGCCCCCCTCAAAAGAGACTGTTGCCAATGTAAACAAACAGTGTAAAAACACCAGAAAACATGATTCCAGGCACTGACAATACTGGCCCGAAATCAGTCATCAAAATTACACTCTATCTGATGCAAGACAGAGACTCCCAGGGGAGAATCTGCAGAACATCAGATGGTAGATGCAGAACACAACGTTTATACACCCATGGGTGAAAACGTAACTATGGGGAAAATAACAGAATTCATTCTGTAACCAAGCTAACTCTCCCAAGAGAATTTAGAAATGATCTTTCTCAAAAATATGCCAAAAGCATGGGAGAATAGCAAGGGGGGACTTAGAAGACCAGGGGAGAGGAAACACTGAATAAGCAGTGCAACTTTATAGCAAGAATGACAACAACAGGCCCATGCCTCGAAAATAGGCAACTTAACATAATTTCATAAAAAATTTTAAGTACAGCCCTGATTATTTTTTGTCACTCCTTTTTCCTCTCCTCCTTCTATATCCTCCTTAGAATCACCATTTCTCCAATAATTACGTGTCTGGCATCCTTTAAACTGAGATTTACAAGCACAAAGATCAGTGAGATGTTGACTGATGAAGGGCCAAACAGAGAATGATAATTGGCGCCAATTTCGGAACGTCCTTGACACTGCGCATGCGCAGTAAGGGCAAAGTATGGAGGTCCTTTAGGACATGATTTCTTTTGGTTTTAGATGCAAATTTTGGGGATTGGGGGGCAAAATTTGTGTTTGGCCCTAGATTTTTAAGAGTTAGCACCAGCTATGTCTGGGTCATTGGTGCAGTATAAAAATACTGAGATTTGGAAGCACAAATAACAGTGAAGTGTAACTGTCTTGAGGGACAAACAAAGAATGATAATTGGCGCCAATTTCGGGACCCCCTTGACACTGCACATGCGCAGAGGAGTAAATGTATGAAGGACCATATAGGACATGTAATTTTCGGTTTTTGATGCAAATTTTGGGGATTGGGGGGACAAAATTTGTGTTTAGCCCTGAATTAAAGAGTTTAGCACCAGCTAAGTCTGGGTCATTGGTACAGTATAAAAATATAGAATGACACGTTGGTTATACGTCTGCGCACTGGTTCCGGAAGCCGTGGATTAGTACAAGGAGAAGAGTGTTCCCTACTGGGTGTGTGCCAGTCGCGCTCAGCTCAGTTTTGACTTCTTTTTTCTTGGTGCTTTTGCACCACTTTTCTTTCCCAAATCACTTGGGAAAGAAGAAAATAGAGAGTATTTTTCCGAGTTAGGGACTTCCACTGTTGTGCAAGCCTGTTGTAAACAATTGTAAGGTAGGTTGATAAGAAATATCTGCCCAGACTGCACTGACAACCCATATTTTGCAGAAAAGTATTATTATGAATTAAAAGCAAAGAGGAAAATATACAGTTAACAGGTGTATACAGTACAGTCACTGTGGACTGGTTATTTTCCATGGGTGGGCAATATTTCCACAGATGCAATAATATTAAATTCCAAACACCAGTAACAGGAATAATCATCAAAAATTTAATTAATGAAGCACCTGGTACAACCAGGTGCTTCATTAATTAAAATTTTGCTGATGATATTTATTATAGTAAACACACACATGGACATCACTGCCCACGCATGGATTATGGCCACTCCATGGTGACAGGACTGTATAATTAACAGGAACTGGCAGATTTTCCTATCCTCTTGTTATAAACTGAGTATTTAGTCTGTCATATCTTGTTTGACAGAGCTCATTGAGCTCTATCAAACAAGATATAATAGACTAAATGCCTATATTGGATAAATGGAGGCAAAATATGCCTATAATTGTGCAGAATTCAGTTGATGTCAGAGTAATTGTTAGACAGATTACAACATTTGTAATTCAATTAACAGGAGTTTACTCTAGATCTGCAACCTACAGTACATGGAGAGTGTATTATCATTAAATTACCCGCAGAGTGGAGATTCCACCTGAGCAATAATTGCAAATTTGTTGCAAAGCATAACCATCACAAGCAAAGTTCCAGCCAATGGACCTCCGGGTTAAACCTGGAGGTCCATTGGCTGAAACTTTGCTTGCGTTTTTTGTCCATATGTACAGAATTTGAAAGTGATACTTTGGGTGATACTCCACTCCGTGGGTGTTTTAGTTACAATCCATTCTCCACGTACTGTATAGGCACTAAAGGTATGGTAAATGGTTTGGTAAATGGTTTAAGTTATTTACAATTAACATGGTTATTCAATTAAAAGATATACAAGTGGGCACGACTGTATAGTGATTTCAAAAACTGACAAGAGGGTATGTTTTAAACCAGAGCACAGCTGAGTTACATTGCAATCAAAATCTGTCTGCTTGCCTGACCACCACCCTGTCAAATCAAACCTTCTGAAAAAGATGTGAGAGAACAAGGAGTATCAGGTGCTGTTCTCATTTGTTTGTCTTGATTCTGACTTGAATTCACAATATTTTATTCAGGAAGTTTCCAACCTTTACTGTAAGTGTACCACAATCAGACAGAGAAACTATAAACCAGTTTTCTAATCATGATACTGGTGTTGAAACGACTCTGAGATTCTGGAGCAGGCCTTTAAATTCTTCCCAAATAATGATGGTAAATGCTGTGCGCAAATAAGATAATTGCACCCAAATTATTCGGAGTTTGAAACTTTTGAAAGTTTTGCAGTGTTTTGGAAATATATAGTTTGGCCAGGTTTCCTTGATTGCTTGCAATATAGCTTACCTTTGAATCAAACAATGCAACAGATAAATAATTTTTTTTTAAATTATAAATTTTAAGTAATTTGTATATTTTTTATACTTACCAATGGCCCAGACTAGCTGGTGCTAACTCCAAAAATAATCTAGGGCCAAACACAAATTTTGCCCCCCAATCCCCAAAATTTGCATGCAAAACCGAAAAAATAATGTCCTATCTGGTCCTCCATACTTTTCAGAGCTGCGCATGCACAGTATCCAGAAAGACACAGAAATTGGTGCCAACCATCATTCTTTCTATAATTGCCTGTTAAATGTTGTAAACAGCAGGGAGATACAAGTGCCCACTCATGGGAGTGCCATACCCATCTGGGCCATTGGTAAGTATAAAAAATACACAAAGTACTTAAAATTTATAATATTTTTATACAACAACCAATGGCCCAGATTAGCTGAATCGTAAAAAGGCTGGAGGGCTTAGGATATAAAGGAAAATCCAATCTCTCAATCACTTCAGTAAAGGATATCTCCTACAGGAGAATAGGAGAAGATAGGAATTATATATGTCTTTCTCCTTTACGAGAAACGAGGAAAGACACAACACCAAAAATGTAATTGAGTATTACATAATATATAATTCTCCATTTAATGCCAGCATTACCCATTATGCTAATTCGGTGAAGGAAAGCCAATATATAAAGATAGTCCAGAGAATGAGATTCTTTATATATACTCATTTAAAAGTGTTCAAGGGTTGTATATTAACGCACGTTTGACATGTGACATATACAAGTGCTTCACAGTGAGCTACACTTTAAAAACGGTACGTAAATGAGACATAGTTATTGCTTCACACTGAGCTACACATTAAAACCATCCCAGCACTGACTCAGGACTACTGACACCGGAGGAGGTCTTCCCTTGCTTTTCACTATAAAGCCAGATGATCATAAGGAAAAAAAACGTCCCTCCACCTTCCCCTTGTTCTGAGGTGCATGTCCTCGAACATGAACAAAGAGGGCAGTGGAACAGCATCACTGCTGGAACAGGCTGTTTAAATAACTATAGATGTAACCATTAAAGGACGACATTCTAAGCAACAGAAAGAGGACCTAAAGATCAAAGATCACCGGAGATGGACTCCAAATTTCTCATGTAAAACTTGGTAAATGTAGTGGGCTATGTCTAGTAGGCCGCCTTCATGAGATCAGTAATGGCGATACTGTTAGAATAAGCCCAAAAAGTGAACAGCACTCTAACCTCATGCGCTGATATCTTATTAACAGAACATTGATCTGAAGATAGATTTTCATAGGCAATGCGTATTGCCAACTGAATCCATCTAGCGACTGAATGAACAGAAATATCTTTCCTGTTAGGAATTAATGAAAGAAAGAAACATTTTCTTCCTTTTCTAATAAAATCTGATCGTTTATATATGCGCATAGCCCTGACTGGACACAGCAAAGGTCTTCGGTTGTTCGAGGTCGGCAGAGCCTTAATGATAACAGGTTCAGGCCACTTGTCTGGAGTCTGATTCTTAGCCAGAAATCCCACTTACATAGTCAGGGTAATGGTATTACCCACACTATGGTAGTGAGATTCATCAACAGATAAAGCATGAAGTTCACTAACTCTTCTAGCAGGTGCCAAGGCTAAGAGAAATGCCGTTTTATAGGACAAGAATTTTAACTCTACAACGTCCAATGGCTCAAATGGAGCTTCTTTGAGCTTCAACAGAACCCAAGCCAAATTCCACTTAGGAATTAATCTGAGGATTCTAGGTCTATTAATAGAGAAATTTCTAACCAGCTAGTACAATGAAGCATTTGATCCAATAGCCAAGTTATCATGATGAGCGTATGAGTCTGATAACATAGACCTATAGCCCTTAATAGTAACGGGCTGCAGTTTGAGATCGTCAAACAAGTAGACCAGGAAATTGGCAATATTTGGTATGGACGGATCATAAACGCCTATCGACTGATCATGACACCAACAGAAGAAAACCCTCCACTTCGCTGTGTAGTTCAACAAAGAGGAGGACCTCTGCAGTTAGAAATTGCGTCCATTGGTCATCCTGTAAACTGTTTTCCATACAAGAAGGACCGCCCAACGGAAATTTGTGAAGGTTGAGACCTTCCTGGTTGTGATGCAGGGCGCATGACTTCCCCTGATAAAAAAGGTCCTCTCATGGAGGAAGCTTCCGGGGAACGTCCCATAACAGACTGACTGATTGATGCAAGGTTTCTGTGATGACAGAGGTGCTACTAGCAGGATTTTGCTATGAGACTGTTTGTTTTAACAGAATCTGCTGAATCAACAGAGTTGGAGGATACGCATATCCTATCATTCCGTTCCATAAGACTAACAGAGCATCTACTGCGTACGCTCGATGGTCTGGACATGGCGACACGAACGTCGGTAACTGACGCAAACAGATCTATAATGGGGCAATCCCACTGGTAGCAAATCTGCCTAAATACTTGCATGTTGAGCATCCACTCCGATGGCAACAGGTGACCTTTCCGAGAGAGTGAGTCTGCTAGTACACTCAGAGGACCCGGTATATGATGGACAGAAAGATGAACATGATGATTCATGACGTATAGGAGAATCTTCTCCGTTAGTTCGCATAATGGAACTGAATGAGTGCCACCCTGGTTCCTGATGTACGCTACTACTGTCGAGTTGTCCGACAAAATCTGAACATGGACGTCTGCTATTATGTGAATCCAATGTTGTAGCGCTAGCCATATTGATATCATCTCTTTGATGTTTATGTGCTTCTCTAGGAACCGAGGGTCCCAAAGACCCTGACATCTGAAGTCTATGGGATTTAGGGTCGTGCCCCCACCCATCTGACTCGCATCCGTCATAATCGTGAAAGCCGGATCCGGCAGTTGCACTGAACTCCCCGAGTTGACCACTGAATATCTGCCCAAATCTGAACCCTTTGTTTTACTAGGTCCGCTAAAACAATACTGGTTTCGAGTGAATGCCTCTTCACACTCCAGTTCTGAGTAAAGAGAATATCTGGAAGAGACGCGTGTGCATGCGGCCCATCGGAATAAGATCTGCAGCCGCTCCACACTACCCCATCAGTCGCATGAATTCCCTCGCTGTTAATGCGTCTGAGTGTAGACAAAAGCGAGAATAACAACTGACTAATTTCGCTCTGGGTAACGGCGGATGAATGAAATTGTTGTGAGTCTCGAAGCTCATTCCCAAGTGAATGAATGACTTGAACGGAGCTAGATCTGACTTTTCTCGTTTACGATAAAACCGAGACATCGGAGTAATAGAAGAAGACTCTGAACATTGTTCTGAAAAATAATTCTGTTGTCGTATCTGTAGAATGTCATCCAAGTAAGCTGGTGTTACCGGAGACGAATCAGCTCGGAAGTATGACATTACCGAGTTCATTATTCGAGTGAATGCCCAGGGAGCCAGGTTCAGACCAAAGCACATTGCAAACCACAGGTACTTTCTGAATGCCAGATGTACCTGGACATGAAAGTACGCATCCTTTAGATCTATGCTTGCCGCATAGCCGTTCACTCAAATGCTCACCCTTACCGATCGAATGGTCTCCATATAGAATTATGGAGCCACGATAAGCTTGTTTATCCAGCTCAAGTCTATTACCGGTTGGATCAAGCCATCTGACTTTGGTACGAGGAAGAGGTGACTGTAAAAACCCTGAGAATCCTGATTCTCAACGACCTCTTTTGCTTCCTTTAATAAGAGAGCCTGTACCTCTGCTAGGAGAGATTATTTTGCAAGGATCCGACGGAAGATTTGTCCAACACAGACATCTTGTTAGTGGGGGTTTCACTCGGAATGATAGCCGTAGGCCGTCCGAGACTACACTTCTCACCCACTGATTTTCCATGACTGTTATCCAGTTTCTCGTGAAGTTTGATAATCTTCTGCCAAATGGCAAGCAATAGAGGTCTTGACCATCACCTGTATGACCTGCAAGGATTACAGGAGGAGAAACTACGTCCTCCATGTGAAGAACCTCATCCTGTTGGCCTGGGGGCGTCTGACCGATAGTCCCGATTAGACCTATGCCCCTTTCCCAAGTTGCTATACTGACGACCTCCAGAGTAATTGTAAGAGGGTTTCTTGTACCCTCATGAGAAGTTCCCTTTTGAAGATTTTGGTCTGGAACTCCCTCCTTTACTCTTGTCTGCTGAAGTGGGTTGTTGATACGCAGACTTCAAAAGCAGAGCACTAGATGCTTTCTTAGTAGCCTGTTCATAGACTAATGAAAACTTGTCGTCGAAAATGGTATGTCCGGAGACCGGAGCGACTCGGAGAGAGCTTTTCAAGGGCAGCTGATTAACTCCAGATTAGCCACTGTTAGGGCGGAGTTATAATTACATAACAATTACATAACATAATTGCCCTGGAAAGAACTCTAAGAGAGGTACGAACGTCCTCAAATTCCTTTCTGTTAAGACGTTGCGCCATAGCTCTTGTAAGGTGATCTACATAAGACATAGCATCCAAATTCGCTCTATTTGAAGAAATTGCCGTCTCAATTGTGTCTGAGCGAATAGAGAATGATGCAGGTAAGGAGATCCCGGCCTGCTCATCCAAGTGCATAGGAACTCTCTGAACATCTTCCCCGACCATTTTAAATGAACGTGGTCCAAGAAACAAAATGTTTATGGAAGATGAAGTCAAGAATCTGTTTTTTTTCCTCGCACTCGAGAGCTTAAATACGGTGTCGTCTATATGGACGAAGACCTGCGACACCTGCATAGACTGAACCGGAAAAGAAAGGACTTTGTCCGAATGAAGTCTGCATCCAACAATGCCAGCTGTTTCTCTCTTGTCATCGCAGCATTTTGATTCGTTGGGACAAATTCAGGGTAGTTTTGATGGATGAAATCCATCACAACCATGTGCTGTTCCGAAAAGGAAGGGTAATCCTCTTCCTTATCCCTTTCACCATCCAAGAGAATCAGTTGTGAATCTCGGTCCACTGCATCTGCGTGCACAGACGACTGGACTGACCCAGCACCGCCCGACAGCTCAGGTTCTGAATCTGGGTGAGGCTGCACCTGCACTTGCTAGGATGCAGCGATCAGCTGCACAATCTGCGACAGCAAGTCCGTCATCGAGGCCCGAGGAGCTACGGTCTTCTGTTTCTTAGCCGCTTGGTGCTCCTTGGATGGTCTGAATTCACGGGCAAAGAGTGGTCCCTTCTTCACGTAGCAGGCAGGATATCCGAAGTCGGGTAGCTAGGATGCAGTCGTGTGTGCTTTGTATTCGAAGAAGAAGAAGCCGTGACTGTAGCTGAGGCCGGCTGCGATCTATACGGAGCGTCACGAACAGCAGGTGTGAACATATGCTCCGGCCCACGCAAGTTCTTCACCACAAAATCTGGTCCCAGATGTTGTTGGGATAGAGAGGGACCTCTCCTGCTCACGGTCCTTTCAGACCTTGCCATGCTTCCCAAAACACTTGCTGGCGTCTTCCAGAAATTATTGCCACACTACTGGAATATTATAGAGTACATCTTACAACAATCTTACAGTAATAATAAGTTGAAACTACATATATTTATAGGACGTTGCCAATGTAAACAACGTCAATAAAAAAAACGGAAACAAGACCTCAGGCACTGAATAAAAAAGGCCCGAAGTCAGAAACAGATTTTAAAGCTACCCCATGTAAAGCAAGATTTTCAGATGAAGAAAAAATGATACATCGGATAGAAGATGACCCAAATGCCCCAACACCCCTAGGGTGAGGTTGTAACCATGGGGATATAAGAATAAAGATTCTGTAATACACGTTAAACTCCCAACAAAATTTAATAAAAAATTTCAATAAAAATAAGCCAAAAAGCTTGGGAGTTTAACAGGAGGGCTTCAAGGAAGAATAGGGAAGGAACACTTAACAAACAGGGGATAAATCATTAGCGAGAATGATGACAGCAGGCCATGTCCCGAAATTGGGAAACATGAAATAATTCTGATAAAAACTATAAAGTTACAGCCCTGAACATTCCAAACCACCGTTGTTCACTTCCATCATCCAATTATGTCCTTGGATCCACCAATTTTACCATTGATTTGTGTTTGGCATCCTCAAAAATTAGATTTAAAAGCATTGTTGCTGACTTCAGGGCCAACAAAGAATGAGGGTTGTCGCCAATCTCGGTGTCTTCCTGGATACTGTGCATGCGCAGATCTGAAAAGTATGGAGGACCAGATAGGACATTATTTTTTTGGTTTTGCATGCAAATTTTGGGGATTGGGGGGGGGGGGGGGGGGCAAAATTGAGTTAGCATCAGCTAGTCTGGGTCACTGGTTGTTGTATAAAAGTTAAAAAATTTATAGTAATTTATATATTTTTTATACTTACCAATGACCCAGACTTAGCTGGTGCTAACTCCAACAAAACCAGGGCCAAACACAAATTTTGCCCCCCAATCCCCAAAATTTGCATCCAAAACAAAAAGAAATCATGTCCTAAAGGACCTCCATACTACGCCTCTACTGCGCATGCGCAGTGACGCAGTCGTCCCGAAATTGGCGCCAATTATCATTCTTACTGGCAGTGCCTGGTCAGCGCTATGTACTCAGCGGGGAGGCAAGAGTTCCCAACTCCAGGGAGGGCCATCCCCGTCTGGGTCATTGGTAAGTATAAAAAATATATAAATTACTATAAATTTTTTAACATTTTTATACTGTACCAATGACCCAGACTTAGCTGAATAGTAAACAGGCTGGAGGGCCTAGGACATAGAGGAAAATCCAATAAGCTCAACTATATAGAAAAGAGGTAACCCCTTAAGGAGAGAAGGAGTATTAGGCTTTACATGTATCTTTCTTATTTAATATTAAATTAGAAAGATACACTACCCTTAATAATTGAGCACAATAACATTCATGTTCTCTATTAACATCCAGTATAACCCTTATACTAATTATTTTTAAAGCAAGCCAATAAATAAAGTAGTCCAGAGAATTGAGACTCTTTATAATCATTTAAAAGTGTCCGAGTATTGTATATTAAAGCCCGTTTGACACTTGACATATACAAATGCTTCACACCGAGCTACACTTTAAAAATAAGACATGAATGAATTTAAACATTAATATTACACTTTAAAACCATCCCGGAAGCGACTCAGAAATACTGACTTGGAGGAGGCATTCCCTTGCTTTTCACTATAAAGCAGGTGACCTAAGGGAACACCTGCCCCCCCCCCCCCCCCCCCCCCCCTTCCCCTTGCCCTGGGTCAAATAGCCCAGAGCGAAGAGGGCAGCCGGACGGAGTCACTGCCGGAACAGAAAGCCTGCATAACTATAGTTGCAACTGTTTAGCGGACGACATTCTGAGCAACAGATAACGGACCTAAACAATGCAGGTCTCCAGAAATGGACTCAATATTTCTGAGATAAAAATTCGTAAATGTGGATGGCTGAGACCAATAAGCAGCCTTCATTAAATCTGTAATAGCAACACTATTAGCATAAGCCCAGGAAGTAGAAAGAGCTCTTACTTCATGAGCAGAAATCTTAAGCACAGACTGCTGAGAAGAAGATAAATCTTCATAAGCAGTACGGATAGTTAACTGAATCCATCTAGCAATAGAATGGACTGAAATGTCCTTTCTATTAGGCATCAAAGACAGAAAGAAACGTTTCCGTCCCTTTCTGATAAACTGAGATCTCTGTTTATAGATACGTAGTGCTCTAACAGGACAGAGTAAAGGCCTACGCCCGTCTGAAGACGGAAGAGCCTTAATAACAATAGGTTCCGGATATTTATTAGGAGCCTGATTCTTAGCTAAAAAACCCACATTAGTAGTGAAGGTGATAGTGTTCCCAACACTACGATAATGAGAATCATCCACCGATAGTGCATGAAGCTCACTGACTCTTCTGGCAGAAGAGAAAGCTAAGAGAAAAGCTGTCTTATAAGATAAGAATTTGAAATCTACTGTCCCAAGAGGTTCAAATGGCTTTTTCTTCAATTTAAGGAGAACCCAAGCTAAATTCCACTTAGGAATTAATCTAAGAGTTCTGGGTCTATTTATCGAAAAGTTTCTAACCAACTTCGATAAAGAGACATTAGATCCAATTTGTAAACTATCATGATGTGCATAGGTATCAGATAACATAGATCTATAACCCTTTATAGTAACAGTCTGCAGTTTGATTTCGTCAAACAAGTATACTAGAAAGTTTGCAATGTCTGGTATAGAAGGATCAAATATATCTACAGAATGATCCCTACACCAACGACGAAAAACCTTCCACTTAGCCGCATAGTTTAGCGAAGAGGAGGTCCTCCTACAGTTAGAAATTGCGTCCACTGCTCGTCCTGTAAAGTGCTTGCCATGCAAGAAGGACCGCACAACGGAAAAACGTGAAGGTTGAGACCTTGCGGGTTGTGATGGAGTTGGCGCGATTTCCCCTGCGAAAGAAGATCCTCTCGTGGAGGAAGCTTCCGCGGTAGGTCCCACAACAGACACCTGAGTAGATTTATCCACGGTCTCTGTGGCGACAGAGATGCTACCAACAGAATCTTGCATTGAGATTGTTTTATCTTTAGCAATACTTGTTGAATTAACGGCGCTGGAGGATACGCATATCCTATCATTCCGTCCCAAGGGATCGACAGAGCGTCTACTGCAAATGCTCTTGGATCCGGACACGGAGACACATACGTCTGCAACTGATTGTTGAGATGTGTCGCAAATAAGTCTATCATTGGCCGTTCCCATTGGTAGCAAATCTGATTGAATACTTGTTTGATGAGAGTCCACTCCGACGGCAACAAGCGACCCTTTCGTGAAAGGGAGTCTGCTAGCACATTCAGACGACCCGGTATGTGACGGACCGAAAGAAGAACGTGATGTTCTAACGCAAACAGAAGGATTCTTTCCGTTAGATTGAACAACGGAACTGAATGAGTGCCTCCCTGATTCCGTATATACGCCACTACTGTCGTATTGTCGGATAGGATTTGGACATGAGCATCGTGAATAATGTCCATCCAGTGACGTAACGCAAGCCAAATTGACATCATTTCCTTGATGTTTATGTGCTTGCACAGGAATTGCGGATCCCAAAGACCCTGGCATCTCGAATCCGTTGGGATTAATGATGCACCCCAACCTGTTTGACTGGCATCCGTCATAACGGTAAAACTCGGATCCGGCAACTGCAGCGGAACTCCTTGAGTTAACCACTGAATGTTTGCCCAAGTCTGAATCTCTTGTTTCACTTGATCTGACAAGAGAACGTCTACATCGAGCGAATGAATTTTCACACTCCAATTCTGAGTCAGGAAAATTTGAAGAGGACGTGTGCGTAGCCGCCCCATCGGAATGAGATCCGTGGCGGCTCCGCACAGACCTATCAGTCTCATAAATTCTCTCGCCGTGACTTTGTCTGCGTGCAGACAATAGCGAGCGTAACAACTGACTAATTTCGCTCTGGTTAACGGCAGACGAACGAGATTGTTGTGCGTCTCGAAGCTCATTCCCAGATGAGTGAATGACTTGGACGGCACCAGATCCGACTTCTCCTCGTTTACTATAAAACCGAGACGTCGGAGCAATAGAAGAAGATTCTGAACATCGTTCTGAAGCGTTAACTCGTTGCCGTACCTCTGAAGAATGTCGTCCAGGTAGGCCGACGTTACCGCAGACGAATGAGCTCGGAAGTAGATCATTACCGAGTTCATTACCCGAGTGAAAGCCCAGGGTGCTAGATTCAATCCGAAGCACATCGCCCGGAATTGATACACCACTCCTAGGACTGCGAAGCGTAGATACTTTCGGAATGTCGGATGTACCATGACGTGAAAGTACGCATCTTTGAGATCTATGCTCGTTGCATAATCGTTCACCCGAATACTCGCTCTGACCGATCGAATCGTCTCCATATAAAACTTCGGAGCGACGATCAGCTTGTTTATCCAGCTCAAATCTATGACTGGACGGAACGAGCCGTCTGGTTTTGGAACCAGAAACAGATGGCTGTAGAATCCCAGAGATTCCTGATTTTCTACGACCTCTACCGCGTTCTTCATTAAAAGAGACTGCACCGCTGATAACAGAGCGTCTCTTTTCTGTGGATTTGACGGAAGATGAGTCCACTTTGGACTTCGAGTTAATGGAGGCTTTCGTTTGAAGGATATCTTTAGACCTTCCGAAGTCACTCCTCTCACCCAAGGGTCGTCCGTAATCGACGCCCACTCTTGTGAAAAACTCGACAACCTTCCGCCAACCGGAACGCGATAGAGGTTTAAGCCATCACCTCCTGGACCTGCGAGGCCTGCGGTAGGAGAAACCACGTCTTCCACGACCCGCACCTCGCCTCGTCGACCTCGGGGCGTCCGACCGATTGTCCCGGCCTGAAGGACGTCCCGAACGAGAGTCGCTATCCTGACGGTCTCTCGAATAAGACCAAGAGGACGCACCGGAACCTCTATAGGAACCTCTCTTGGGCGCATTAGACCCAGAAGTGCCTGTCTTATTCGTGTCTGCTGTATCCGACTTTTTAGGAGCCGATCTGAACAACAGAGAATCATTAGCTTTCTTTTTAATTTTATCATAAATAGCGGAAAGCTTGCCGTCAAAGAGAAGTTCTCCTGAGACCGAAGCGACTCTAAGAGAGTTCTTCACCTTAGAATCCACTAGTGTGGATGTAGCTAGGGCTGCGTCACGTCTAACCAACTCCAGATTTGCCACTGAAAGGGCGGAGTTACACGTGGCATAAGCTACTGCCCTTGAAAGAAGTCTTAAAGAGGATTGTATATCCTGAAACTCTTTCCCCTGAAGGCGCAGTGATAACGCCTTAGTAAGGTGATCTGCGTAAGATAAGGCATCTAAATTGGCTCTGTTAGACGCAATAGCTGTTTCCCACACCGCGGTTGGAATAGAAGCTGACGACGGTAATGATAGCTCTAAGTCTTCCGCCTCGTCGTCCATACGCAGAGGAACTCTCGGTATACCCTGTCCTGCCGTATCGAATTTATTCCTTGCATTAATGAAAGGCAGGTTGAGAGTATTAGCGGACAAGAAACCTGCTTTCCCCGTCCTGGAAGCAACTTTAAATATAGCGTCGTTCAATAATTCAAATGTTCTAGCAACATTATTGGACTGCGACGGAAACTCAGGAGCGATGTCCCTGAACTGCTCAAAAAATTCAGAGTCCAATGACGCTATAATTCTCTTGTCCGGAAGCGCAGCAGTCTGGCCCGACGGAACAACTTGAGGGAGAAAGTGCCGGATGAAGTCCACGGCAGCTTTATGTTGTTCCGAAAGGGATAGCTCCAAGTCATCCGTATCCCTTTCACCATCCGGTCGGACCTCACGATGTTCCCGGTCGTCCGCCCCCGATGCTTCGGCGGAGCGTACCGACCCAGCGCCGTCGGATAATTCTCGATCCGACACCGTTTCTGTCGGCTGCTGGGATGCTGCGATAAGCTGTGCTATCTGCACAAGAATGTCCGACGTCGAGACCTGCGGAGGCGCAGTTTTTTCGCTGCTTCGCCGATGGCAGCTCCGCATCAGATGGCTCCCGCATACTTTTCCTATGCGAACGTCCGGAGTCCATCGGTCTCGAATCCCTGGCTGCCGGATGGTGTGACCTGGTCGCCGAAGAATCCTTCATCGGCGAAGTTGGTAATATATCGGCGGTCACGCAGCCAAGGTGCGGTCGTGTGCGCTGACGAGAAGAGGAAGCCTTAACAGTCTCTGCGGACTGCTTATACAACGGAGCGTCCCGAGCGACGGACGTATGCTCCGCTAAAGACACATTTTGTACCACAACATCTGGTCCCAGATGTTGTTGTACGAGAGAGGGACCTCTCTCGCTCGTGGCCCGGCTGGACCTGGACGAGCTAGGAACCGGACTAAAAGGCTTCCTCCGTTCTCGCTTACTATCCGCCGTCACTGGGTGTGCATCTATTATGTTTATAGTGCTCGCATCACCCAAAATTTCCTCTTGGACCGCATCGGACGAACCCGGCTGCCGAACCATTCGGTGAATGGACGCTACACCGGGCGAGCTAGCGGACGACATTTGTCTAATCTCCATGAGCACTTTTGCCGCTAGCTCTGAATTCATTTGTGACGACGGACGCACACTTGAAGAAGATAACATGGAAACATCACCCTGTTCTGGTTCCTCTGAAATAGAAACTGAGAGAGTAGAGTGACCTTGTGGAGAAAGAGCCGGCATCGCTCTTTCTCCAGAAACAACATATCGTGACACACGTTTCCAATGTTTCTCATCCCAATGTTCACATATAGGACAGGGATTAATGCGAGAACACTGACTACAATTAATACAATGATCATGAAAGTCAGAGGAAGATTTCTTCCTATTACAATTTGAACAACGTCCCTTCATTGTGAAAGAACAACAATAAGTCCTAGTTACTCGCAAAAACCCCTGACACAAAGATACATAATAACATGATCCATTAATAAATGAAAAAACAATTGCAAAACAAAATAATTTTGAAAAAATATTTTTTCAGAGAAGCCCAAGTTGCTGAAAAGTAACGTTGAGCCCCGATGGATCCGATGGCAAAGTGTGGTCAAAAATTTTAAATTTATATAAAATAATTAATGAGACACTTTCGGATAATATAAATGTATCTTATAATGAGATAAACTACCACAAAGGCAAACAGCCCCCCTCAAAAAAGGCTGTTGCCAATGAAAACAAACAGTGTAAACACACTAGAAAACATGACTCCAGGCACTGAAAAAACTGGCCCGGAATCAGTCATCAATTACACTCTATCTGATGCAAAACAGAGACTCCCAGGGGAGAATCTGTAGAACATCAGATGGAAGATGCAGAACACAAACGTTATACACCCATGGGTGAAAACGTAACTATGGGGAAAATAACAGAAAACATTCTGTAACCAAGCAACTCTCCCAGGAAATTTTAGAAATGAAATTTCTCAAAAATATGCCAAAAGCATGGGAGAGTTGCCAGGGGGGACTTTAGAAGGCTAGGGGAGAGGAAACACTGAATAAGCAGTGCAACAATTAGCAAGAATGACAACAAGAGGCCCATGCCTCGAAAATAGGCAACTTAACATAATTTCATCAAAAAATTTTAAGTACAGCCCTGATTATTTTTTGCCACTTCTTTTTCCTCTCCTCCTTCTATCCTCCTTAGAATCACATTTTCTCCAAAAATTACGTGTCTGGCATCCTTTAAACTGAGATTTACAAGCACAAAGATCAGTGAGATGTTGACTGATGAAGGGCCAAACAGAGAATGATAATTGGCGCCAATTTCGGGACGACTGCGTCACTGCGCATGCGCAGTAGAGGCGTAGTATGGAGGTCCTTTAGGACATGATTTCTTTTTGTTTTGGATGCAAATTTTGGGGATTGGGGGGCAAAATTTGTGTTTGGCCCTGGTTTTGTTGGAGTTAGCACCAGCTAAGTCTGGGTCATTGGTACAGTATAAAAATATACACAGAGTTTGCCACAGAAAAGTAATCGGTGTCGACAGTGTCATATACGACACTGTCGACGATGATTGCTTTTCTTTGGCAAAGTCTCTATGATCATGCACTTCAAGCTGGAGATCTATTATATTCATGTTTGTGGCATTTCCTATTATACGCCATGCATAATTTACATTCAAATTGTACTTTATCTCGACATTGTAAAGCTAAGACGCCTTCTTGAGTAAACTTAGATCAAGGGGTGGTGGGAACCAGTGATAATGATGAACACCTATAACAAGGGGTTGTAAACTATCATTTTAAGAGGGGAACCTGAAACCTAAAACAGACGCCAAGAAGAAAATACCAGCACTTTTTCTCCAACCATACATGCCACAATACAGCTGATCCATATTCACTGTTGTGCCCCAATTAGATTGATCTAAAGGTCTGTTCTGGAGTCAATTAATTGACTCCTAAAAGTCGAGTCAATGTCGATTAGTTGACACTCCATCTTTTGCCGCCAAGATTTACCTCCACTTGTGCATGTTTTACCTATACCTATTCATGCGTGACATACATAAGCATTTTAGAATCTCATTATAATAGAAATTTTATTGTATGGAGACAAGTTCAAATCACTACCCCATTAACAATACAGTGGAGCCCACTTACCTGGATATTTCTTAATTGTATATCCCTGTTAATTGAATATAATTTTCAAACACAAAACCATTTACCATATCCTCAGTACAAATTTGATCTGTTAATTGCATATGGGTTGTAGAGTAAACTCCTGTTAACTGTATATAAATTTTTGTAATATGTCGAAAAAATTACTGTGACACGCACCAAATTCCCCTTATCAACCTTTTTGGCCTCACTACATCCAATACAGGCATTTATTCTAATATATCTTGTTTGACAGAGTTCTATGAGCTCTGTCAAACAAGATATAATAGAATAAATGCTCAGTTTACCTCCAGAACACAGGAAACTGAAAAAATCCCTGTTAATTGTATACTCCTGTTAATTGAACAATTTTCACTGGCAAAATGGATATTCAATTAAGAGGATTCTACTGTATTAAGGCCACAATCAGAGAGTTCAAAGGAGCCAATGCAATACAGTTAAATTTGATCTCAAAATCTGTGTCAGTTATCTCATTATTAGTGTTGTTGATTTCACTCTCTGAACTGATCAACTGACAACCATTTTAACTCTTTCTCAGTGGACCTTGCATCAGAATATTGTTACGTTGTAATGTTTTTATAGTAAATATTACATGTTCTGACTAGTCTACGAGGAAATCCAGTCGACATTGGGCTATATCAGCATCGTCAACGACTAGTCAACTAATTGTTTCAACACTACACTGTACTGTATAGAATTTCCATTTACCTGTAAAAATTCTTGTTTCTCATCAAACATGTCTTTCATATATTTGTAATCCACATAACAAGTAAACGACTCCTTTGGAAAGTTATGTAATGAATTCTGTGAATCAGTATTTCCTGTAGTCCACTGTATAAATTCAGAAACTGTGGCATCAATATACAAGCAATCAGTTTCATACTTTGATGTAGAATCTGAAAAATAAATTTCTGAGTTTATCCTGAGACTGATCTTTCATTAACCGTTTACCAAATGAATCGGTCGCATCTACCTGCATAATTTTCAAATTAAGTAGTTGAAAAAAATATATTTTAAAAAACATTTCAACAAAACCATATCATGTTACCGCTCATTGGAATGAGCTCATTCCAGTGAGTAGTCACATGATTTGATTTTGTTGAAATGTTTGAAAAATTTAAAAGAACAATAATTAAAATAATAAATTTAGATATCCTAAGCATTGGGTAAAGAGTTAAATTACTATTTTTAACCCTTTACCCATCGAATCAGCCACATTCGCCCGCGTAATATGCAAATTCTGCAGTTGAAAAAATATGATTTTACAAAAACTTTCAACAAGACCATATCATGTGACCCCTCGTTGGAACGAGCTCGTTGAGCATGTTCCAACAAGGGGTCACATGATACGGTTTTGTTGAAATTTTTTGAAACATTTTAATAAATGATATTTAAAATAATAAATTTTGATATCGCCTGTGTTGGGTAAAGGGTTAAAAAGAATGTCTGTACATTTCTGTGATCACAGGTGTTCTGTACAAGCCCAGAAGTTTTAAAATTATATTTGGAAATATATTTTGATCAATTTTGTATGATTAAACCATTTTTCTGTTCATGCATTTTCAGGAAAAATGATTGGCTAAGGCCCCACAAAGTAGATCTTCTGTTTCTAAGGCCTTTTTTGTAAAACTGCATGCGGGCGGGCAACTTTTTTGTTTCATTTTTGTAAGTAATTATTTCTTTGCCATCAAAAGTTCACATTCTTGGTTTGTTTTATGTTTTAGGCCTCATAATCTACAGAATAGCATGGATGGTGGTGTATTTTGTCCCTCGAGTGCAACAAGGCTTGCAATTCTTTAGCATTGGAAGCCTTTTTGCACTCAAGGGGCAAATGAATCAATTTTATTAACTTTGGAAAAATATCAGACATAAACAATTTAATTTTCATTTTTTTAAGTTTGCATTGGTTATAAAAAGAGAGCATGCGGCAGCCAAAATGAAACATATTCTTAACTTTCTTATGCCTAAATTATATCTTTCTTTTTTTTCATAACACAATGAACAAAATAAAATGCATTTAGGGCCGCCCTAAACCATGACCCCAATGTCAGTCTTAAAAATTACGTTGCACAGTGTGAATGAAAAAGAACCCCTGTAGGCCTGTACACTCATATTGTTTCAAAATGAAAAGTACTTAATATTTATCTCATCATATTAAAAAGACTATCAAAATAAAATTTAATAAACAATGAAATCCTTATCATGCTTTCTATTCCACATTCAATTTTTTTACATGCAAAAGGTGATCGTCTGCACTCATCGTTTTACCCACATCAAACGTAAGCAATGGCCGGTCATAATAATTACATGAATTTTGATTATGGAGATTAGGATGATAGCCTGAATGAACTCTTCTGAAACAAAGTTCAACCAACTTCATGTCATCTGGGTTTATATCGAACTCCACATTTACAAACTGTGTTTTCTCAGGAAATGGTCAAAATCAGAATTAAATTTAACTCACTGTTGCTTTGAATGACAGTACCATCTCGTCAAATGGAAAAGGAAATTGAAGTTTGGTGTGGGCATGGCCTATGACAATCCTTTTAACTTACGCAAATCATTGATCAATAAAATTTTTAATGACACAAGAACATGTTTCAGTGAAATGTATTGTTATTTGAATTTTCGAAAACTATGCCTTTTTTATTTAGTTATCACGAGGAAGCATAATTTATTTATTGGTGTTTAAGGTCACATACTTATACACAATGGCTAATCATGACAGTGACAGTTTTACAGGTGGAGGAACCCGGAGTACCTGGAGAGAACCTCCGAGCAATGACAAGCAGCTGCCAGCTCCCCAACATCGTAACTCCGCACTGCAGCACAGTCAGGGTTAGATTGGTTGAAGACATGCGCACCATCGACGTGCAGTACGCCTTAGTACGCCCAAGGACACAATGCGGGAGTCCGAATCAATCGCTCAGACAGTCACCCATCCGAGGACTACCCAGGCTCAATGTTGCTTAACTTCGGTGATCTGACGAGAACCGGTTACCGCACCCCCAGGAAGCATAATGCGACCTGGTTTTTATTTTAACTCTGCAAAGTAAAGAGTGTTTAAATTTATTGCCCTCATGTTTAATTATTAAGAATGTCAGGAATGATCATTTGTTTCTGTCTATTTCTTGAGTTATGAACTCCAAAAAACAAAGTACAAACAGTTTGGCCTTTGTTTTTTGGGTTTCATAACTAAAGAAATGGACAGAATCAAACGATCATTCCTTATTTGAAAGTGACCTTAAACTCTAAGAAAAGAACAAATAAATGATCAATTCTATACAGAATGGTTCAAAAACTGTTATCAAATATTATTTTCTGGACTCCTTAACTCTTGTTCCGCACTGCCTGTGAAAACAGCTGGTCTGACATGTAACTACTGAAATAAGCTAATTACAGTTCAGAAATTTTGGGGAGATAAAATGCAGTTTAAAAAATAAACAAAGAAAAATCTATTAAAAAGACTGATTTCCTCATGGAACAACAGAATCTGATACAAAATTTTTTCTATAAAATAGATCTACAAGAGACACTATATTGTAATACAGTATTCATGCCTGGAAATAAGCAATCTGTCATTTGCAGAATGAGGTCCTCAGAGGATAAATCTGCTGAAGCTATCCCATTGAGCTAGAATCTGGGTTGGTGATTTTTTTGATTTTCTTTAAAAAATAAAAAAAATCGATTTTTTTATTTAAATCGATTTATTTGATTTTTATTTCCATACTATAAATTATTCACCAGAGGATACTTTTTCTCACATGATTCCTTTAGATAGCAGAGTGTATTAGCAGCAGTTTGTACCAAAGGCTGCCCAAAGAATGGACACAAATAACTGATACCAAAACATTTACCTGTGTTAACCATTTCAGTCTTTGAGGTGGTATGCGGGGAAGAATTCCAGAATATATTTGGCATAGGATAGACATTTGGCATAGATGGAAATAGAGAGGAATCACTGAAACTTGTGTTTTCTCATTGTTACAGAATTGCTGGAACGAAGAGGACTTCTTGAAAAGCAATTTTGATACTTTGATACTTACTCGCTGAAAGATTATCACATATATGGTTTAAAATCTATGTTCACTTGAATATAGTTTTATTCATATTAGCTGAAAATTATATAAACTTATAAAAGATTCAGGAGCATTTAACTTCCCTACAGCATGTTCCAGCACTCAAGACACAGTGTGATGTATATTCCCACTCCATAGATTAGTTTTAACTGTCATAAACAAGGGATAATAACTGTATTTCAAGTTAATATGCATTCCATCTTGCTTCAGCTCATTTCCAGGTTGTTTTGAAAGTATTTCTGAATTTTTATAAATTTTTGATTTAAATCAATAACTTTTTAAAAAAAAATCATTGATCATAGATTGATTCAGACTGAGGTTCAGAGGCTAAATTTAGTGATGGTAACCTGCTATTCTGAGTAGCAGCACCAAATTCACCCTCTGTGGTCCTCATTCTGCAGATGACAGTATGCCTATTTTCAGTCTTGACGGTAATTGATTTGAATATAAGTAACATCAGAGCAGTTTGAAAGAATGAGCTCAACAGAAAGAGAACACTGACAAGGAACATGTTCTGGTAAAACATCACCTCCTAATAACCCTTTATCCAATGCAGACGATATCAAAAATTATTATTTTAAACAGACGCTACTATCAATTTTCAAAGTCGACTAACTGCCAGTATTAATCAATGGTTAGTCAATTAATAGTCATTTCTCATAAATTTACTAAACAATCTCTAATATACTTATAAAATAAAACAAATTTAAAACTGTCGATGTTTGAATGTATACACTCATGTGTTGAGATAAAATGGAAACACCAAAATATCTCCAATTGATCAGAATAATTTTAAAAAAAGAGCATTTGTACAAATGTTTCATTTCTATAACTAATTTCCAGAAATTTTTGACATAAAACTCCCTCCATTCCTACACACAAGTTACAACTTAGTAATGAAGTGAATTGACCATTGTGAGTTTTGTGACAATTTTCTCCCTTTTGCAGTTTGGATTGTTCCAATGGGATCGTTCAAGTGTATGTACAAGGCCTAAGATTCTATTTACGCTGCAGTCTGCAATGACTTCCTAAACTATGAATTATTCAAAGGTAAACTGTTTGAATGATTCTCTTTAGTACTAATTAACAAGTGCTGGTTAATACTATAGAGAACAGAGACTGGTCAAATGGCAAGGCTCAGTGTTTTTAAAATTACATTGTTGCACATTCATGCGGAAAACAAAGGCCATGGGATATTAAAAGTAACTGTGGTTATAACTTTCAAAAGTTAATAACTTAACTGTTCATTCACCTCATTACACAGTACAATTTAAACTTGTACCACTTTAAAAATGAACAAAGATCAACGAAAAATAAAAACCGACGACTACAGCAACAGTCGACTATTAGTCGAATAATTGCGACAGCCCTATTTTAAACATTACTTGTTCAAAATTTTCAAAACTTTTCAACAAAACCATATCATGTGATCCCTAATTGGAACGAGCTTGTTCCAATGAGGAAGTCATATGATATGCTTTTGTTGAATGTTTTTTTTCAAAATAACTATATTCCGATGGCTCATTTTGTAAATTGCATGGGCGGATGCAGTGGAATCATAACATAGAGGGTTAAAAGAGAGTACATGATTGGTGCATGACCAATATGATATCCCATTAAATCACAAGATCATCGTTCCTCACAATGGTTACAGAACTTACAGTTGTTGCAAATATTTGGACAGAATCACTGGAGAATAAGAAATGAGGTGCATTATGAACATTTATTTGACTCTCATAGACTATAATCAACAGACCTAACATGACCTGAAGACAATAAAAATGTTTTTTCCCCAAATTATTAAAAATTCTCATTTTATGCTACCAGAGCATAGTTAATGATATTTCCCACAAACAAGCTCAGTGAGCTCATTTCAGTGATTACAAAACTGGACAGAGTATTTGACTGGATTATAACTTGGTCGCAACCTGATCAAAATTCTCTGTCCACTTTCTTTCCCACAACACTGTAAAATCTCACTTGTCAAAAAAGAAATGTGAGAACACTGACTCAAAGATGTTACTTTTTGTTTGTCTTTTCATTTGGTCTTGATTTAGGACTACTTTATTCTGGAAATCTCCAAGACTGGAAATAACCTGCAAACGATAGTTCAGGTTATTTTAATTTAAAGTATGTGAACGAACTACAGGTTATGACAAACTAATAAAACATAAATTAAATTTCTAATCAATTGCAAGCATGTTTTCCCTGTGAGACTCGACAATATTGCAGGACTAACTCCACTCAAAAGTTGCACACTTCATCCACATATGAAGAGAGTGGCATACCATTTACAGGTTAACAATTTTCACCAATATAAATAGAACCAACTAACATGTGATCTCGCTAATGCGAGATCATACATTAGTTGTTGCCTTTTATTTTGGCAGAAATTCTGTTGCAACAGAGACAGCTTGGCTGGCATTGTAAAAACAGAGAAGGGGAGAAGCATCAGAAAACTTTTTCAAATATGTTACCACCCTGTTATATAGCATAACCTGCTAATGGGTTATGATGTTAGTTCTTCATTTCCAGGGGAGAATCTCGACCCTCTGGTGCAAGTGTATCATGATCAGACTGCGATCTGATCGAGAAATTAATTAAATTATTTATTTATTGGGGTTTTAGCGACACTTTTGACAGCCAGGGTTACCTCGTGTTGGACAGTTTTATGGGTGGAGGAAGCCAGAGTACCCATAGAGAACCAATGAGCAATGGCAAACAACTGTCTGACTCACCAACGTACTAATTCCACACAAGCAGGTTTAGCACTGGTTGAAGACAAGTGCACCGTTGACGTGCAGTATGTCTTAGTACACAATGCCACCGTGCCCCCATGTGGGCAACTGGAATTAAATTATTGGTGTTTAAGGTCACATAGTTCTGCACAATGGCTAATCGTGACCACAACATGGAGATAAAGTAAAGTTTTGTCAATCGTTTATACCCATGTTGCCCATTTTAGAGGACTTCCATCCCAAGCTTTGGTGACAGGGTCCTATTTTACCACTAAAACAGAGCTTGTTTACCACAGTAAACAAGCACTGCTTAGCTTCCCAAGGAGATTTGATTGAGAAAGAGACCTCTTTTGTGATCACAGTGGTGTATTTATGTGTGGGAAGTAAAAAGTGAAAACAAGAACAGAATCCAAAAGGTGATTTTTTGCAGGGTTTCTGCTGGGGTCACTTGGAATCCCCTGAACAACCCCATTCCCTTCGTCTAAATTCCTCTAACCGTGCATTCCATAGTTAATATAAATTGCTACAAGAAATTTCACATCAGGAAAAACATGAAATAAAACTCTCATGCTACCAATGTAATGCACTGGAAGGTAATAATAACGGGCTACACGAAACAGGAGTGGGAAACGCATTGTAAAATTATACTTGAATGTTGGTCAGAGATTAATCAATGACACTCTCGGAGTTTGAAAAGACCACATGCAGGTCGTGCGACAGTGTATGAGATGTCGGCAAACTTCAAGTCAATCAGTGACTGATGTCACAACTGCATGCTTTTTGATTTTCATGTGATTGTTTCGGAGTAAACTGTTATACACATATAACGATTGTTGACATCCATGTACAGGCAATCATTGTTGAACTGGATCTGCCACCAGGGACAGGAATTGTCGGTAAGTAATCTATATGAATGATTTTTAACCTGAGTTTCTCCTTATTGGTCCTTATTCTTCCACAATTACCAGCTCTCAGAATGTGAAAACCTACATAAATATCGCTGTAAAAAACCTCAAGATATCCCTCAGATGCAATGAGAGGGGGTTTTGGGACCCCGGAATTTAAAATTTTCCAACCGCGGGCCAAACCATGGTCGGCTCGTGGTAGCAATGACTCTTGGTTGCCCCATTTTCCCCAAAATACCGGCCCCAACATTTTTACCCTACTAGCAGAAACCCTGTTTTTTTGTGTTCAGTGCTTGGAGATTTGGCCAATTCCTTTGGCATAGGGTAAGAAAGAGGATATACGTACATGTAGCCATTCTCAGTTTATTCATTTAGGGACTGCATTAACCCTTTACCTAACCTGAAAAGCAGACAACACTTGCAAAAATAATTCATGTATAACTCATTTTTTTCATTTTTTTTCTAAAAAAAATAGGTTATGACCCCTCGTTGGAACGAGCTCGACGAGCTCGTTCCAATGAGGAGTCATAACCTATGTTTTTGAGACAAAAAATGAAAAAAATAATGAAAATTAATTGCCGATTTTTTAGAATAGCGCTGGTCAGTTTGGCCATTACATTAGGTAAAGGGTTAACTGATCAACAAGCAGTTTACCTAC
Organism: Pictodentalium vernedei; assembly: GCA_031216915.1. Classification (NCBI taxonomy): domain Eukaryota; kingdom Metazoa; phylum Mollusca; class Scaphopoda; order Dentaliida; family Dentaliidae; genus Pictodentalium; species Pictodentalium vernedei. The sequence goes on along the minus strand of CM062289.1, from coordinate 170,163,019 downwards.
CATTGCGCTCATCTCGTCCAGCTAGCTTACAGCTAAACCTCTTACTGCCGAGATGATCTGCCAAATATGTCAAATTCCATTTGGCTGCAGGATAATCTGATACTGCATCAGTGATTAGGAGCGGAGGACATACATCAGATAAAACTAATTCTTTTGCATCCATATTTGTCTTTCCTCGCCAAAATTTTGTGCCTGCAATTAAAAGGATAATAAACTGCAAATTTGAAAAAAAAATAAGTTGACCATTTGACAAAACCATCATTTTCCTTATCCAAAAGTACCATTATGGAGGCCATAAAACTTGAGAGGAATGATTTTATCGTTCCTCTGGTGGTTATCTAAATTAAAAAACATAACCGAAAAGTTGTTTGCCTGGATCTACACTTATCAAAGTTTGCTAAGCACCAAATATTTGACACATCATTGTGAAATTTGCTTGTGACATATTTGCGATATTTTTGGTGGATATGATTGAGGAATGTATTATGGTCCCCAGCGTTTACATTTAGCTCTCTTGACAGGCAGACTTTTCGTGACAGTCATGGAAATCATGTATCCCTTGATTTTCATGATGTTTTTGTGTACTGTCTACATGTACATGACATGTGTTGGGTATTCAATCTTCATTTCAACACAAACCTTAATATTCTGATTTAATGATTGAATATGGCAAATGCAAATGTAAGAAGACATTTGACTGAAGCAGAAATGTGGCGGGTTGTAGGGATGGTGGAGCAAGGGGCTACCCATCGTCAGGTTGGTGAAGACCTTGGTGTGCACCATATGGTGATCACCAGAGCCTAGGCAAGATTTCAGCAGTATGGCACACCAGTAAGATGGCATGGTGGTGGCAGAGGCAGGGCAACATCTGCAGCTGAAGACCGTTTTTTTTATCATTCAGGCCCGTAGGGACCGCTTTGCTACAGCAACCCAGCTTTGCAGTGACCTTCAGAATGCATCCGGGGTAAATGTTTCGATGCAGACTATCTGGGCAAGGTTGCACGAAGGTGGTCTCCGATTCAGAACACCACCAAGAACACCACCACCAAGCACGATATGAATGGGTCATGGACCACATTGGACAGACCAGAGAAGATTGGCAACCTGTCCTTTTAACAGATGAGTCAAGGTACTGCCTGGACCACACAGATAGGCATTCTAGGGTATGGAGAAGACCAGGAGAGCGATTCCATGCAGCCAACATTGCTGAGCATGACCGCTATGGTGGAGGGTCAATCATGGTCTGGGGCATCATCAGCTGGGATGGACGTACATAGCTGTGTCCTTGAAAGTGGTACATTGAAAGCACAATGGTATATTGATGAGACCCTGAATGTCCACGTCAGATTGTATGCAGGTGCAGTGGGTGATAGATTCATTCTGATGGACGATAATGCCCGTCCTCATGTTGTCCATGCTGTCGGGGAGTAACAACAGAGGGAGGGGATTGAGCGTATGGACTGGCCAGCAAAATCCCCTGACCTCAATCCAATTGAACATATATGGAATGAGTTGCAGCTTGCAATTTCAGCCCGTCCAGTCCAGCCAAGAAGTGTCCAGGAGCTTGGTGCCATGCTGGTCCAAGAATGGAACAACATCCCACAAAAGACCACCGGGAACCTGACTGGGAGCATGAGAACGCATTGTCAAGCTGTAATTAACAGTAATGGGTCTCATACTCGATATTGAACCCATACCAGTTTGCTCCGTCAACTTTTCGGCATATTGAAAAATTTCCTCTTTTACCAATAACATCCATTTTCCATGGTTATCGTATTCCAAAGCTAAAAAATAATGTATGTCAAACACAAATAAAATCTTAATTTCTGTACTTAAATCATTAAAGATATAATTAAATAAAAAATATATACACTTTTCATTACAATATTTCAAACAAAATGTAAAACAGGTAGATGGATGTACTAGGTGCTTAGCAAACTTTGAGTAGTATACAAACAGTTCGTCAAAAAGTTGTGTTTTATAACCTTATTTGATAGCACTGTTTTAAAATGTTCCTGTGGGAAGACCCCCTCTCTTCAATGCTCAAACTCCTTAAGACAACTGATGCCCCTCTGTGTTTGCAGCAGATGCTTTTGAAATCTGTGAACTGCCATACAGTAGGGCCCTCTAGAATGGATCAACATCCATGAGTTGTCATTTTTTCCACGCATATAATTCAGAGATGAAACACAATGACACCAAGCCAAATTTCCACCAATGAAGCACAGGGATTACCATGGTGCTTCATTGATGGAAATTTCGCTAGGTGTCATAGCAGAGCATCTCTACATTATATGAGTGGAAAAATTGCCCACCCATAGATTTTGACCCATCCACGGTGGCTGTACTGAAATCGGTCCTCTTTATTATATCCAGATGAATGATAAATAGGTTATCTCAAAATTCAAGATTTTATTCCTTGCTTGTGTTTGTATGAATGCATTTGTGTCGAAGAAATAAATTAACTTGAAGGAGAGAATTTGTTGCCTTCATCGGAAAACAGTGCGATAGTTTTTCATCACGATCTTGTTACCCAATCATTAACAGAAATTTGTGCAATGTCATATTCCACATTCAACAAAATCAGGTCTGTAATGCCTTTGTGATGTTTATATACACTTGTTTCTATTTAAAGCTTAAGGCTAAAAAATGAAAGTGTCAATGACACTGTAGCTCAACTTGTCAAGACATGTCCATGTATAGTATGTGACACAGCAATGACAAACATCTAGGTAATGACCTGATAACAAAAGTACATATAAAGTATTGTAACAGCCTGTACATAAATACTGACCGTAGCCTGTAACAAATGTATAGGTAAAGTATTGTAAAGGTGGGTGACAGTCAGATGCTAAACTAGAAAAGAAATCTTTGAGTCCCAGAGTGGGTCTGACTGAACCCCAAAATATTTGTTCTCATAGCACAGTGATAACAAAGGCACCCCAAAACACACTCATTCCTGTCCCAAGGTGAAAACAAAGGTACCCAAGAAGTTTCGTGAAGATCATAAATACGAGCTGTATAGAAGTTATGACAAAAAACTGATTGGACCTAATTTCGGTACAAAATGGCCACTGGCAGCCATCTTGAATTTTGGACCGCACTCAGAAACACTCGTTCTCATCCCAAGGTGATAACAAAGGTACCCAAGAAGTTTCGTGAAGATCAGTTGATAAATACAGCCTCTAGCCTGAGCCGTATTGACATGTGCACTTACAGTGTATAAGTAGCACTGAATAAATCAAAGTTCATCTAATTTGCATAATTTCTGCACGAGATAAAAACCCGAAGCATATGTGATGTATTCCATGTTACTAAACATTCATACAAAAATTTATTCAAATCAGAACTTTCATACAGAAGTTCTGTACAAAAGACTGATTGCACTAATTTTGGTACAAAATGGCTGCTGGTGGCCATCTTGAATTTCGGACCACACCCAAAAACACTCGTTCTCATTCCACGGTGATAACAAAGGTACTCAAGAAGTTTCGTAAAGATCGGTTCATAAATACGGCCTCTAGCCTGAGCCTTATAGAAGTTGTGTACAAAAAACTGATTAGACCTAATTTCAGAACAAAATGGTCACTGGCGGCCATCTTGAATTTCGGACCGCACCCAGAAATACTCGTTCTCATCCCAAGGTGATAACAAAGGTACCCAAGACATTTCGTGAAGATCGGTTGATAAATACAGCCTCTAGCCCGAGCCGTATTGACATGTGTACTTACTGTGTGTAAGTAGCACTGAAACAAGCCAAGACCAATACCAGGTCTGGACCTGCGTCGCTGCATGCAATTGAATCGGCAAACAGGAAGTGGCTGCACGGCAGATCTGAAAATTGCATACACGATACAACTGATCACTATCAGGCTCCAGACCAAATATAAAATCAATCCCTTGCATAGAAGCCGTGAAAAGTTTGACAAAAAATTTCAATGTTCAGTGGGTACAGTAAAATTTCAAAGTATCAGCAAACAGAAAGTGGCTGCACGGCAGATCTGAAAATTGCTTACACGATACAACTCATCATTATGAAGTAGCAGACCAAATATACAATCAACCCCTTGCATAGAAGCCGAGAAAACCTTGACGGAAAATTTCAATGTTCAGTGGATACAGTCAAATTTCAAAGTATTGGCAAACAGGAAGTGGCTGCATGGCAGATCTGAAAATTGCTTACACGATACAACTCATCATTATGAAGCGGAAGACCAAATATAAAATCATTCCCTTTCATAGAAGCCAAGGAAACTTTGACGGAAAAAGTGTTTTGGACAGACTGATGGATGGACAGCCGGACGGACTGACGGACGGACTGACGGATGGAATCGAGCAGTTACTAGACCTACTCTGCCGCTGGTGACGCAGGTAAAAATCAAAGTTCATCTAATTTGCATAATTTCTGCACGAGAAAAAACCCCGTATTATATGTGATGTACCACATGGTACTAAACATTCACACAAAAAATTATTCAAATCAGAGCTTTCATGTGGAAGTTCTGCGCAAAAATCTGATTGCCTCTAATTTTGAACAAAATGGCTGCCAGCGGCCATCTTGAATTTCGGACCGCACCCGAAAACACTCGTTCTCATCCCACGGTGATACCAAACGTACCCAAGAAGTTTCGTAAAGATCGGTTCATAAATGCGGCCTCTAGCCCGAGCCGTATTGGCATTTGCACTGACAGTGCTGAAAGTAACACTAAATATATCAAAGTTAGTCTAATTTGCATAATTTACGTACCAGAAAAAAAACCGTATTATATGTGATGTTTCCCATGGTACTAAACATTCATACAAAAAATTATTCAAATCTGTGCTTTCATATGGAAGTTCTGTGCAAAAAACAGATTTCTGCATCGTCGGTACAAAATGGTGGCTGGCTGCCATCTTGAATTTCGGACCGAACCCAAAAACACTCAGTCTCGTCCCACGGTCATAACAAAGGTACCCACGAAGTTTCGAAAAGATCGGTGTATAAACACGTCCTCTAGCCCGAGCCATATTGAATTGTTGACGGACAGACGGACAACAGACGCCTGGCCATAGCATAAGCTCAAATTTGGCTTCGCCAAAGTTGAGCTAAAAATGTGTTTTGATTCTCAGGCAATCCTTCATTGAATTTAAACCCCCTCATCGGACATTTTTATTGCCTTTCAGTGTCTTCCAATATTAGTACAAACTCGGGGGGGACACATATTTTTTTTACATTTTCTGTTTGATGCATATTTATTTAGTTGCCTGTAGGCATTCTCCCATAAATTGTAATGAGGCAAATCCCCATAGATTAAATACTTTCACTTCAAAGATAATATGGAGAGCATCGAAAGAATTGAAGCCTTTGAATTGCAGTACCTGCAGTTTATTTTTAGAGGAATGTTTTATTTTTCAAATTAACCCTTCACCCAATGCAGATGATATCAAAATTTATTATTTTAAATATCAATTTTTTAAATTTTTCAAAAAATTCTAACTAAACCATATCATATGAAACCTCACTGGAACAAGCTCGATGAGCTCATTCCAAAGAGGGGTAACATCATATGGTTTATTGAAATGTTTTGAAAAATAATATTTTTTCAGTTGCTGAATTGGCATATTACGCAGGTGGATGAGGCCAATTTGTTGGGCAAAAGGTTAAACATGAATTAATTTGTATCAATATGCACTTTCTATATTTCTTTGTGTAAAAAGACAGCCAAAATCCTCTCCATGTTTGCGCAGTTTTTGCAAAAGAAACATAAAAATTAAAAATAAAACCCTCCCTCCTCGATTTGAAAAAAAAGAATGCCTGAGAATCAATTAATTTATTTTGTGTGGCTTAAGTGTCAATGAATGTCAATTCTCATTCTGTGGGTTTTATTGGATTCAATGAATGCATAACTGCGCTTCATTTGAAATAATTTCAGTTTTTTATCTGATGTCAAGTTATTGCAAAAATAATGCACAGTTGTTGTTCATGACGATAAATTCTGAATGCAACTGAGGTATTAAATTACTTCCATGTTTATCAGAAATTACAATACACAGTTCTATTTAGTTCTGGTGATCACTTCAGGCAAATTCATTCATATCTGTGCAATGTTGTAACTTCAGCAAATTTGTCTGCATGGAATCAGGCTTGGTGTTTTAAAAAATGGAGGCGAGCCGTTGATAGCTATCCTTAATTTTTTTCCAGATGGGTTGTGCTCTCCTTGGTTAAAAATTGCTCAGTAATTTATAATTTCATAAGTCGCAGGGGCATTCAACCAGTGATCCCTTCAAGTATTCTCACTTGCACAAGTTTACCCATACCAGCAATTTGAAGCTGAAAATTATGGGAGTGTGTCTAATTCAGAGAATGAACATTTTTGTTACATTTGAGAAAATAATCTCAGTTTTCGTGTGCAGGAAAATAAAATTACTCTTGAAAACCATTTAGGGGAGTGTTTGTTTTATATATTCTATCCACCCGAGGAACTCATACCTGGAGCCAGGATGATGAACACTGTCACTATATATGAACTTTGAACTTATGAATATTAATGAGCTGTTCAATGGCAATATTAATGAAGATGTGGGTAAGATGTCGCTATCACTTTTGGTACCAGTTTGAATAAACTAACAAATAAGGATCTCAAAATGATTTTTTTTTCTTCTCTTCAAATATTTTTTTACAAACATTATCCCAGAAATTAACAATGAATTCAAATAAACATAATATTTACATCTTATCCCTCTGGGATCTGTGTTATCTACGCATAACACCAGGTGCCATTGTGGGAGATGTGTGTACACACGGTGGGGAAACAGAAAGAAAGAGAAGCCGGCACAACAATAAGCCATTAACACATTAATACTGACCACTTAAGTGAACATTAATAACTAACACAAACATACAACTGGGTATATCTAAAAACACTGAAATCTGACTGCTCACATGGGGGCAAGGTAGTGCTGTGTACTAAGGCATACTGCATGTTGATGGTTCATTTGTCTTCAACCAATGCTAACACTGCTTGTGTAGAGTTGGTACATTGGGAACTAGATTCATATTTTTGGAGATCCTTAGAATATTTATTACAATCACCTGCACATCATATCAGCGAAGTAATTCCCATCTGAAACACTTTTAATTTCATGTAAATTATTGTAGAACATGTACATAATCAATTAATATGATTTCAAAAACAGATAGAGAATTTCGATCTGATTATGACAGAAAAGAAATGTGGTAACATTTAATCTTAGATGCCAGGTTTTTTTTAATGTTTTTTATGATTCATCTTGATTCTGCAGGGCTTATATTTTGACGAGAATCCTAGAATGGATTCACACAAAGATTCGCACAACAAAACTAGCGAGAATCCATGTAGATTCTCGCTGCACCTCTGCTAGGATTTGTGCAAATATAACTGAGTCAATTTAACCATTTACTAACATAATGGTAGTAAATTAACCAACACACGGCTAAAATGACCTGAAATATTGTCCTTGGGCAACTTGCAGGGCTTATATTTCGACGAGAATCCGAGAATCGATTCACGCAAAAATGTGTGCAACAAAACCAATGAGAATACATGTAGATTCTCGCAGCACCTCTGCTAGGACTCTCGGGAAAAGATTTGAGTCAATTTAACCCTTTACCTAACATAACGGCAGTAAGGCTAACATTTCCATCAATTAGCAATTTCCATCTGAAACAATTTTACTTTCATGCAAATTGTTGTAGAACATGTACAGAATTAAGTACCTTGATTCCAAAAACGGATAGAGAAATTTTGATCTGATCATGACAGAAAAGAAATGTGCTAACATTTAATTTGAGATGTTGTTTTTCTTTGTTCTTCATGATTCCTCGTGATTTTGCAATATTTTATTCATAAAATCTTGACCCACTAGTGTAGAAGTTTGTGGCGATGTCTATGCGATCATGATCATATCGAGAAAAAATACCACTACAGTACAGTCATCATAGACTGGTCACAATCCATGCATGGGTAGTGATGTCCACGCATGCATTTACCTGGTAATAAAAATCATCATCGGCAAAGTTTTAATCAATGAAGCACCATGTTGTACCCTGCGCTTCACTGATTAAAGCGTGCATCTTATTCATCAATAGGACACATTATCCAGTTTTGGGGGTGAAAAATTTGGGCGAAGTACTGGGCAGCTGAATTTGTAAACTGTTGGCAAATTCACAAAGTGATTATATCTATAATTTTTGGCCATTAACAATTGAATAAACATGACGATACTAACTAACTGGGTGGAAACCAATATCGTTAATAAAGCATTTTTTGCAAATATGCACAGTGTTATTTTATTTTGATTTAAAATCACAAGATATGATGGACAGTTCATCATGAGGGAAAACAATTAAGTGTCATGACCTATTCTTTGAAAACAATATCCCACAATTCATCACTGCAATCTTTAGTTTTATTTGGTCATGAATATAATTAATGAAGCTGTTATGGGTGTTGGAACTTCGTATCTTGTGTTTTGTTCTCCATTGTTTGGTTCTTCTTATGAAGAATTTTAGTTTAGTGATAATTATTAATAACATTGCAACATAAATACTACAAAAGAAATGACAACAGAGATTTGCAAACCAACAAATACTGTGAAAAAAAAGCAACAGTTGGGGTAAAGAAAATGTCAATTAAAAAATAGACTATTATGATGACAAAAAGTGTCATGGGGATTTTGTCTGTATTACATTTTCTGGATGGGCATTTTGTCTGATGGGCATTTTGTCCATGGTCCATTGAGCTGGCACCAATGACAGCCATATTTGTACAATTTAATTGACAAAGTGGGAGGATATTTCAGGTCATGTTAGCCTTGTATTGGTTAATTTGCTGTCGCTATGTTAGGTAAAGGGTTAATTGACTCAATTCATTTCACGCAAATCCTAAAAGGGGTGCAGAAATAATCTACATGAATTCTTGCTGGTTTTGTTGTGAGAATCTTTGCGTAAATCAATTCTCATTGAAATACATGTTTAAGCCCTGAGAAAGAAGAATATGGCAAATCTTCAAGGTCACATACTATCAGATTTCACTTCTGTGCTTTCATTTAGATTTATTTTTCATTTGTTTAATGTCCAACTATCCCAAACCAGATGCAGGTATCACTAACATGCCTTTAAAGATCTCAAATTAAGGTAATCCAGAAAAAGGCTACTTTAATTTGATTCAGCTGACCTATTCATCTGGCCACCCTTTTTCAGCAGAATTTCACTGAGGCCTTTTTAATAAATAGAGGATATTCACGAAAATTTGATGAATACCGAAAATATCTCGTGAGTGGCTACAAAGAAATATGAGGATCTTCACGAGCGACGCAGTCGCGAGTGAAGATCCTCATATTTCTTGTAGCCACGAACGAGATATTTTCGGTATTCATCAAATTTTCGTGAATTTTCTTTTTATTTAATGCTCTACGACTACAAACTCTCCAATTTGTGGCCTTTATTTGCCATTTAGGCGCAAAATTTATGTGCCGAACCGGCGTCCATACAAAAATTACAACAACCAAACTCCAACCATTGGAATGTGTGAATATCCGCACAAAAAGTAGTCCCGTCTTATTTCTCCCCTAACTTTACGATTTACCAAGGCTGGCGAATTGAAATAATCGCAATGTGTTTCGAAGAAATAGAACAATAACAAAAAACACCACTTTCTTATTTTCAATAACAAGACACGTCATTTTATTTTTTTTGAACTCAATGCACTGAAGACGTGTGAAGTTGAACTGAAGAAATTTGAAAGTGATTTCGGCTTTTCGCTGGAAGGTGAATGAGAAAGTCAAACTTTGAAACCGCTGATTTAATGAATTGATTTAGTCACTGTCACTATCAATTATTCGAATTCGTTTGTATTTGGGACTCTGGAATTCATTACTGATGTGCTGACTCGTTTAAAGTACATGTGATTCGTCATCCGAACCTATGATGAAATATCGATTTCTAAATATCATTTTGATATTTCGTTTTGCCGACCGACAGGGGAATATGACTTAATTTTTCAGCGTGAATTGATGCCTGAGCATTAAATAAAAATTCTTGCTTCTCAGGCACCTCACTCATCACTGAAAATCTGCCTCATAACTGTTTTTTGATACCTGGAAATCTTGGCAATGACACTATTTTGCACTTGTAGGACTAAAAATTTAATCAATTGTATCAGAGATCATTTTGGGTGTCTACAGGGTCTGAATATGTGACCCTTTCCCAATGGCATTTTGGCATGATTTTTCCCAATTCAAACCAAAAATTTCCCAATCTCATTCCTTGTTCAAAAAATAATTTAATATTTCTTTTAACTCTTGAAGGCCTAATTTTGACTTTAATCACTTTTTACTGCAACAAAAAAAAGGTGCCACAAAAAGGCAGTTTTTAGACATATATATGTTTGCAAATTAAATCCGAGGAACCTTGGGAGTTGTTTGTATGTTTCTAGGCAAGTCTTGGCTGCCTATATAGGCAGCCAAGTCTTGCCTAGACACTTCTAAGCCACAGAATGTAGACTGTCCAAGTGTAGCAAATACATGTACAACAATTTATAATAGGGATCACAAAGACTGATCATTATTTCATCTGACTGTTTGTTAGAAAATTGACCACACGTATTATAAATGTAGTTTAAAACAGTATTTATTTCCAATTTCGTTGAGTTACATTCAATAACAATAAAGTTTGTGTGGATCCGACAGTAAGCTATAAGCTTTTACAAGGTCGTTTCCACTCGTGAGTCATTTATAGATACTGAGGATGGGATGGTAACTACATGTATACATTTACTAGGATATCAAATACTGGAAGTACTATGAAGGAAGTTAGAAATAAAAGTAGATTTAAATTTCATCCAAGGTATTAAGTTTCAAAATAGAAAAAAATCTTTGCGTTATATTGTATATGTACATGTAGTACATGTAGCTTCTGTATTAATGTTCTAAGCTCAATATGAAGGTAACATTTCTTTTTCTTTGGGTGTTTCTTCTTCCAAACAAATTCCCAATTGGAGCTTTCATGGCGGGAATTTTCAAAATTGCATGGACACTTTCCCAAAGAGGATAGAGAGGGAGGAGGTGTTATTACAATCGAAATCAGCATCGGCTGATTGTGAGCTCAAATAACCTGTAATCGGTCAGCGGCCATTTTTGGTAATCAGTTGAACACTACTTGTAACAGATGAGGAAAGAAAAGAAGAACTTGCTGAATGTACAGATGCACTAGTATTTCACATTTCAAGGTGCATGGTGTGAGGCTCAAGAATCAGGTGTCACATGAAAAGAGAAAAGTTAAAACTTCTGGAAATGTCTTGTCAGAGAAAATAGGGAGAGCTTTTAATGCACATGTAGCTCCAGAGGAAATATTGGCAACTGGTGTAACAGACACACCCTGTGCCACCTGTCCTCGCCAGTGACCTTAAACAATGAAAGTGTCAATGACGCAGTAGCTCAACTTGTTAAGACATGTACATGTATAGTATGTGACACAACAATGACAAACATCTAGGTAATGACCTGATAACAAAGGTACATATAAAGTATTGTAACGGGCTGTACATAAGTAATGACCATAGCCTGTAACAAATGTATAGGTAAAGTATTGTAAAGGTGGGCGACAGTCAGATGCTAAACTAGAAAAGAAATCTTTGAGTCCCAGAGTGGGTTTGACTGAACCCCAAAATATTTGTTCTCATAGCACAGTGATAACAAAGGCACTCCAAAACAATTGTTCCTGTCTCAGGGTGATAACAAAGGTACCCAAGAAGTTTCATGAAGATCAGTTCATAAATACGAGCTGTATAGAAGTTGACAAAAAACTGATTGGACCTAATTTCGGTACAAAATAGCCACTGGCAGTCATCTTGAATTTTGGACCGCACCCAGAAACACTTGTTCTCATCCCAAAGTGATAACAAAGGTACCCAAGAAGTTTCATGAAGATCGGTTCATAAATACAGCCTCTAGCTCGAGCCGTATTGACATGTGCACTTACTGTGTATAAGTAGCACTGAATAAATCAAAATTCATCTAATTTGCATAATTTCTGCACGAGAAAAAAACCTGTATTATATGTGATGTATTCCATGTTACTAAACATTCATACAAAAATTTATTCAAATCAGAACTTTCATACCGAAGTTCTGTACAGAAAACTGATTGCACTAATTTTGGCACAAAATGACTGCTGGTGGCCATCTTGAATTTCGGACCACACCCAAAATCACTTGTTCTCATCCCACGGAGATAAAAAGGTACCCAAGAAGTTTTGTAAAGATCGGTTCATAAATACAGCCTCTAGCCTAAGCCGTATAGAAGTTGTGTACAAAAAACTGATTAGACCTAATTTTCGGTATAAAATGGCCACTGGCAGCCACCTTGAATTTTGGACCACACCCAGAAACACTCGTTCTCATCCCAAGGTGATAACAAAGGTACCCAAAACGTCTCGTAAAGATCGGTTCATAAATACAGCCTCTAGCCCGAGCCGTATTGACATGTGTGAAAGTAACACTGAAAAAATCAAAGTTCATCTAATTTGCATAATTTCTGCATGAAAAAAAACCCCGTATTATATGTGATGTATCCCATGGTACTAAACATTCACACAAAAAAATTATTCAAATCAGCGCTTTCATATGGAAGTTCTCCGCAAAAATCTGATAGCACCTAATTTTGTACAAAATGGCTGCCCTGCTGAAAATTTTTACTCTTGTACTAGACACTTGGTCAGCTGCAAAAACCATGGAGGAATTTCATGCATCAAAATAGCTATCAAAGAAAGCTCAGGATCTGAAAAGAGTGTATCAGAACCCCTGACATCTGGCGAGACAAAGTTGCCTGATATAACTGTACAGACTGTTTGGGATTTTTATGAGGATAATAAATACATGTATAGCTGGATGTGTCCAAGTCAGAAGGAATCTGTTTCTGTAAAGATTGATGGAATTCATACACACAAACAGAAGCGTTTACTCTTGAGTCTTGCCTAGTTTTAAGAAGCTGTATACAGCCTTCAAACAGACACAAAGTGAAAATATTGGGTTTAAACGTTTTCTAAATTTTGCAAACTGCGCACAAATGGAGTGTTGCGGTTGATTCCAAAGGTGCTCATTCAGTTTGTGTTTGTGAGGTTTATCAAAATCTAAAGTTATTGGCTGTGTTCCTTCCTGTGAAGACAGATTATAATGATTTGATTATACAAGTAGTTCAAATGTGGCATAACATGCATGTATGGGATGATTCCCAGCACCTAAAAGAATTTCTGAGTAACAGGTTTGAAGAAGCAGAAGTGGATTCAGATGATATTATATGCTACAAAGGGAGTTGGACAACTTGTACCCTGGACGATTCGTACCTTTTGCTGGACGATTCGTACTCTGATAATAAAGACTGGCGGTTTAATTTTTTGGAGTTTGGTTTTATTTTTTTTTTAGAGGAAAAAACCTCGGTTTTGTTTTTTTGTATGAAAAGTTTTTATATATAGATGTATTACAAACAGGTATATTCTAGGAACATTTGTAATTGTATAATGGATAGTGGCAATCAAGATATAGGGCCTAGCTTTTGACAGAGTCGCAGAGCCATAATGTCAAACCAAGTTGTCAAACAGTTTGCTTTATATTATTTAACAAGTGTCGTCACTGGTAACATGGGTGGTAAATAAGAAATTTGCTACAGAATGTTGAAAAAACGCCATGGAAATCACACCTATATGTATATTCTTACAAATTAGTGAATAAAACAATTGAATCCATTCAACAATCCATGTGTTCTTACTGTCATTCCGTTCCTAGAATATTCCAGATAAATGGGTGACCAGATACAGTCATTTACCCGGTATCGGATCGTTGCCGGTAACGATCGACATGAGACCTTTGACCGGCGTGTAGCAAAACCGAGCCTTACCGCTCCTATTTACCTCATCCAATTTCAAAGGTAATGTATCGTACAAAACAAATTGGCCTATAAAAATAAATGACTGTTTCAACAGTGAGATATCAGTCTTTTTCTCTAATCACACATCGCAAAATGTACTAAAATGGCGGCTTGTGAAATAGCCTGATCAGGTTTGTGGAGTTGCGTTGGACGCGTGCTTCACTATCAAGTAGATTTCTCACCGTCACCAGTTAGTAAAGCAATCAACATTTAGTCGGAGAGTATAAAAGTTGAACATTATTTGTGTTTCAATAAAAATTGTTTTACATGCAGCTCCCCGTTGGTTCAGTAACGGATCGCCCGCATGCGTGCATGTTCGGGTCAAGTTCGTTTGTCAATTTCAGCAGACAGAGCCTGGTGAGGTGGGGTACGAGTCAAGTTGCCAATGGGTCAACTCACCACCATATGGCCTGGCGAAGCTTCGATATTAGATTCAAAATCCTGCAGCATATTCAATTCGATTCGAAATCCTCGGTATTATTCGGATGACAATCGAATATTGGCAATCTCTCTTTTGTCATAGAAGCACCTGTTGTTTCCAATCTCAGCAAGTCAGCATATTCCGTCTTGCTGTCATAATTTCACAGGAATTTAGTATTTGCCGTGTTACAATTTATGGGAGAGTGCCTATCTAGGCACTCTCCCATAAAATGTAACAAGGCAAAGACACATCAACAAATTTTCAGGACCAAAAGTAACTTAGCACTCTACCAGTTAAAGGTATTAACTTGCTTAATATATGTTGTTTGGAAACTTAAAGAAAAACCATAATTCTACATCAGTTTTATGTTTTGGAGACGACAAACAGTACCAAAGGTATTCGATTCGTTATTCGATTCGAAATCCATACCCCTATTCGATTTGATATTCAATTTGAGCAAGAAAACGGTAGGCCCTATTTGCCGGGCCCTATGCCGCCGGAACTTTTTCTGGGTCAAGTCGCCACATGTTAGTGGTGACCTGACCCACTATTTGTGGCCAGTTGACTCACTTTCGAAAGGTTTTTTAAAGATGTTTTTCCTTATTTTTTAAAACGTTTTTTTTTTTTTGCTGAAATAAATGTTATTTGTACTTACCTTTTACTCCACGGCCACCCAAGAAAATGTTTTTTTTATAATGAAACAGGTAGGGGCCAGGGAGGGGGGGGGGGGGGAACAGGGCAGGCATTTTCAGGGGAGCGATTTCTTCGTTCGGCGACCACTCACCTTAAAAAAATTAAGGAGGACGAAAACTAGCCTTCCTGGCCTTGGGAAACAATTAGGATCGAAGCGGGCCAATCTTAAGTACCACATCTTTTTATATCTTCGCTATGTTAGTGCTCTCTGTAGGATGGCCACACAGCACCTCCCACACTGTGGGTCTCATCGAGGCCCAGGGAGTGTGGGGGTGGGGGACAGTGTAGCCATCTCACAAAGACTACTTTGTTAGCAGCACCAAATAAAATGAACAAGGTCCACTGGGTCGAGTTCAATAACAATAGAACCTCATTCAGTGACTCTTAGGTCTTGTAGACTTAGGAAGAGCAAATTTCTCCCCTAGGCCCTGAGAGGGAAGCAAATTTTAGCTGAGTGGACAAAAAAATACTAATTTCAAAGCAAAAAGGTGCAAAATTCTGCCCTTTAGAGGCCTTTAGACTAACAAGAGTGGGTCAGTTCACTCGCCCCCTCCCCTGTTCATACTAATTTGCAATAAAAATGTATGCAATATATAGGCCTAACATGCCTTGGCACTTCATGCCTATTAACACTTCCCCCAGGGGCGGGATTTGCACTAACAAAGTGGAGGGGCATAAAAATTAATGCAGAACTGTGTATAATGTGGGATAGTGGAACCCCAAAACACCAGCGCAATAAGCATTATACACAGTTCTGCATTATTTTTTCACTTGCGTTTGTGGGGCCTCCCTGGACTCACCCCAGACCACTCCCAATGGGCCGGCAGCCTCTGGAGGCTTCAGGGATGGATAACCATTTTTTTGTACCATGCAAAATATTCACTCCGACATAAAAGGTATAACCCTTATGAAAAAGTACCATAATACACTATGGTAAACTATGGTAAATTCCAAAACACCCTGGTTTTACCATGGTAATACCACGGTATTTTGGGATTACAATGGTACATTTTTATAAGGGAAACACTTTACCTAACACAGCTTTCAGGAAAATGATGAAATTTTAAAAGGAAATTATCCTCCCAAAACATGGCTTGTGGTCTTATTGGGACAGGCTCGATGAGCCCATTCCAATAAGGGGTCACAAGCCATGGTTAAAAAGAAACAATTGAATTCTGAGAAAAAAATGTAAAGTGGTTTTTGTTTATTATGCTGGTCTGTCTTGGTCGTGAAGGATTAAGCAAACTAAACATGGTTAAGCAAAAATACTTTGCTGAACCCCTTTCTGGGGTTAAGCAAAGTTTCAGTTTTTACAACCCCGATATGTCCCCTCCCCCAGTTTCTAATGGCATGCTACGGCCCTGGAATACTCTTAAAACCCCAAGTGCTGCTGTATTTCAGCTTTCTTGTTCTTGATTTATTATTTTTACAATTGTTAGCAGCCATTCAGGAATATGGTTTCAATGTTTTGCAAATGATTTATGGAACACTTTCTACCTGTCTTTGATGTTGGCCCGAGGTTTCTTCAAAATAGGTCCAAGTTGTCTTAAACTCTAATCTGAGTTGTCTGGCAGGTCTTCAGCCAAGGTGGTCTTTGGTCCGAGTTGTCTGTAATTTGTATGCACATACACCATTACTGCACCACCTGTGATGTGGGGCTACACCATCTTCAAGTGTTAAGATCTCAAGATATAAATATTAATATGTGTATCTGAATTTATTCTTAGCTTCTTTTGGGGATTATATGTATAAAAAAATTGAAGTGATGAAAAAAAAAATCAGTTTGAGATCACTTATCATTTTTTAAACATGATACTGAAAGTGACAGGGATGTTTTACCCACTTCATCATTGCCATTGAACAGTCATTAATTAATGCATGTACTCATAAGTTCAGAGTTCACAATGGCAAGTGTTCATGGAAACGTTGATCAACGTGTTTCCCAGCTTTATCACTTTCTCGGATAGAGAGAATAAATAAACACAAACACTCCCTAAAATGATTTTGTGAGTATTTTTTTTTTCAGCAAACATTGTCACCAACCTGAACATTTAAGTTTTCCTTTTTGCATTTTTGGTGTTAAGATTCACGTTTTGGGGGGGAGGAGAATGTGTATGGTCAACATCACTCATCTGGCCTTGTGAGCTCTCTGACTGGCCACCTAACCCTATAACAAATCAACAATCGTCAAGAATATTAATCGATCGATGGACGTAAAGACATTCCAAAGGGCAATGCTGCATACAAGCCAGAATGTTAGGCGTTTGATTGGTGTATTCTGGGCGATTGCTGTAGTGGACAGAAATTCACAGAAAACAGTGAAGAAGGTTTTCCAGGAAAATCTCGGTTCGGTTTTTCGGTTTCCAGAAAAAAACGGAACCGAAACTGAAAAACCGAAAACTGCCAGTCTCTACCTGATGACAGGGCAATTCGTTCCTTCTGTCTGGACGATTCGTACCCCTCATCTGGACAGCATGCGATAGTTCATACTCCCCACTGGACAATTCGTACCTTCTTCTGCAAATTCACACCCTGCTTAATTAACCCCTTCTGAAAAAAATATACATGGAGATGGGGAATAAAAAAGGTGATGTCATTTCTATTATTCTCGTACACCTCAAATTTTAAGTTTGGTGATTCTAGTGGTTTAACAGTAAAGCTACATCCATTACTATCTACAATAAATTTTCTTTTACCACGTTCGGACCCGAAGTTGATAATATACTACTCAAAGTTTGCTAAGCACCAATTATATCCAACTACCTGTTTTATGTTTTAGTTGAAATACCGTAATGAAAAGTGTATATATTTTTTATTTAATTATATCTTTAATGATTTAAGTACAGAAATTGAGATTTTATTTGTGGTTGACATTATTTTTTAGCTTTTGAATATGCTAACCATGGAAAATGGATATTATTGGTAAAAAGAGGAAATTTTTCAAATTTGCCAAAAAGTTGACGGAGCGGACTGGTATGGGTTCAATATCGAGTATGAGACCCATTACTGTTAATTACAGCTTGACAGCACCTTCTCATGCTCCCAATCAGGTTTCTAGTGGTACTTAATGGGATGCTGTTCCATTCTTGGACCAGCATAGCACCAAGCCCCTGACACTTCTTGGCTGGACGAGACGGGCTGAAATTGCAAGCTGCAACTCATTCCAGACATGCTCGATTGGATTGAGGTCAGAGGATTTTGCTGGCCAGTCCATACGCTCAACCCCATCCCTCTGTCGGTACTTCCCAACAGCATGGGCAACACGAGGACAGGCATTATCGTCCATCAGAATGAATCTATCACCCACTGCACCTGCATACAATCTGACATGGACATCCAGGATCTCATCAATATACCGCTGTGCAGTCAATGTACCACATTCAAGGACACAGAACTCTGTACGCCCATCCCTGCTGATGCCGCCCCAGTCATTGACTGACCATCAACCACAGCGGTCATGCTCAGCAATGTTGGCTGCATGGAATCGCTCTCATGGTCTTCTCCATACCCTAGAACGCCTATCTGTGTGGTCTTGGCAGTACCTTGACTCATCTGTAAAAAGGACAGGTCACCAATCTTATCTGGTCCATCCAACGTGGTTAATGGCTCATTCATATCGTGCCTAGCGGTGGTTCTGGGACAGCGGAATGCGAATACATGGTCTTCTCGATCGGAGACCACATTCGTGTAACCTTGCCCTGAAACTCTGCGTCGAAACATTTACCCCAGATGCATTCTGAAGGTCACTGCGAAGCTGGGTTGCTGTGGCAAAGCTGTTCCTATGGGCCTGAATGATAAAAAAAACAGGTCCTCAGCTGCAGATGTTGCCCTGTCTCTGCCACCATCATGCCATCTTACTGGTGTACCATACTGCTGAAATCTTGCCCAGGCTCTGGTGGTCACCGTATGGTGCACACCAAGGGCTTCACCAACCTGACGATGGGTAGCCCCTTGCTCCACCGTCCCCACCTCCCGCCACATTTCTGCTTCAGACAAATGTCTTCTTACATTTGCATTTGCCATATTCAATCATTAAATCGCAAGGGTTTGGGTTGAAATGAAGACTGAATACCCTACACATGTCATGTACATGTAGACAGTACACGAAAACATCATGAAAATCAAGGGGTACATGCTTTCCATTGACTGTCACGAAAAGTCTGCCAGTCAAGAGAGCTAACAAAAACACTGGAGACCATCTCAATACATTCCTCAATCATATTCACCAAAAATATTGCAAATATGTCACAAGCAAATTTCACAATGATGTGTCAAATATTTGGTGCTTAGCAAACTTTGAGTAGAATACTATGGGGTGCATTTTCACTTATGCTACATGTATTAAGCGATGGTTAGTCCATTAAAGTTTTCATTTTGAAGAATAAATCTTTTTTTGCTTGGTTGTTTCATGCATATGTCAGGCCTGCCATCATTAGGAGAGCGATTTATTCGCTCGCCTACTGCTCACCTTAAAAAAATTAAGGAGGGCAAAAACTAGCTCTCCTGGCCTTAGAAATTGATGATTACCACAACAGATTATTCGTAAAGCCCACATCTTTTCAGATCACTGCTGTGTTAGTGGTCTCTGTAAGACGGCTACACTGCTCTTCCCACACCTCCGGGCCTTAACGAGGCCCGGAGGTGTGGGAGGGGCGGTGTAGCTGTCTCACAGAGACTACCTTGTTAGCAACACTAAATAAAATGTACAAAGCCCACAAGGCAGAATTCATTAATAGTAAAACTTCACTGTGCCACTTTTAGCTTTTGTAAGCTTAAGGAGAGCTGATCACTCCCCTCGGCCATGCAAGGGTAGCGATTTTTAGCCCTCCTGCATTTTTAAGAATGCCAGGCCTGATATGTTCATGTTTATATTACTCTCACTCAGTCGACTTTTCATTTTCACTTCACACAGTCGACGAATGGTCATTTTCATGTTTTTTATGTGCAGTTTCTTATTCACAATTTTGACTTAGCTTTAGCCAAAACGTGAGTAAATAACATTTAAATGGTTAATACACAAGGCTGCTTGTATCTATAAAGGAGACAATTCATGGTAAAGGCCAAGAATAGAGGACCGCGCGTTTTTTAAGACAATAAAACATATTTCACAACTTTTTTGAGTTACTTATCATTCTAAGACATGTTTTACACAAAATTAGCCCAAAACACCGATACCCACTCACAAAAATAATCACTTTTAACCCTTTTCTCTGTGACGGGTTTTTGAAACAAAATGAATTTCTGATTGCGTTCTGAAATGGAGCTGTGGATCTTTCGATGTGACGTCACAGGGGAGCAATCATTACCTTTTTGCATGCTAGGATCAGTTTAGGATGGGTAAGGGTTAGCTAACCCGTACCCATCCTAAACTGACCCTAATGCATTGGTCGCCGTATTCTAATCATTGCCTTCTTTGCGTACTAGGGTCAGTTTAGGATGGGTACGGGTTAGCTAACCCGTGTCCATCCCAAACTGACCCTAATTCGTTCTCCCATTGTAATTACACCCTCGTATACTCCGATCAAATGGAGTATACACGATAGCGGAAAAAAACAAAGAATCGCGTACCTGTTTACCGCAGGTTTTGTTGTTGAAATTGTTTGGAGAATAAAGTTAACGGAATGTAAAAAGGGTTAAAAGTGATGATATTTGTCAGTAGGTATCGGCGTTTTGGGCTAATTTTGTGTAAAACATGTCTTAGAATGATAAGAAACTTCAAAAGAGTTGTAAAAAATGTTTTAATATCTTAAAAAACGTGCGGTCCTCTATTCTTGGCCTTTACCCAATTCATAACTTTTGTTGAGACAATTCGTACTATTTGTCGAGACAATTTGTACCCCCTAATTGTGGTACAGACTGTCCAAGGTACGAATCGTCCAGGGTACGAGTTGTCCAGGATCCGCAACAAACAGGGCTTAACATATTTTTTGATAAAAAAATTAAAATACTTATTTATAGATTTGAATTGATTTTGATTCACTGAATCGTGATTTTTCAAAAGATCCAATACTCTCTACATGATTGGCTTCTTTCTTCGTGTTTTATTTTGGATTCTTCGTGTTACTTTTGGTCGTTTTGTATCACTTTTGAGTTCTTCGTGTTATTGTTTGCGTCTTTTGTGGTTCTTTGGGGTTATTAGTGCCTCTTTTAGCTTTGCGTTCTTGGACTTGAGGTGAATCGCCACACGGATAAAACAACGAAAACAGGGGAAGGCACCACATTCGCGTTTGTCACAGTAAGGCACTGTCAAATAATTACATTTACCGTGTACAGTTCATTGGTACAATAAACTTTTGAATAACAATAAAACTTTGTTGACAGTTTGATTTGCTTTTTCCGGTAGCATGAACCGAGAAGACGAACGCACCTGCCAGTAAGGTACACATCTCGCGGCTGTGCTCACTAAAAGTATATGCCGAAGTGAAAATATTTTTGGTATATCTTCTGTAATATACAATAAAATTCGTTCATTTTTGTTACTGGGATACCTTCGAAATACTTCGCATGTACATGATAAAATTATTCACTACATCTGTTTTAAATTTTGGTTTTAAAACACCATTCACTCGAATGTCGGACGATTCAGACCGTGGACGAATCGGACCTAGGACGACACGGATCTTTTTCTTGGACGACTCGGACGCTGGACGATCCGAACCTTGGACGAATCAAACCCTGGTCAATTCGGGCCTTTAACGTGGGTCAATTCGGATCCCCAAAGTTGTTATTTGTTTAAAAGTTTGATCTTTTTGGTTCACTGTCACCGGACAACCAATAGATCAGTGGATAACAGGTTGAGGATTAATCACAACTTGTAATAACCACAGAATAAATTTATGAACACAATTTTTTTTTACAATAAATGTAATATGAACTTTGGTAAAACCAAGAAGCGCGCGCAACTCACAGTGTTTTTCAAATTATAATGACATAAACTTAACAAAATTTAAAACAGTGTTTAAGGGGCCGTCCAACAAAACATTTTGCGTTGTGAATTAATGCATGTACATGGTGTCTTGTAGATTTATTTCCCCCGAAAAACATATCAGACCTACAATATAAAATTGGCCTCGAAACGTATTATCGAAAATTTATTGTTTTTGTTTCGCTGGGGTGCATACATTGTGGAACGGAACTTTTGTTTTGGAAATGGTAATTCGTGGACGTTTGTCAGACAGTATGTCACTTCGACATCTTAGGTTCGTAATAACTGAATGAAACGACCTTTGCCACAATCCGACCTGTGCGTACTATAACAAACGGACGTGTTGTTGATGCTTTTCATTTGGTAACTTTGTTCCAATAACACGCACTGTTGGTTTGAAGTGAACAGCGTTTTGCACTTGCAAATGCAAAACAGATAAATCACGTGACAGAATACTCCGCAGAATCGAACAACAGCGGGATCCCAACAGCCAGCCAACAGACGATGAAATCCAATGTGCATTCATGGGAACATTTAGCTTTTCGACAATTTCTGTCATTTAGTCAGCAAAGCAAACGACAGATGAGTTTGTTTGAAAAAACTTTAATTTTGAATAGCATGTTCAATAAATTATTCACAGTCTGCATGGAATGATCTAAGGAGAAATCTCGCATTACACCGTTCGCTTTTTATGGGGCGTCATTCGATTTGTTCGCTTCTGAAAACGAGAGCTGGGATTCCCCATGTTTTTACTTCCGGTTTCCGGTTTAGATTGGATGGCATAGCATTCCTTGGTTTTTCCAATTTCACGTACACGTTGTCTATTAGGCTTGCTTCAAAGCAGCCCTTCGGGCTGCTTTTGCGCGCGCTATAAACTGAGTAAAGTACAGTCAGGTCATCTTCTGGAAATTAAAACATCAATGAAAGTATCAAAAAAACTTAAGATCCGAATTGACTTCCATTCAATCTCAGTTAACCATTCCCGGGGTCCGAGTTGATCAATACTGGCGGTCCGAATTGACCAACTCTGGAGGTCCAAATTGACCAAGGTCCGAATCGTCCAGGGTCCGACCGTCCAAAGCCCGAATCGTCCAGGGTCTGAATCGCTCAAGGTCCGAATCGTCCAAGGTCCTGATTGTCCGCAACCCCATTCACTTTCACCTCACTGAAAAGTTAGTTACCCTGATTGAAATTTCGTTCATAAGTGGTATTTAGGAAATTTTGCTTCCCAAAGGTCATACTCAGCTTGTGCCCATAAAAACATTAAGTCCGCCTGATTCTCAGAACCCGCCGGTCCCAAGCCTGGGAAAACGGGCGATGGGAGTTGAATAACTCTAAATCTGTCAGAGTTCGCATGAAATCGCCGGGCCCAAGCCCTGGATGGGGTGAACTGGCTAGTGTTTATCTTAAACCAAGCAGGGGACTCAGGGGCGCGGTGGCTCAGTTGGTAGAGGTGCAGGCTGCAAGCCGAGAGGTCTTCGGTTCGAATCCCACCTACGGCAATCGCGTTGTGTCCTTGGGCAAGACACTTCACCCCCATTGCCCATGTGGGGCACGGTGACGCTGTGTACTAAAAGCGTACTGCACGTCGATAGTGCTCATATCTTAAACCAATGCTAACCCTGATTGTTTGCAGTTACTATGTTGGGGAGTTGACAGTTCCTCGCCGTTGCTCGGTGGTTCTCTCCGGGTTATCCGGCTTCCTCCACCCACAAAACTGTCATGGTCATGATTGTGCAGAAATATATGACCTTAAAACACCAATAAGAAAAAGCAGGGGACTCTAGCGGCAAGCAGAAATCTTACCGCCACCTCGTTGTATATTTTCATGAAATATAGGTAATAATACACACAAGTAGTATAGCATGTACCCGATCGTGCCTTATTACCCGGAGCTTTGGGGGTGCAGCTAGTGTTAAATTCCCATAGGAACCGGAGCCGTTTGGGGGTGCAACTTTGGGGGTGCAAAATGTCGGCACCTTGCTCTAAATCTGGTAAATAGTGTACGTACTGCATATATAGCATGCTATGGCAAGTATAATGATATATGTATGCATGGGGCTATAGGTATATATTATGGGTAAGTGGTGGAAAGATGATGGGAAAATTGTGTTTGCTTGAAAGTTTTTCCCGCGAAACGGTTGACGTTGCTATTGACGTCATGACGTCATGATACGCGCGCGACGTCATAGAGATGCTGACCACTGTTATTGTCCAGTATACAATCTGACATAACGTTTTTCGGGTCAAGGGGTGTCGGGCTTCTCGTTTGGGGAGAGGGGGTGATATGGTAGTAGTGGTATATATACATGTAGGTCCCAAGTTAGCCCTTAATACTATTAATCCACCTTATGCTTCATATTATCCTATGTCTGCTATAGCTAAGTCAAGCAGTAGGGTGGGTGGGTGGTAGTGTGGTATTGCGAGATAGTCATTGGTGATTCAAGTTGGACGGTATAGGATGAATGATCTGTTGGTCTATTACCCCCTTAGTACTATTAACCTACCGAATCCTTTGTATTATCTTATGGCTGGTATTGGTACTATGGAATTCCAGACCAGGCAGTATTATACTAGGTTGTTTAGAAGAGTAGTAAAGGATTAACGGCCTGTTGGTCTATTATCCACTAAGTTCTAACCTATTAGCTCGTTTCGGGACGAGGGTGGGTGGAGGTGGTATTGGTAGTACGAAATACGGACTACTAATGAAATGAGGTTAACCTTTGTGGTGTTTTGGCAATTAAAGTCAGATTGGGGGTGGGGGTTCGGGGCTTAGTGGGGACTTTCGGAGACCGAAAAAGAGCTGATTTGTGGACTATTGGGGGCGCTGATGTTGCACTTGTGTAGTTTGGCGTCTGAATCCCAGAAGAGCCTTGAGGCCTTTTACTTCCAAGCTCCTACACAACCTATTTATGGCTCCTATATGGCTCCTATTTCTATAAGCGTCCTATACAATAGATAACAGAAGGCTTTTCAACATTCAATACATTTTATTCTATACAACATAATAATATTACAATATATATTCATTTGACTAAACACGATTTAATTGCAGTTTTCAAATATACACGACTAATGAATGACGTGTAACACAGAAAAATGAATTTTTCACATCAAGATTGCAGTGACAAAACAGCTGATGGTCAGAGTACATTAATGTCTATATATCCAGTGGTTTGGTCGAGGTTCCATCTTCTTGAACTTTTCTTCTCGGGTAAAAATATGGCAGTCCATCTTTGATCTGACTATAAGTGTACATGTGATTATTGTTCACCACAAATCCACGGTTAACTCCTGTTCCACTCTGTTGCGTTTTCAACACATACAGAAATTTGTTCTTCGTTAGGTCGTTTTGGCGTTTATTTATTCCTTTGGAACTGAACTTGATACTCGGGCCGAAACAGTAGTAGGCTTTGCTACAGAGACCCACAATTCCATCTCTGCTCCATTCAACCTTGAAAAGGCCAGGTGTTCTTTTATCGAATGCTTTCCGGTCGCTGCAACATGCCCCCTCGGTGACCATATATCTCCTCTAATCTTGGTTTGAACAAAGTCTTCTCTGTGCTCATCGCATGAATCTGACGGTAACCATTGATGATACTCTCTATAAAACTGTTCTTTCTTTTCCGGTTTTATTACTTCTTCCAGAGATGATTTGGAGAATGAGATGTATCCAGAATCTGTATCCATGAGGCAGTATTGAAAATCACGTCTATCCACGAAGGTATCAATAAAATCATAGTAAAACTGCAACATCTTCATCTTTGCGTATTGGTACACGAAGAATCCGATATGAAGTGGTAAGTTCAGCTTGATGCGGTTCTTATTCATTTCCAGCTCGTATACTGTTTCGCTCAAAGGGTTCATTTGTCGGAAGTGCACGTTGTTTATTAAGCGAGAAGCTTCGTCGTCATTACAGTAAATAATATTTCTGTGTTTTTCTTTGTTGGTTACTGTCTTTCCGTACCCACTATTCCCAAGGAGTTTCATTGTGTCAGCAACTATTGCCTTATCTGGATTCCGATCACCGTCTCTTCTAGCCTGTGATACCTCTTCTCCAAATTTCTTGAAGCACGATTTTGGTTCGTATTGTATGACTTGGTAAATTTGTGTCACCTCGAGGCCGTGATCAAGGTACCATTTCAAGAGTGGCGTTGCAAGCAATATCCTCTTCGCATGGTAACTCCCGATCAAACTTCTTCTCGGCTGACGCATGACGTGGTTTTTCTCTGCAAACTTTCTCATGTGATCTCCAATGTCGTCTGTACTAATGGTGGTATTTTTAAAGATGGGTGTCATTTCTTCAAAGTGATGTCTGAGGTGGTCTGGAACATGAATGTCACACTCGACTAATTCGAACAGATTGCCCGAAATCACATGCTGCGTTACTTCACCCTCGTTCATTGTCCATGTTAAGGTGTTGCTCCCAAGTTTCTCTAGGTAACATTTTACTGCAGGATCCTTTCTCATTTTCAACCACTGACATTCCCAAATTTCATCAAGTTTGTATCCTTGATCAGCAATGTATTTGGCGTTCTTGATAGTCTCTTTGTGAAGATCTTCCATTTGTTTTTTCTCGAACACTGTTGAAAAGAACGGCTTCTCCATTTCTTTTGGTGTTTAGTCGACAATTGTGGCCATGCCAGAAGCAACCGTGAAATTGGTACACCGTCTGCGTTTCTTTGCACCAGCCGTCTAAGGACAGATGTCTCCTTCCAATCTTTTTCTCTTCTCCATTGAACTGATGCGAATTTCAAGACTGTCTCTTCTGGAGATATAGTTTAACCACTGCTGTGCCATTCTGCCATATTTGTGAGAATACTCCGGTTTGAAGTCATGTTCTTTACGTCTTCTTATATACATCCCAGTTGGCATCTCTTGCATTAAACACCACAAGTAAAGAGCGTTGACGTCATAACCAACTACACTCCCACACGTTTTAGCTTCCTCTCCATACTGATAAGATCTAATTTTTGTTAGTCCTTTTTCTTGATGACGGTCAAAAATTATCGAAGGACCTCCCACGATGTTGTCTTTTACCAGGTGATGTAAATCTTTGTTCTTCTCGTTGAAAATGGTAAAATGGGTTTCATTGTCGATCGTGTTGAACAAATACGTCAATGTCAGTCCGGATACACTCATTCCATTTTTCATCATATCAACCCCGCGCTGTTTGTAGAAGGCAAACTGTTTCTCTAGTGCTTCTAGGAATGGTTGGACATCACGATTGTTGTACTAGATGAGAAAATCGCGAAAGGTGTTCATCTTGTGGTCTTTCCATACTTTCTGACAGTAGATGTATTCTTCTTTAGATATATTTTCCCCTTTGAGCAAACTGTAGAATGTATCGTAGTCCGGTAAGTGGTCTTGTTCCAGTTTCTTCAAATCATCAATCCACTCGTATGGCAGGTAACCTTTCGTCACTGAACATCCAAATGCTCTGAGACATTTATCATACGAAAAACCAGGTGCCAGATAATTCACAATGTCGAGGAATTTGAACTGTTCTGTTTTAAGGCACAAGAAATTGTTGTTTCTCTTCACAGTGAATCCAATATCCTGTTTCGTTTTTAAGAAAGTAAGTAGCTCGCACTTCACAACATTGAAATCATACTTTCCAGAGTTGAATCCAACAACCGGCATTTCTTTCAGATAAGCAAGAAACTGGTGATGTAGCTCCTCCAAGGGATGTGATCTGGCACGTCCTTCTTCATTTAACAATGGGTCGCTCTCAATTGCTTCTGTGATCTTCGTATTGAGTTCATCAATGTAAGGTTGATATTCTGACTTTAACAGCACATAGGCCTCGTTTGAAATCTCTTCCAAGTAATTCATCATACGGCTCACCAGTTCTTGTTCATTTCCTTCTGTAATAAAGCAGACCGGTTCTACAAATCCTGGTACATTGCTGCTTACACTTACGCTCAATGGAACGTGTCGGGCTTCCCAGGTCAGTTTTTCACTTTTTGTAGGTAGATGAGTTGTATCGAAATAGCATTCGAAATCAAAGGTTGTTCGGTACGGGTAATATCTATTTTCACTTGGAACTGATAAGTACGGTAAGTTTTATTAAATTTGAAAAAAAAATATATGATAAGTTGTGTCTTTACTGTTTATTATAGATTACGCATCTTTCGGTCCAGTTCAGTGAGCAAGATCAGCCTTCCACTGGCATTCTGTTTAAATTCCAGGCACTTCCACTTTGGTTGGAACCCTAGTGTGTTTCAGCGGAATGAGCTGATTATAACCTGAAGTAAAATTCAAGGACATCTCACTGGACTGATAAAATGCCGTGGCATGGTATTTCACATGATGCATCAATTGTACAGACTGACTGTTGCTTTTTAAGTATAACTATAGAACAAGTCGGGGGTGGGGTGGTCGGCGCTTCAGCGCCATTTGTTGCTGCTGGTGTGGGGAGAGTGGCTTCCAGAAGGTATAAAAGGCGACGTGCACTCAGCAATCTCATACCCTATCGACTGCATCTGAAAACAGATCACCAGTACCATACCAAGGGGAAAGAAGACAAGAAGATGCAAGGTGTAACAAGAAATCTCCAGAAAAAGTCTTATAAAAGAGACGATGAAAAGACATTAACTTCATTAGAATGCGAACAGTGTGAAAGAATATTCCACAAGACAAGCAACTTGGAGCGACATATAAGAACGGTGCATATGAAGAAGAAGATATATGGATGCCATAACTGCTACATGAAGTATTCCAGGAATGAAGATCTCGAGCATCACTTGAAAAAATGTGAAAAGCGTCGGCAAGAATTCAGTGAACTGTCTCAAACCAGTGTACATATGGAAGTAGATCACCAATCTGACAAGAAAACAGCCATAAAACGAAAATCGAATGACGACCAACATCAGTCAAGTGGGAAGACGAAGAAATCCAGAACATCATTCATGGAGTGTGATCCTGCAGTGTTTTCACCTGAACTACTAGACGAAGAGGAATGTGATGAGATGAAAGCTCTCTACAAAGTGAACTGGGACACTATACGGACCCACCATATCACGAACAGAAAACTTCAAGACACTTACAATTTTCGCATCAAGACCGGCGACATAACAGCTATGGCCAGTGAATGTACAGAAACATTATTTCAACAACAAGAGTGGAAGTTCAAAATCAACCTGAGCTACGGATTTATCTTAAGAAATAATGAAACTGACGACCTCCGATACTATCACGCATCCCAGAACAATGCCAGATTCCTGGATACACCACGTCTTGTTTCGAATCTAGAAGATTTTGAAAACGTTATGAGAGATGTTTATCAAGAAGATGTATTAGAGTGGGCGAGACAACAGCGACCCGATTCTAAATGGACTGTTTATAAAGTGACAAACATAACATTCTACATCAATAAAATTAGAGATCATCCAATTGGGGGAGCCACAGATTTACCTGCGTATATCATGGACAATCCAGCCATAATTGCTTTAGTGAAAGACCAAAACAACAACTTCAAGTACGACGATAACCTGTGTTTATTCAGATGCTTAGCCCTTTCAAGAGGGGCCACCTACCACAACTTGAACACAGAAACTAAACACCTGTTTCAACAGTATACAAATGAAGACACGGAAACTTTTAAAGGAGTGAATCTCAACCAGTTACCTGAAAGAGAGAACTTATTCAAACTGAACATCAACGTTTATCAGTTGCAACACAATGAAGATGGAGAAACAAATGCTTGTCTAGTCAGACGATCACTCTGCCGTTTTAGTGAGACGATGTATATCAACATTCACGAAGAACATTTCAGTTACATCAGAGACATCAGTCATTACTGTAAGTCATTTACCTGTCGGAAGTGTAGCAAATTGTGGAAAACAGTGAGAGCGCTACATTGCCATGAAAGAACATGTACAAAAGAAGTATCTTATGAATATACTGGCGGTGTTTATAATGTTCCAAAAACAGTTTTTGAACTCTTAGAAGATGATGGCATCTCAGTTCCAAGTGAAAATAGATATTACCCGTACCGAGCAACCTTTGACTTCGAATGCTATTTCGATACAACTCATCTACCTACAAAAAGTGAAAAACTGACCTGGGAAGCCCGACACGTTCCATTGAGCGTAAGTGTAAGCAGCAATGTACCAGGATTTGTAGAACCGGTCTGCTTTATTACAGAAGGAAATGCACAAGAACTGGTGAGCCGTATGATGAATTACTCGGAAGAGATTTCAAACGAGGCCTATGCGCTGTTAAAGTCAGAATATCAACCTTACATTGATGAACTCAATACGAAGATCACAGAAGCAATTGAGAGCGACCCATTGTTAAATGAAGAAGGACGTGCCAGATCACATCCCTTGGAGGAGCTACATCACCAGTTTCTTGCTTATCTGAAAGAAATGCCGGTTGTTGGATTCAACTCTGGAAAGTATGATTACAATGTTGTGAAGTGCGAGCTACTTACTTTCTTAAAAACGAAACAGGATATTGGATTCACTGTGAAGAGAAACAACAATTTCTTGTGCCTTAAAACAGAACAGTTCAAATTCCTCGACATGGTGAATTATCTGGCACCTGGTTTTTCGTATGATAAATTTCTCAGAGCATTTGGATGTTCAGTGACGAAAGGTTACCTGCCATACGAGTGGATTGATGATTTGAAGAAACTGGAACAAGACCACTTACCGGACTACGATACATTCTACAGTTCGCTCAAAGGGGAAAATATATCTAAAGAAGAATACATCTACTGTCAGAAAGTATGGAAAGACCACAAGATGAACATCTTTCGCGATTTTCTCATCTGGTACAACAATCGTGATGTCCAACCATTCATAGAAGCACTAGATAAACAGTTTGCCTTCTACAAAGAGCGCGGGATCGATATGATGAAAGATGGAATGAGTGTACCCGGACTGACATTGACGTATTTGTTCAACACGATCGACAATGAAACCCATTTTACCATTTTCAACGAGAAGAACAAAGATTTACATCACCTGGTAAAAGACAACATCGTGGGAGGTCCTTCGATAATTTTTGACCGTCATCAAGAAAAAGGACTAACAAAAATTAGATCTTATCAGTATGGAGAGGAAGCTAAAACGTGTGGGAGTGTAGTTGGTTATGACGCCAACGCTCTTTACGTGTGGTGTTTAATGCAAGAGATGCCAACTGGGATGTATATAAGAAGACGTAAAGAACATGACTTCAAACCGGAGTATTCTCACAAATATGGCAGAATGGCATAGCAGTGGTTAAACTATATCTCCAGAAGAGACAGTCTTGAAATTCGGCATCAGTTCAATGGAGAAGAGAAAAAGATTGGAAGGAGACATCTGCCCTTAGACGGCTGGTGCAAAGAAACGCAGACGGTGTACCAATTTCACGGTTGCTTCTGGCATGGCCACAATTGTCGACTAAACACCAAAGGAAATGGAGAAGCCATTCTTTTCAACAGTGTTCGAGAAAAAACAAATGGAAGATCTTCACAAAGAGACTATCAAGAACGCCAAATACATTGCTGATCAAGGATACAAACTTGTTGAAATTTGGAAATGTCAGTGGTTGAAAATGAGAAAGGATCCTGCAGTAAAATGTTACCTAGAGAAACTTGGGAGCAACACCTTAACATGGACAATGAACGAGAGTGACGTAACGCAGCATGTGATTTCGGGCAATCTGTTCGAATTAGTTGAGTGTGACATTCATGTTCCAGACCACCTCAGACATCACTTTGAAGAAATGACACCCATCTTTAAAAATACCACCATTAGTACAGACGACATTGGAGATCACATGAGAAAGTTTGCAGAGAAAAACCACGTCATGCGCCAGCCGAGAAGAAGTTTGACCGGGAGTTACCATGCGAAGAGGATATTGCTTGCAACGCCACTCCTGAAATGGTACCTTGATCACGGCCTCGAGGTGACACAGATTTACCAAGTCATACAATACGAACCAAAAGCGTGCTTCAAGAAATTTGGAGAAGAGGTATCACAGGCTAGAAGAGACGGTGATCGGAATCCAGATAAGGCAATAGTTGCTGACACAATGAAACTCCTCGGGAGTAGCGGGTACGGAAAGACAGTAACCAACAAAGAAAAACACAGAAATAGTATTTACTGTAATGACGACGAAGCTTCTCGCTTAATAAACAACGTGCACTTCCGACAAATGAACCCTTTGAGCGAAACAGTATACGAGCTGGAAATGAATAAGAACCGCATCAAGCTGAACTTACCACTTCATATCGGATTCTTCGTGTACCAATACGCAAAGATGAAGATGTTGCAGTTTTACTATGATTTTATTGATACCTTCGTTGATAGACGTGATTTTCAGTACTGCCTCATGGATACAGATTCTGGATACATCTCATTCTCCAAATCATCTCTGGAAGAAGTAATAAAACCGGAAAAGAAAGAACAGTTTTATAGAGAGTAGCATCAATGGTTACCGTCAGAATCATGCGATGAGCACAGAGAAGACTTTGTTCAAACCACGATTAGAGGAGATATATGGTCACCGAAGGGGTCATGTTGCAGTGACCGGAAAGCATTCGATAAAAGAACACCTGGCCTTTTCAAGGTTGAATGGAGCAGAGATGGAATTGTGGGTCTCTGTAGCAAAACCTAGTACTGTTTCGGCCCGAGTAGCAAGTTCAGTTCCAAAGGAATAAATAAACGCCAAAACGACCTAACGAAGAACAAATATATGCATGTGTTGAAAACGCAACAGAGTGGAACAGGAGTTAACCGTGGATTTGTGGTGAACAATAATCACATGTACACTTATAGTCAGATCAAAGATGAACTGCCATATTTTTACCCGAAAAGAAAAGTTCAAGAAGATGGAACCTCGACCAAACCACTGGATATATAGACATTAATGTACTCTGACCATCAGCTGTTTTGTCACTGCAATCTTGATGTGAAAAATTCATTTTTCTGTGTTACACGTCATTCATTAGTCGTGTATATTTGAAAACTGCAATTAAATCGTATTTGTCAAATGAATGTATATTGTAATATTATTATGTTGTATAGAATAAAATGTATTGAATGTTGAAAAGCCTTCTGTTATCTATTGTATAGGACGCTTATAGAAATAGGAGCCATATAGGAGCCATAAATAGGTTGTGTAGGAGCTTGGAAGTAAAAGGCCTCAAGGCTTTTCTGGGATTCAGACGCCAAACTACACAAGTGCAACATCAGCGCCCCCAATAGTCCACAAATCAGCTCTTTTTCGGTCTCCGAAAGTCCCCACTAAGCCTCGAACCCCCACCCCCAATCTGACTTTAATTCCCAAAACACCACAAAGGTTAACCTCATTTCATTAGTAGTCCGTATTTCGTACTATCAATACCACCTCCACCCACCCTCGTCCCGAAACGAGCTAATAGGTTAGAACTTAGTGGATAATAGACCAACAGGCCGTTAATCCTTTACTACTCTTCTAAACAACCTAGTATAATACTGCCTGGTCTGGAATTCCATAGTACCAATACCAGCCATAAGATAATACAAAGGATTCGGTAGGTTAATAGTACTAAGGGGGGTAATAGACCAACAGATCATTCATCCTATACTGTCCAACTTGAATCACCAATGACTATCTCGCAATACCACACTACCACCCACCCACCCTACTGCTTGACTTAGCTATAGCAGACATAGGATAATATAAAGCATAAGGTTGATTAATAGTATTAAGGGCTAACTTGGGACCTACATGCATATATACCACTACTACCATATCACCCCCCCTCTCCCCAAACGAGAAGCCCGACACCCCCTGACCCGAAAAACGTTATGTCAGATTGTATACTGGACAATAACAGTGGTCAGCATCTCTATGACGTCGCGCGCGTATCATGACGTCACGACGTCAATAGCAACGTCAATCGTTTGGCGGGAAAAACTTTCAAGCAAACCCAATTTTCCCATCATCTTTCTACCACTTACCCATAATATATACCTATAGTCCCATGCATACATATATCATTATACTTGCCATAGCATACTATATATGCAGTACGTACACTATTTACCAGATTTAGATGTATGGTGCCGACATTTTGCACCCCCAAAGTTGCACCCCCAAACGGCTCCGGTTCCTATGGGAATTTAACACTAGCTGCACCCCCAAAGCTCCGGGTAATAAGGCACGATCTGGTACATGCTATACTACTCACACATTTGTTGCTTATAATTACTTAAAGCAATTTTCTATATGCACCCACACCAATTAAAGCCCATCCATTACTATATTTTTCTTCTGCTTGCTTCAGCTTGGTTCTGCTTGGTATTTCGCCCCCAAAACACAACAGTTACGGATCACTGTCGTGTCATTTTCGGGTTGGTTTATATATGTTGTATTCTATTTAGCATAGGTTGTTTTATGCAAACAGTATTTCATGTAATGTGCCTCCCCAAGGGAAATTAGCTTACCATAAAAATAATAAAACGTGGCTTTTAACAATGCACTGCAATTTTAAACCGGCATCCAAAATGTCAGTCTAACATAAAAAGATTCTCTGGGAGTTTAATGGGGAAGTGGGATTGGGAAAATGAAGGATATTTTGGGTATTGGGTGACACAAAGGAGAGGGTTAGCATATTTATCGTAAAGATTGGGAAGAATTGGGTACGGGATGTAATCAAACAGTTCGTTTCCGAGTGTTGAGAGGAGAGGAGAGGCGCGGTGAAAGGGGGACATTTGGGAGCACAAGGTTAATCAAGGCCTTCGCACCTGAGAGCCACGACAAATGACCGGCCAAAAATAAACTCGGCAAAAAAATGATCGAGTTTTATTGCATATTATGGACGAAATAACCAAGAGGATTTCACTTCGGCGCTTTAATTATTTCTAATGTGCAATGCTATTTAATTATGTATGTCATCTTTTGATGGACAGAAAATAAAGTTTATATATAATCCGTCAAAATTATATACTATTGTCTTGTTGCAGTTATTTATGTATTTTTTTCAACGGTGGAAAATATAGTTGTGTATGAAACCCACCAAAATAAGTGTTATTTTTGTTCACATTTGTGTTATTTATCTCTGTGTCACTGATGTTCCAATCTTTTATTTGTGTATGTAAAAAATTAGTTATTTATCTCCAAATTACTGACTGATTTTCGATCATTTATTATTTACTTATGTAAACATCTTGCTACTTCGATACTTTGTTATTCATTTCTGCAACATAATGTTATTTTTGTTCAGTTTTCTGTTATTTCTGAACAGCGATTTTCCGATCAACTGAAATATTCCAGATGATTGAATCTAAAAATACGCCAGGTTTCACTTTCTTTAACCCTTTACCAAACGAATCGGCCACATCCACCCGCGTAATATGCAAATTCAACAGCTGAAAAAAAATATTATTTTTCAAAAAATTTCTACAAAACCATATCATGTGACCCCTCTTTGGAACGAGCTCGTTCCAATGAGAGGTCACATGATATGATTTTGTTGAAATTTTTTGAAAAAAATTTGAAAATGATTTTTAAAATAATAAATTTTGATATCGTCTGCGTTGGGTAAACGGCTAAATCAACGCAGAAATGTTTCTCAGTTGAGACTTGATTTGACCGAATCTTTTATGACATTTCGAATACCATTAGACCTGTACATGTTTGTTTACTAAATAATTATGAATAAAAACTCCCCACGACGTTTTATGATTACGCCGCGTAGATGCACCAATTATCATTGAAGTTGTGGTAATATGTTTATGTTTTTTGAGTCGAGTTGTATTATTATTGATTGGATTATCTGCACTTGTTTCACGAAAGAATATCTACATATCTTTGTTAGTAAAAGGACATCGCTTTTCATAAGCGGTACTCTACGCGCAAGTTGAACGAAAAGTACGCGAACAAACAGCTCATGAAAGCTTCGAATTCCTGACAGGGTTAGAGTGATGGTCTTCATCAAGAGGGCGCGCTGACTTCCGTGCAACGTTTTTAGTCAAACATATTTTAATTTGCTATTGATGGTGCAAACGAGGATTGGATTCTGAGTCACTGAGCTTATTGCTGTCGAGGGCTTTTTGGGGTATGAAAAAATGATGTTTACACCTCGATTTTCTATTTGGTATCAGGAATGTGAACATTCCTGTTTCTGCGCAAAGAGTTTTCAACGATGTTGAGTCATTGTTACCAGTAAAATGACGTCACCAGTAAAATAGCTAGAACTGTTCTCAATTAAAAAAAACTGAATCATTTTTAGGAATTCAACGCTGTTATTGTCTATTTGTTTACACACTTATCCAAAATTTGCATGCAAACGAATGTAATCTGATGTCCTTTTACTCAAAACATACAGATTTTCTTTCGTGCACGAGTTATAGATATTTCACGCAATAAGTATTTAATTTGCCTTGGCACAATCCAGATATTAAAACAATTAGTGGAACTACGTGACGTACAGAGCTGAAACGGTTAAGGGATTTTCTTGATCGATTAATCACGTGGATTAACCTTGGTTAACCGATTAATCACTTGTCCAGATAGATATCTGCATAACTGCCATACCGTTGATGATTTACAGCTTGCACCCTTCACCCAACGTAACAAACAAAACCGACTAGGCCTATATACAAAAATCTCAATTCAAATGTATTATGTTTTCAATTTTTAGCAGTTCGTGAATTTATTTTGCAAGTATCATCTGCTACCCGCAATGGGTAAAGAGTTAAGAATGACCATTTCCAGCTACTGATACAGTATGATGATCATGTAAGTAAACAAGTATGTCAGCACGTAACTTGCATGCTTTATAAACTCTCTCCCTTATAATTGATGTGAGTCAGTGTGACAATGTCTGCCTGTTTTGGAGCAAGTTTGTTCCTTTGTTAACCCATATAATACAGTTGTCCAAAAGTAACGGTTAATCGATCAATTACTTTTTGGATCGACCAAGATGTTGATAATTGATTAATCGATTAATCGGTTAACCGTTTCAGCTCTAGTGACGTAATGATAACTACGGCTGTGCTGAGGCTTCATTGGCAATGGCAATGTCATAAACAAATCGACCAAATCAAATCTCAATTGAGCAACAATTCTTCCGTTGATTTATAGAAAATGAACGTGTGGGGCATTTTGTAGATTAATTCGTCTGGAATATTTCAGTTGGTCGGAAAAGCGAACTGTAGATTCACTTTTCTAACCAACTGAAATACTCCAGACGAGTGAGGTCTCGTTTCCTTCAAAAGGTAGTACTACCGGGTTATTGTATATCCCTCGTCGAACTGGGAATTTTGGACCTTATTTGATTTTATGATGGTGTGTGTCTAGTAAATAGTGATCATCAGTAGTGATATGCCCCCCCCCCCCCCTCCTAAATCTACTGTTTGCGTGGTTGTACGCGGTGTACAGTTATATGCATTTTGGTTTGAGGTCAAGGTCACATAGGCTAGTCGAACGTGTAACCCACAGCATACTCTGGGTGGATTTTTCGCACGCGAGAAACGGGACAATTTCCCATGAACTTCGTTTGGCGTGCCTTCTTGAAAAATGAATAAGAAAACCACCTTTTTTCTTGATTAGGTTTGTGTTGCTGATGATATAAGACAATTAGAGGACAATGAAAAATTCCTATAACACATTTACCCGATTTTCAAGCAATTAATTGAGTCATTCGGGCAAGTGTATATGAATGATATATTAAGTGTTAAATATTGTGATATAATCTGCTGGGTGTGCCAGGAAGAGACCTTTTGAAGGCGTTTTACTCTGTGCACGTTTGGTGTAAGGGAGATAACGCAAAGGCGAATTGCATCAGGCTGTAAAATTGGACAAACTGATGCCCGGTGAAAACATGCGTTTTCAACAGAAGAACAAAAACGAGGCCTGAATCTGAACACAGTCGATGGACTGTTTAAGGGATAGACTAGTTCCAGCCCATAACAGCCACGAATTCGGAACAAAATTAGACTGGTGGTCCGAGAGCATGGGTGTGATGTTGACTTTCATTATTTACATAATTATTCACCTCCATTTCTAACTAAAACGGTTTGAGATCTGTTACAAGAACACAATGGCATCTGACACATAATACAGAATCACATGTTTTTAGTTAGACTGTAGTCAGTTACACGTTGTAATTCTTTCTGTTACAGTTTTAAGTTTGAACTGAAAAAAGTGTGTGATGCTTTTGTCTATCATGTGACGTTTCGACCATTCGGAAACGCCACGTACTTTGGTCGTGTGACCTTGTGATTCAGGGGACTGGTTAATATACGTCAAAATAAACTTTGAATACTGGGTCCAGACAAGGTGGTTGCAATAGATGAAATTGGAAGGTGATGGAGGGACCGGGTAGATGGAACAAATTCAAATCGGCACCCGACAATTTCAGCTAAACCAGCCTTCTACTTACTCAAACCACGAACAACAATTTTACGCAAACCGACAGCTGAACCGGCGTCCAACAAAATAACGCTCCTACTAATAACCCATTCTGCTGTAGTGATGGGCAGTACTGCGGCGTAGCCATGGCATAACAGCGGCGAGGGGGTGTGGGGAGTACCCCCCTCCCAAACAAAAAAAAAATAAAAAATAAAATCCAGACTGTCTACCACCTCCTCCTAAAAGTTTTGAATTCTACCGACCGGACTGGGCGTCAACTAATGAAATTACAGATGACCCACCACACTTGACGAAAAATGCCATTCTCTCGATCCTTCAAATATCCTCCAAAAGTGTTATTTAGGGCATATTTTCATATTTCTCCGAGGAAGAATCGTAATTTAGGGCTTTATTACAAGATTCATATGGGTAATTGAAAGTGCTGAAGGGTTTTTGAATTTTAAATCTGAAATTGCACGCCATTGAAAGTGCCTGAAATTCATGCTATCCCAAGTAAAGTCATGGTAAATCCTTAGTAAAAGGTGTATCGGTAAATAATTGTGAGGCTCAATTTGGCCAAAATCTATTCCCATAAGTGAAGGTAGTTTTTGTTGCTCTAATTGCAGTTTTGGGTCATTAACATAACACCGGCACTTAATTCTGATACTTGGCGCAGCTTGGGGAGCTGTTACAACCAGTAGTGTATAAATTTACCAGTTATGTCGAAATCGACCAGTAATGTCGAAAAAATTAACCAGTAATGTCGAAATCAATCAGTAATGTCGAAAAAATCGACCAGTAATGTAAAAATCCGTAATGTCGAAAAATTAACCAGTAGTGTCAAAAAGTGACGACCAAAATGACGATTTTTCGCAAAAATTTCAATATTTTTTCGGGTTGCTCAAATTGTACTTTTGCCTATATTTATCGACTTTTAACCATTTTCGCGCAAGTTTGAACACATTTACCCCAGTAAATATGGAATTTTATGTTTAACAATTATTTCCCTCTTTCATATGCACAACATATCCCATCCTATTTGTTCTCTCTCTCTCTCTCTCTCTATCTCTCTCTCTCTCTCTATCTCCCCTCTCTTTCTATCCCATGTCTCTCTGCCTTTACCCCCCTCTCTCTCTCCATCATTCTCTCTCTCTATCCCCCTCTCACTCTGTCTTTGCCCAGCTCTCTTTCCCCATCCCTCTCTGTCTTGTCTTGTCTTGTCTTGTCTGTCTTGTCCGTCCGTCCGTCCGTCCGACCGTCCATCAATCCATCCATCCATCCATCCATCCATCCATCCATCCATCCATCCATCCATCCATCCATCCATCCATCCATCCATCCATCCATCCGTCCGTCCGTCCGTCCGTCCGTCCGTCCGTCCGTCCGTCCGTCTATCTATCTATCTATCTATCTATCTATCTATCTATCTATCTATCTATCTATCTATCTATCTATCTATCTATCTATCTATCTATCTCCCCTGTCCCTCTGTCTTTGTCCCTACCTCTATCTCTCCTTCTCTGTCTCCCCTTCTGTCTCTCTCTATCTCTCTCTCCCTATCCCATTTTCCCTCTGTCTTTGTCCAACTCTCTCTCTCTCTCTCTGTCTCTCCCTCTCTCTCTGTCTCTCTCTCTGTCTCTCTCTGTCTCTCTCTCTCTCTCTCTCTCTCTCTTCTCTCTCTCTCTCTCTCTCTCTCCCTCCTTCCCCCTCTCTCTCTCTGGATAGATAATGAATTGACACGACGCTGAAATATTTAGTCTAGTATTTAGCGCTCGCACAGACAGACATACAGTCACACATGTGGGCTGGCAAGTGTGTAGGCAGGCAGGTTAGCAGCATTAAGGCAGACGGACATAAATCCAGACAGACAGATAGCAATGTGGCGTGTGAAAAATAACCCCTAGACGTGGATAGACAACTGAATGACGGAAAGACAGGCAGACCTACACACAAAGATTGATTGGTTGGTTGATTGATTGATTGATTTCGTTTGCGACACTTAGTTTAAAGCACGCGCACCATACACGTGTCATTTCGGCATGTGGCTTGGGATAAAGTGTCATTCCCAAGGACACAACTTAACTGACCTCGCCAGGTATAGAACCCGGATATTCATCAAATTGAATTGCGAGGCAATTTATCGATTGAGCTAATAGTGCTCCCCACGTACATGCGGGTGACGTAGACTGACTGATTGATGGATGTAGGTAAAATGACAGATAACAAATTGGTAGAACTAGATGATAGACATGTAGCAAATATCGGGTAGTGACTGACATTACAATAGTCAGTCATTAAAGCACACGACCAGGGGTGTCATCGGGGGGAGGGGGGGTGGTGGCTATACCCCCCCCCCTTCCCCGTCGGCAAGTGTTAGTGCTCCTCATTTTGGTCGTCACTTTTTGACACTACTGGTTAATTTTTCGACATTACGGATTTTTACATTACTGGTCAATTTTTTCGACATTACTGGTTGATTTCGACATTACCGGTTAATTTTTTCGACATTACTGGTCGATTTACTGGTAAATTTATACACTACTGGTTGTAACAGGAGCCCTTAGCGTGAGTTTCACTATAATCGGTATTTGATGCAGGTATTTTAGTTGTTTGGGATCAATGTGTAATAATTGTTCCTGGTATGTATTCAAACATCAGAGATGGTTAACCTTTTACCTAACCTAACTGTCAAAACAGACCAGCGCTATTCACAAAAATTGCCATTCAATTTTCATTATCTGTTCATTTTTTGCCTAAAAAAACATAGCTTATAACCCCTCATTGGAACGAGCACGATGAGTTCGTTCCAATGAGCGTTCATAAGCTATGTTTTGACGCCAAAAAATGAACGAAAAATGGGTTATTCAACAGTTTTGTTTGCAGGTGTCGTCTGCTTTTCATGTCAGGTAAAGGGTTAAAATAATTCATAGCCGATGGTATTCAAAGTTTCGATTCTATTCAAAGTCGTCCCGATGATTCGATTCGATTCAAGTCACGCTGAATCGAATGTTTTAGAATTGTCGAGATGTCTCCAAATCCTACCAGTTGTCTCCCCTTGACCTCTTCTTCTATCATGAGGTCTCCCGCACAGAAGACCTGATGATGATAGAAGAAGAGTTCGAAGAGGTTTCGCTTCCGATACTGCTTTGCTCCCGTTTCTGGAATATTCCGCCTTGTTCGGAGTTGTTCCGTCCTTTGGGCTGACCTTCCGAAACAGATGAATCGCCGTTCATACAGGACTTCAGAGGAGATGGGTAATATTTGCTATAAACCACAACTGTAAAATCTGCAATATCTGCAACCCGATAATCGATGAGATGACATTCGATATTCGCTTCGACTCGAAATCTAATGTCAGATTCGATTCGACCCGAAATTTGACATTCGCAGGACCCTGATAATTCATCGGATATCGGCGGGGGGGGGGGGGGGGGGGGGGGGGGGGTTGTTGGAGCGTAAAAATAGGCACACATCAGCTTATAAACGGATTCCATCTCACGCCACTCCACATTCAGTTCCGGCGACGGATATATCCGTCGCCAGCACATGGAATATGGAGTACCGGCCTACATGATCATTTTCCGGACAAAAACAAGACGCGTTTTCCCGGTTGCGCCACCAGTAACCATTCTAAAAAATTCATGTCGATATCCGGGCTTTTCCGGAATTTCTA
This sequence comes from Pictodentalium vernedei, assembly GCA_031216915.1. Classification (NCBI taxonomy): domain Eukaryota; kingdom Metazoa; phylum Mollusca; class Scaphopoda; order Dentaliida; family Dentaliidae; genus Pictodentalium; species Pictodentalium vernedei. The sequence continues at coordinate 170,121,031 of CM062289.1, read as the reverse complement.
CGCCCAGTTGGAACATATTTGTAAGTCACCAGCTGAAGTATACGCCAGTGAACGTTTGCTTTTCTTAAAGATTTCGGAACTTGGCCCTTTTTTCGGTTCCATTACTCATTTTCTATATGCAGCAGCCTATTGCCTATATGTTAATATCCATGATTTACTCAATAATATTGCTTGCCGGTTGAGTGTTCTTTTCATTACATAATCTTGATGCCCTTTATTTTTATGTATTTATTCTCAGCAGCATGCGTGGTGATCATTGTCGCGCTGATTTGCTGCCTATATATTAAAACCACCGCACTTGTAGCGATTCCATCCACTCATTCCCAGGTAACACTCCTTTTACACCCCATCTTTTATTCGATAATAATGTCGGCCCCACCAAAACAAGCATTGGTAGCCTGACGGTGATCATGTATTCAATAGCACCACCCTTGTCCACCAGTGTAAATCAATTTGTCTAATTTATGTTACATGTTGCTTCCCTTCTTTTTGAACTTTATTTAGATACATATCACAATTAAGTGACAGAACGTATAGAGTGTGCTATCAGGACGAGTTTCGGCTAGATTAGCTGAATGCAACCACGATCTCGCTCCAACCACATAAATAATTTATGGTATAACACACTGAAGTTTTCAACACTTGTTTGTAAAACAATCATGGCAGTTACGATCACACGCCTTGGTTATTTGGCCCTCTCCCCACCTCGACGATATATTTATTCGGAGTAACTTCGGGATACCAGTCCGTGTATCCGTCTTCCAGCAGAATGTCTGTCCGAGCACACATTTACTACCTTAAGCTGTGGGGGTGTGGCCTAGTAAAAGGTGTACATTTTCTGCAATCTGTATACTGTCTTTCTGAGTGGTATACCCTTTATTCTTGAGTGACTCTTGTTATGTTTGCAACAAAAGAACAAAATACTCAAAGGCCCATCCGTAAGGAGGTCCACCAATTCCGTTCGTCAATCCGCCCGTTACAATACTTTGTGCTGTTACCCGGAAATGTATTCTGGTTGCCTCAAGCTTTGTTCAAGTTAAAGCCCACGATCGGCATAACAATTTCACGGTGGTTAGCCTTAAGATGTAACTGTTTAAGTTGTTACCCTGGAAATGGCTACCTTGTGTTGTGCAGAGCTGTAGGTTTTTAAATTTCTTGTTCGGTTTCGGTTTTGGTTTTTCAGGTGGAATAAAACCTCGGTTCGGTTCAGTTCGGTTTTCGGTTTGTTCATGAGGCCAAATAAAATTCAATAAAACTCATTCTTATGTCCGGAGTCATAACTGGATGGCAGTGAAATTGAGTGAAACTCAATGAATGCCCGAAATAAGCTATAATACATGAAGAATCGGGAAAGCCAATATAATAATTACCTAAATATACAGAACTTTTATTGTGCTTGGCCATTTTTCGAGGTCAGACACCTACACGCAACTTGAGGAAAGCTACAAACACAACTAAACTGAAATGTCGGAAATTCACAAAATGTAGCCTTCCCAGAGTAGTAAGAGCACCCAGACACTACCACTACTCTGGGATGGCTACATTCTGTGAATTTCTGCAGCAAGAGAGTATTTAATAAAAAACGTAAACCTTAGATTACGGGATGTCGACGGTTTCGGTTTTTAAAAAAAACTAAAAATCTCGGTTCGGTTTCGGTTAACCAACAGCTCTAGTGTTATGCCATATCTCATCTGGCGGTCGGGGGGTCTGCGTTATTCCTGGTGTTGCCATTGTTTCGATTTGCTTGAGCGTCTGTCCTAGTGTTGTTGCGCTGCAACTGGTGAAAATGCCAGAATCTATGTGTATAAGAATTATTCTATTTTTTTTAACCCTTTACCCAACGTAACGGCCAAAACCGGCCAGCGCTATTCACAAACTGAATCGCCAATTAATTTTCATTATTTTTTTCGTTTTTTGTCTCAGAAACATAGGTTATGATCCCGCTTTGGAAGGAGCTCGACGATTAGTGATCATCAGGGCCGTATTAAATATTAAAATTGAAAACAACACGCAGGAGACACGTCCTTGAATATCATACTTCAGCACCTGTAAGTTACCTAGACAATGCATGGAACCTGACAACTTATGCCTGGGGTAAGAAGTCTATCAAAAGCACAACATTATCATAAATAATGTGCCAACTTTGAATTTACATAAAGCTACAAATGCAGAAAGTGACATTAAACACCAGAAAATACGCACATCACATAAAAATCATAAAAATACCGCATTGAACCCACGAAATGATGTTTGACCTGCAAAACGCCTTTAAACGGACGATAAAATGATTAAAAATCTATAGGATGTACCCAAACTATGATTTGAGCCATCCCAAAATTTTTTCAAATTTTGTTGAAAAATTGTTTCTCTGGCGGTTTCAGAGTTTGGTACCTTCAGAAAGAGGGATTGGAAATGATTAGTAAAAACGTTAATCCGTTTTGGAAAATTTTTTTTGGAGGGTGGTCTTTTCTGGATAAAGGAACAGTTGATCTCACAAGCCCCAGAGAAATATTCTCAGAATCGCTCTTCTACAATACAAATATAAGAGTCGGCAATAAATTACTTTAACCAAAGGTGGAGTGATAATCAGGGACGTGACGACATGGGTGGGAGGGGTGTTACAATTCCCGGTAAAAAAAATTCTATAGATGGAAATTCGGAGGGCAAGTCATGAGTAGTTGGAAATTCCATCTATCTGGATTTTAGAGCTTCTTTGGTGATGCTGATGTCTCCTTTACTTCCCAAAATCCCAACTCGATTTCAAATCGGCAAAAATTCCAACTGTTACTATTTACAACTATATCGAGCTTCATAAGTATGCATGATGTTAATCGGTATTAGATTTTTATAGTACGTTTACTTATCGTAAAATAAAAATCCTCGAAATGCACTTCAAGAAAATCACATCATGTAAAATCGTTATCCCGAATTAATTCCATCATTCACATTTACAAAATGATGAAACGTCGAAAATTGGTCATTCCTGCAAAAGATCTGATTTAATGTTAGGACAGTGTGAATTCCTCAAAGTTCTCAGCTTGAGCATTGGTTCTGCACATATTCAGTTCCCAGAATAATACCAAATAATAATAACCTGATAATTTTATCATAAATGTGTTGGCATTTCAGTAACTAGAATCAATTTTATGCCCCCTTTCGTGGCTTCATTTTCAAAAATGTTCTCGGTAGTGAATTTCCAACTAGCGGAAGTGACCGAGAGTGGTCTTCCCCCCTCCCGAGTTTTTTTTTATGAATGACCTTAAGCAGAAGATAAAATCTTTCTATCGTACAATGTTTTCGCCACAAAGTACAACCTAAAGACGTCCTTCACTGTCTACAAGGGGGTGTAAATGCAACTCCAAAATGTTGGGAAAAGGTACTGGAGAAATTCCCAAAATGTGTAGATGTTACGAATTCATGCATCGAAAAGTTGAAACTTACACAGGCCATGCCTGCAATCACCGGGGGGGGGGGGGGGGCATCTTCGACCCCCCACCCCCACCCTAGAAAAATTTCCGACACTGTTTTTCAATTTTCATCATTTTGATCCATTTTATCTACCAGTGAATTAACTCAGAGTTGTCAATTTACACCTGTAATTACATTGAATATAATCCCATGACTGAGTCTCTCTTGGTTTTTTTTGAGGTGTTTATTCAACACACAGATTATACACAACTATGACAATACGAAACATTAACTAATTAACAGAAGAGATTATCTGTCTTAAATTGCAGGTTAAATTTCAAGTGTTGAGTGGTTACTGGTAATTGAAAGTAGGAGAAATGTTCTCGCAAACAGAGGCTTTCCATGGGACAAAGACAGGAAATTGTTCCTTTTAATGCCAAATTTTAAAATTTTTACACGCCGGGTGGAACCATGGTCGACCCGGCACACATGTGCTTGGCACGGTATATCCAAATTAGTGGAATTTAGTCACTATTGTGTGTGGGGGGGGGGGGGGGGGCGGGGGGGGGGGGGTAAATGATTCTGGATGGTCGTTCAAAAGTTAGTAGTTAGAAATTAAAAAAATATCAAATATTGAATCTTGTTATTTGTGCAGAAAAAATAAAACTTTTTGGGGTATGTTGAAGTAGGAATTGATCCTTCGGAAGACAGGAAATTGCACCTTTTAATAACAAATTTTGGGGTATGTTGAAGTAGGAATTGATCCTTCGAAAGACAGGAAGTTGCTCTTTTAATGCCAAATTAAAACATTTTCCCATGCCGGGCCGAACCATGATCGGCCCTGCGCACATGTGCTTGGCAAGATGTATCCAAATTAGTGAACTTTAGGATGGTAATTCAAAAGTTAGTGGGCAGAAATAAAAAAAAAATCAAATAATGAATCTTGTTATTTGAGCAGAAAAAATAAAACTTTTTGGGGTATGTTGAAGTAGGAATTGATCCTTCAGAAGACAGGAAATTGCGCCTTTTAAAGCAAAATTTTTCATTTTTCCCATGCCAGGTCGAACCATGGTCGACCCAGCGCACATGTGCTTGGCACGATGTGTCGAAATTAGTGGAATTTAGTCACTATGAGGTGTGTGTGTGAAGGGGAGGGGGGGGGGGGGTGAAATGATTCAGGATGGTCAATTCAAAAGTTAGTGGACAGAAATAAAAAAATTAAATAATGAATCTTATTATTAGAGCAGAAAAAATAAAACTTTCTGGGGTATGTTGAAGTACGAATTGATCCTTCAGAAGACAGGAATTGCTCCTTTTTATGCCAAATTTTAAAATGCTTCCATGCTGAGCCGAACCATGGTCAGCCCGGCGCACATGTGCTTGGCAAGATGTATCCAAATTAGTGAACTTTAGTCACTTGGGGGTGGGGGAATAAAATGATTCTGGGTGGAAAAATGATGGGATTATGTCCAGGTTGGGGAGGTGCCCCCCCTACATGCCCCCCCCCCCCCCCCCCCCCCGATGCCCGACCCTGGTTGCAGGCCTGACACAGACCATCAAGTGTTTTACCCCCTATTTCATGAATTAGTCTCAGTCTTTCACAGACCCCAAAAGGTGGAATGGCGATTTAAATATCAGTTTCTATACCTCACACTGGGAACTGATATAAAAACGCCATTCACTGTCACCGACGATCCAATTTGCAGTCCTTACAGTTTAAAATTCTACACTCCCAAAAACAATACATTTTGGTACTCCAGGATACCACCAATCTATGATATACGTAAAACACCGAATATGGATACCCCCCCCCCCCCCCCCCCCCCCACACACACACACACCATATTTTGTGTGTATAATACCAAATGGACCCCCGCAGGAACCCCATAATGGCTCATATATTGGGAGCGGGGTTGGATGACTTGGTGCAAACTGTATTTGATTTATGTGAGTTGCAGTGTGTGTCTTTAATATCTGCTGAAGGGTGGCTCAGTGGTAGACTGTTGGACTTCTGTGGTAGAGGTCCCAAGTTCGATCCCCGTCCGGGACGATACGCGTTGTGTCCTTGGGCAAGGCACTTTATTCCCGTTGCCTACATGGGGGCACGATGACGCCGCGTACTAAGGCGCACTGCACGTCGATGGTGCACATGTCTTCAACCGCTGTAACCCTGCTTGCGCGGAGCTTGAACAGAGTTAGAATGTTGAGGAGTTGACATTTGCACTCCGGCGTCGTTGCTCGGTGGTTCTCTCCGGTACTCTGGCTTCCTCCACCCGTAAAATTGTCACAGTCACGATTAGCCATTGTGCATAAGTATGTGACCTTAAACCCCAAATAAATAAATAAATCTGCTGAAGGTTATTAGAGGAACTACATAACTGCATAACTCAATTTTTATTCTTTAATTTTTTTCATAGCGACATGATTTGTAGTGTTATCCACACAATAAATATATCTTGGCCCGTGAGGGAGGATGGTACTTCTGCTGCTTTTCATACTTCGGTACGGTTTTTGGATCCCTAAATGGAGCAATATTTGAGCCAAGTACCAAACATTTGGTTTCTTGGAGCACCATAGTATAATTACTTGAGTTGAGGTCTCTGGAGAACCACAATAAAGTAACAAATCTTTGGTTTTCTGGAGAACCAAAACGAAGTACCAGGCAGTTTTGATTTCCGAAAGAACCATTACAGTTTGGTTTCTTGGAGTACCAACAATGTTTTGGTTTCCTGGTTACCATAATTCTGATACCTCACGCGGGACAATTTGAGTACCACCTTTGGTAACACAGAGTACCAAGAGTTTTTAGAGTGCACAAAGAATTATGTATACGAATTCGAAACCTTGTAAGATAAGATGGTTAGAGACAGAACACTATAGTTTTGCAACAACACAAAAGAAACAATTAAACACGTATCGTTTGTTCTTGTTCAAAAACTGTCTTAATAAATTGTTGGAACAACTTAGAACAGAAATGTAGCATAACTTTTCCTTTAACCCCAGAGTATATCATTCTACACTCGAATAGCCAAAATACTTCCCTCATTGTTCATGTTTGCATTCTTCTTTTTAAACCTTTTATTTGTGCATGCAGAACGAAAGGGTGCTCCCACACCTTTTCGGACTTCCTTGAAGAACTAAGAAATAATTTACACGCTCAGGTAGCCATCGGCGGTCGTGGGGGGGGGGGGGGGGGGCGGGGATAATTCAATTGCTTTCGGCAAAACACTGATATCAGGAGACACGCTATTATACGTGATAACACATGGCCATCCACTACCTCCAGTTGTGAATGTTCATGTGTTATCGTGTACAATACCATACCGGTACCCTCTAGCTCCGGTGCGGCCCTCCCGCGAGCCGTTAAAAATGGCTTTCCTTTTCCAAAATATATAGCATGAAAAACAAAAGTATGGGAATATTTTGTCTGGAGAGCACTGCGGACATGTATAAAGAAGACACCTGACGCTCACAGCGACTTCCCATTTTACAAAAAAAATTCCGGACAGGCCCCAAACCCTGCCAACATGAGTGGGATACCATCTCGCCGTGCACACTCTCAAATCGCCACTGCGCATGCTGGATGATGATGCTGCGAATCGGATTTGTTTTCATTCGAATCGAATACGAATCGAATCACGTGTTTGAGTTCCGATTTCGAATCAAATTATTCGAATCGCATTGGACATTCACTCGGTAAATGTGGTCGATTTTCGTACACGGCTTTAATGGTTTAATAATCATGCATACTGGGAAGATAGTCGGTTGTTTTCACTCAGATAACACTGTCAGTTCCTACAGACCGAGACGGTAGAGGAAGTGACTGGTAGGCGTAGTTGTATAATAATATGGAATACATCATCGGAATAAAATTGTGGTCAATACCTTCCACGTTAGTACAGTAAGGGAGGGCCATTGAGAGAACTGCCAGCGAACTTTTGTAACACTGAAATTCCCATGAACGACTCCAAGGCCATTGAGCGAACTTTTTTAACACTGAAGTTCCCATAGACGACCCGCAAGGCCATTGACCGAACTGTTTTAACACTGAAATTCTCATAGATGACCCTCAAGGCCATTGAGCGAACTGCCAATTCGCGCAATGCCCTTGAGGGTCGTCTATGGGAATTTCAGTGTTGAAAAATTCGCTGGCAGTTCGCTCAGTGGCCCTCCCTTACTACTCACGTTTATGCAAACAAACGTTCGGTTGGGGAAACAACTTCAATGGATGTCGAATGTTGTTCTCACCCTTTCAAGTTCGCGCATTGCTGAGTCGTCTGTACGACTGATACGTGCGCATTTTATTCTGACATAACGAGTGCTCGATTGCCTCTAATAATTTTATTCGTGCCCGGCTACTGCCTTTTAAAATAACAACCACCCGACAGCTCTGACTGACGAATTAACCGTAATATTTTGATATTAAAGTAACTGGTGATAAATAATTACTTCATATAATGATATACGCGAAAACAAAGCACGTTAGCTTCCGTGATCGTTATCGGAATATTCGATTTCAGTATTCGGCCGTCAGGTATTCGAAAATCGAATCGAATTGTACAAACGATTCTATATTCGAATCGAATTCGAAGATTCGCAGGCCCCAATACTTCACGTCACAACCGTCTATTTGAAATGTGGCACCAAGCCCCGCCCCGCCCGCCCCGCCCCGCCCCATCCCCCAGAATCCTGGATCCACACTGGTAGTTCGGGTAGAGACGGAGCCGTGAGCCTTCAAGATTCTAATATTGGCTGACACTATTTTGTTGATTTTCAATGTCGTTGACAATATTGAAATGGACGCAGGCTATAGTCGATGAATAGTGAGTGTACCAGCACTAACTTGTTCCATACGCAAGGGTTAACAAGATAGCGCCGTGTTAATGAGTGACAGTAACATCATATTGTAATTTAATCAACAATGGGCCCTAGCAACACATTACTGACACTGCATCTCTAACAAGCCTTCAAATCAAGTATTAATTCAAGTCGATCAAAATTCAAAGGTCAGTCAAATTAGTTTATTTGGAATTCACGTTACCAATTATGAACAATCTAATTTAACATGATTCAATATTGGAACACTCAATTATTATGCAAATATTTGAACATTTACTGACAGAAGGCGCGTTGCGTTTTAGACAATCAAGAATAGGCACGATTACCGATTGCGTTGGGTAAGACTTTCCGGCAAGAACAAATGTAAAAAAATACTTCGTTAAATAGATTTCTCTCTGGGCTGCATGTATCTTGGAAATAGAAATACACAGGGCCGCCGAGAGCGAGAACGGCAATGTGTAGAACGGGGGTTACGTGTCCTGTGAGCGCCAAAGGCGCGGAGCGATAAGCTGGGTGGGAGTTGGGGGTGGGGCTATGGTCTGGGTCCTCCCACAGAATTTTTTTTTTTAAATTACTTCTAGGAGAAGTATTCTCGTGCATATCATATCATATGGTTTTGTTGAAATTTTTTTTAAAAAAAAACCCCAATAATTAAAATAATAAATTTTGATATCGTCGACGTTCGCTAAAGGGTTAGTTTTTAATTTTTCGATTGTTTTCAGGACACTGACATGTCACAAACCCGATATAAAATAGAAATTATGGGCACATAAAAAGGATTACCTTACTTTTCTCAGGCAACCCCCTCAGAGAGGGGAGGGGGCAGTTAAAATGCAGGAAGGTATGCAGGAGTGGGTAGGTATTAAAGAAGGGCGGATGCAATTTTTTTACACTCTCTTCTTAATTTTTAACTTTCACCCTAGAATTCACTTGTAAACAAAATTCAGCATTTTATAAATCATATAGGTCAATAAAAACCATTAATAAACAAAAGTTAACTATTTTATCAAAGCTTATAGTTCATGGTTCCTGTTTGTTGAGGGTAAATAATCGGACCTACTCAGAAAAGAACCTGGGAAGTATTGGTGTTGGAGAAAAACTCAAATTAATATAATTTAACCCTTTACCAACGCAGACGAAATCAAAATTTATTATTTTAAAAGTAATTTTTTTAAATTTTTCCAAAAAAATCAACAAAACCATAGCATGTGTCCCCTCATTGGAACGAGCTCGACGAGGTTTTGTTGAAATTTTTTGAAAAATAATTCTTTTTCAGTTGCTGAATTTGCATATTACACGGGCGGATGTGGCCGATTCATTGGGTAAAGGGTTAAAAAGCCTGTCGAGCTTTGCAGAAATGAAAATAAAAATAACAAAATATTTTTCAGAATATTTACCAGCATGCAACAGCAAAATATAACTAGAGTAATCGAATTTACTGCAACCAGTAAATTAAAATCTGTGCGAGAATGGTGAAAGCATCAGAATAAAATAATACAGAAAAAGAACTTATGGAGACTTATCTTCGGGAGTAAAATATCTTTAAAGAATTGAGAAATAGGTTTTCGTGAACAGCGTTTAAAGATTTTCAAACAGGATTCAAATTTTTCAAGAAACCGGAAATAACTTCTATTCATTACATTAAATATGTTCTATAAAGGAATCAACAGTTGTATATTTTGACTCTGACCACAGTTTTGAGAGAAGACATGTGTGAACTTCAGTAATGCATCAGCATTGAACTGGACCCAACTTATTAACTTCTATGGTGTTTCGACTCATTTGGTGTTGGTCCCAGGTCCATATGTAATATCATGCTTGAGATATGAGTGTGACCAGTCTTTCAAAATTTGTGTCCCCCACCCAGCAATTTTTTTTAAGAATAAAAGTACACGTATGAACTGTGGCAATGCGTTGGAGGGGGACGGTGGGGGGGGGGGGGGGGGCATAAAATGTGATTTCCAGCAATTCTGAAAAATGCACTCAATGACACCTGCATGACCTTAATGATCTTGACACATATTTTGAAGCTCCGTTGAGTTTCGACTCATTTGGTGTTGGTCCCAGGTCCATACGTCATACCATGTTGGAGATGTGAGCGTCACCCACTTTCTAATTTTTTGGCCACACCCACTTTTTGAGTGTAAAAATGCATGTATGAACTTTAGGAATGCATTAGGAAATGTGATTTCTAGCAATTCCAAATGTACTCAATAACCCCTGGGTGACCTCAGTGATCTTGATCCAATTCCTGAATCTCCGCTGAGTTTCAAATCATTTGGTATTGGTCCCAGGTCCACACGGCATACCATGCTTGAGCTATTAGCGTGAAACACTTTCAACATTTTAGGCCACACTCACTTTTTTGAGTATGAAATGCATTGTATGAACTTCGGGAATGTATTGGGGGTCAAAAATGTGATTTGCAGCAATTCTGAAAAATGCACTCAATGACTCCTTGCGACCTCAGTAACCTTGAACCATATTTTGAACCTCCATTGAGCTTCGACTCATTTGCTGTGGGTCCCAGGTCCATACGTTATACCATGCTTGAGATATGAGCGTGACACACTTTAAAAATTTTTGCCTAAGCCCAATTTTTGTGTAAAAATGCATGTATGAACTTCGGGAATGCATTAGGAGGGTCAAAAAATTTTATTTTCCAGCAATTCTAAAACATGCATTTAATCACTCCTAGGTGACCTCAGTGAGCTTGACCCATATTTTGAACCTCCATTGAGTGTCGATGAACGAACTCTACTAACTTGTCCTAACAAGGGGTCATGTGCAGTGGCTGGAGTGACTACTGTTTGCAACTAGATTTACATTATTCAGAACTGAGTGAAAATCTACATTGAAAAATGTGACAGAAAAACACAATAATTCCTCACCACTGAGAGATAGGAGCATCATGCCCCCAAGATAATATGCGGTCTGTTATTATGATGACATATATCTGGGTATTATTAGTCTGCGTGAAACACACAGATTATTGTTTTTGTACGGTTTCTTCTTCTTTTTTTTTTTTCTTCTTCTTTTTCTTCTTCTTCATTCACAACTTCTCGGCCACCTATGTTTTACGGGTCGCTAGAGCCATTGAGTATGGCCCAGTAGGCCACAGGGTTTTCACAGCCTCCAATTTCCTGATACAGTAAATTCTCCCCAAGCAATACAATGTTATGTTCACACTGGAGACTATGTAAACATCAGTGGACTCAGCTGTCAAAATGAAATCTGACCTTGTCATTATAATGGGATGTAAGTTCCTGAAACTAAGTTGAGAGAAACCCCTTGCCTTGCAAGGAAATAAATTATAAATTATTCAGTTCACTGCTTTTAACCCTCTCAAGCCTTCTATGTGGATTGCACATATTTTATTTCAGGCAGAATAAAGTTAACCCTTTCCATAAAACTGCACTGAATAATTGTTGAAACATATCTTATTCAGTTCACTGCTTTTAACCCTCTCAAGACTTCAATGTGGATTGAACATATTTCATTTCAGGCAGAATAAAGTTAACCCTTTTCATAAAACTGCACTGAATAATTGTTGAAACCTATCACAAAACTGCCAGGGTGCCGGTAACAATGCAAAGCTGACATGGTCGACTGTACTGTTAACTGTGTCAGTGCTATGACTGTTTAAAACTCATTTGTTAGAGGAGTTCTTTCGTCTTTCACTGCGCTCAGCTCGGTGTCACCGAGAGTGCAGAAACCTTTGGTGCCAAAGTGCCATTAAGAGAATGTCTCTGATTTGTGCCGTTCCACCCCTCTGGAGTGCAAAAGCGGGTACTGTCTGCTGAGAAACTTAATATTTTTTTGCTTTATTTTCTTAACATTTAATTCTATGTGGAATGGGACACCTTTTCAGTGTGCCTTCCAAAGTAAGTGATTCTTAACCTTTTTAGCCAACATAACGGCGAAAACCGGTCAACATTATTCACAGAAACGTTTATTCAGTTTTAATTATCTTTTCATTTTTGCTTGAAAAACATAGCTTATGACCCGTTATTGGATTGAGCTCATTTTTTAAAGGATTATTTATTTATTGGTGTTTAATGTCACATATTTCTGCACGGTGGCTAATCATGACCACGACAGTTTTTCAAGTCGGAGTACCCGGGAAGAACCACCGGGCAACAACGAGCAACTGTCAGATCCCCCACATACTAACTCCACACAAGCAGGGTTAGCATTGGTTGAAGACTGGTGCACCATCGATGAGCAGCAGGCTTTAGTACACAGCGCCACCATGCACCCACGTGGGCAATGGGGTGAAGTGTCTTGCCCAAGGACAGAGTGAGGACCTCACGCCTTGCAGCCTGCACCTCTGCCAACTGAGCCACTGCGCCCCCATTTAAAGGATTAAAATGGAGTATTTAAAGGGAATATTGTAACCCTCTGAAGATATTAATATGAGGACATTATTCAGAAAGACTGGGAAATGCATTTTATTACACCTTAATGCATTTCTAAAGTTTATGAATGTATTTCATCACTCAAATTAGTGGGCAGAGCCAAAAACATCCATGTCTGATTCGTGTATCAAACCCTTTGAATGCTGGTCACATATATGCCATTTCTGGTTTCTTATAAAAATGTTCTGATTCCTGTATGAATATCTGTAAATACTGCTAACGAAAACCCATTTCTGATTTGTTCAAAAATATTTTACTCCCGAAAATAAGCCTACATGAATTCTCTTTCTTTGTAGTTTATTCCTGATTCTTTAACCCTTTTCACACAGACTTGAATTTACTGGTGGCAGTAAATTCTGTTTCTCTAGTTGATTATATTTCCGTAATTTTCTGGGGTGTTGTTACCTTATTACTTGTAGAATTATGAAGTAACGGAAGTTCAATGACGGCATACGCTGGCTTGTTAATTCGAGGGAAGAATCTATCACACACTCGGGTTAAATTATTTCTATATCTGATGCGAGCTCGCCGAGCTCACCGCATTAGCCTTTTCACTACATACTGTCTAATTTATGGTGGAACTTGTTAAACAAGTTTATGAGCACATCTCAACAATTGCCCGGCTTCGCTCACCGACCATGTACCCACCTATCATGCTGAAAAATGTCCGTGTCCGTACACTGTTTGCAGATTCCGCCAATAAAATGAATCACTAACTTGCACACTAAATTAAAACATCAACACAACTGATAAATGTTTCTTTCGTCTCTGCTTCCCCTTTTGCTTGGCAGAATTAACCCTTAAGCCCCCATATAGCCCCAAACCGCCACTTTTATATTGCATTGAAGCAGGTGCTCCCTTGTGTAATCTTTTTTATTACTCTTGTGTGTAGACTGAATTTTCCCTGGCAGTGGTTCTACATCACTGCTGGCTGCCTGTACAGGCAGCCAGCAGTGATGTAGAACCACTGCCAAGTCATCAATAACTATGAAAGCAGAAAAAGGCCATAAATACCTTAAAATTAATCTGAGGACTTAAGGGTTAATACTCCATCCTTATAAAAGAGTATTTTCCATAACTTCGATATCAGTAGTTTTTACACCACCACGCAGAAATATTGTTTGAAACTTGCTTGTAAATATGAAGTTTTTGTTCGTTTGTGTTGAATTAATTGTCATTCATTCTTTTTTCTTCTTATCGTTTATTTCGTTCTCTTCCATTTGTGCATGTTCTTACACATTAAACCAGACTGTTAGATGTGGATCAGCTTCTAAACACATTTTACATAATAAGCACTAAACTCTTAATGACGACATGAGCATTATTCTCAGAGGATGTAGTGATGAACCCGGTAGCCCTGGCAGGGACGATGGCGGGTAATATTACACTGGACAAAATCCAGACCGACTTAGAATATGATTTTATAGCTCGATATAACGAAATTAACCACACACTGACGATGCAGAAGATTCACCATTCCATGGTCAGGTAAATAACTGCACTTATTATCTCCCAGAACAGTTTCGTTGCTCAGCTATCAAAAGGATAAATCATTTTCATTATTTCACCTGAATTGCCAGCTTCAGCACACTAGGATTCCCTGTATGGTCTCCTGTACAACATGCAGAACAAAGAACAGACCTTTGACATAATTGGCCTCACCAAAATTTCTAACATTTACCCAAACATGACTTATTCTTTGGGTGGCTATCAGCCATTGACCAAAATGAACAGACCAGACGATGACGACTGGAGGGATGGAGTTTAGATTTTTATAAAGGAAAACATTGATTTCAAAATTCGCCGAGACCTCTCCATTTTCATTCCCCACGTCATAGAATCTCTATTCATTGAAATTAACATTCACAAATCTCGCAGAATTGTTGGTGTAGTATATAGACCAAACACAGCACCCAGGGCAGATATTGATCGTTTCCTTGCCAAAATAACTAAAATAACTAATAAAATGAATGAAGAAAAATTACTCGGATACAAAACTGGTGACATTAATATTGACCTCTTAAAAACCGCGTCTCATATGAAAGCAGAAAAATTATATTAATTTAATGTTTAGCCAGGGATATCTTCCGGCAATTACAAAACCCACGAGACTGACCACCCACTCAGCAACACTAAGAGATCACGTTTTCACAAACAATCTCCAAACACTTTCTGTGTCCGGAATAATACTAACCGGTGTCTCTGATCATTTTGGTGTCTTTTATGCAGAAACCCTTCCCGAGAAATCCAGCAATAAAACCCTCGTTTGGACACGTAAATGTAGTGCAAAAAAACAAAGCATTGTTCACTTCACTTCTATCTCAATGTGACTTCTCATCAGTCTTAGAATCGAACTGTCCAAAGTTTGCCTACAACGCTTTTATTGACATTTACCTGGAAATATTCGAATTTGCGATCTCCTAAAACGCGTTTGTAGGAACAATAAGCTCATTAAACAGAATCCTTGGATGACAAAGGGCTTAATTATATATTCTAAACATAAAAACAAATTTTATCATAAAAAATTAAAAGCCCCACGGAATCTAACCAAAAACATTATAAAATTATTGCAAGGTATTTAATAAAGTGAAAAAGCAATGTAAAGCAATCTATTATAAAAATATCCTAAATAGCAATAAGTACAACATTAAACAAAACTGGCAAATACTAAATGAAGCCATTAAAAAATCTAGACAAGAAGCCAACTTACCCACTTTCTTTATGAAAGATGACAAAAAATTGATCACCCAAATGAAATAGCGTGTGAACTAAATACATATTTTGCAAATATGGGCAAGCTTACAAATGAAAAAATACCTAAATCAAATAAATCTTCTTACGACTACATGGATGGACGTTCATTTGAAAGTTTTTTCATCAACCCAGTGTGTGACATAGAAATTAAAAATATTGTAAAATATTTAAAAAACAAAAATAGTCAAGACTGTGACAACATCTGTTCAGACATTGTCAAGCTTAGTATTGACTATGTTATTATCCCACTAACGCACATTATAAACTGCTCGTTTGCACACGGTATTGTCCAGATAGAATGAAAATTGCCAAAGTCATTCCCTCATATAAATCCGGCGATGAACCAAATGAAATAGCGTGTGAACTAAATACATATTTTGCAAATATTGGTAAGCTTACAAATGAAAAAATACCTAAATCAAATAAATCTTCTTACGACTACATGGATGTACGTTCATTTGAAAGTTTTTTCATCAACCCAGTGTGTGACATAGAAATTAAAAATATTGTAAAATATTTAAAAACCAAAAATAGTCAAGACTGTGACAACATCAGTTCAGACATTGTCAAGCTCAGTATTGACTATGTTATTATCCCACTAACACACATCATAAACTGCTCGTTTGCACACGGTATTGTCCCAGATAGAATGAAAATTGCCAAACTCATTCCCTTATTCAAATCCGGCGATGAACATAAGGTTACTAATTATAGACCTATCAGCCTATTACCCACTTTCTCAAAAATCTTAGAAAAACTCATGTCTGTACGACTCGTAACATATTAAGACCGGTTTAATGTATTGTATCCTTTCCAATCTGGATTCAGAAAGAGACATAGCACTATGCACCCTGTCATGCAGCTGCTCAAAATGTGGCTGATGAAAATAATAAAAAAAAGTAAAAACTATACCCTCGCATTGTTTCTTGACCTTTCTGAAGCATTTGATACTATAGATCACTCCATCCTACTAAACAAATTAGAAAGATACGGTGTAAGAGGACTAAGTCAAAGTTGGTTAAAAAGCTATTTATCGGGGAGAAAACAATATATCGCATATGGTGGTCAACAATCCGACTTGGTCCCGATAACACACGGGGTTCCCCACGAATCCATTCTCGGTCCAGCATTGTTTTTATTATATGTCAATGCTATTTGCCATGCCATTTCTCTGAATCTGTTGTCATTTGCAGTTAATACTACCGTGGATTCCTCTGGCCGAGACCCAAATCAATTAATTCCTTACCTAAACAGAGAACTTGAGAATTTATTTAATTGGTGTTGCGCGAACCAGCTATCATTAAACGCCGTAAAAACAAAATAATTCTAATTAATCCCTCCAATAAAATTAAATTACATAACCTATACCAAGGATTTTAATAAATGGCCAGGAAATAAGTAGGGTAGGCTCAGATTGTACAGAAAAATCAATTAAATTCCTAGGAATTCACATCGACGAGAATTTATCCTATAAATATCATGTATCTCAACTTTGTTCTAAAATAGCTCATGCAAATTTTGCCCTTAGTAAAGTGAAGACCACATTTCCCCATGATGCCATGAAAACCCTCTATTTTAGCTTAGTACATACTCACTTAAAGTATGGAATAAACTTGTGGGGCAATGTGAGGTCAGTACATAAGCTAACGATGTTACAGAAGCGATCCTTGTGCATTATAAGCAATAAGAGATATAATGCACATGCAGACCCCCTCTTTCGCAATAATAGAGTATTAAAAGTTTAATACCTCTATAAACTCGAGACGTGCTTATTTGTATTCGACTGGTACCATGGAAACCTGCCTGATTCTTTTGAAAACTATTTTAGCGTAATCGATAATCCAACAGGTAGGTCGCGCAGAATCCCTCGATTTCCTTCCCTCAAACGTGTGCACCAAAATCTGGAACGAGCTAGATAGCAATGTCAGAAGTATAACGGAGAAACATAGATTTAAAAAAGAACTAACGGCCTTTTTTGTATCATCATACCCCAACAATGTTGATAGGAACAATCCATATTGTCCCGACTGTAGTCCTTGATAGAGACACAATGCTTTTTCGCCGTCTAATAGACTAAGGATATTTGTTGTGAGGTGTCTTTGAGTCTCCAGTTCTTTTCTCACTGCGTACTAAATTACTAACCCTCCATATAGTGGACTCCTTGTATGGTAAGCCTTACTCATATAGTTACAATACGTCAAATAATAAGCCGACTAAAGACCACACACTGGCGATATTCTTAGACCTAGCTAAAGCATTCGATTCTATAAACCACGAAATTTATTAAGCAAACTTGCTCATTGCGGTATCAGGGGCATATGCAATGACTGGTTCAAAAGCTATTTGACAAATAGAAAACAATACGTTCAGTACGCCAACACAAAATCCTCTCTGATGCCCATAACGTGTGGTGTGCCTCAGGGCTCAACTTTGGGTCCCATTCTGTTCCTTCACTATATCAATGATATCCACCACGCCACCTCTATTGATCTTCTTTCTTTTGTAGACGATACTACCGCGTATTCGTCTGACTCTGACGTACAACGACTAACACAATTTTTTAATATAACATATATTTACCTGGTGTTCCGCCAATCAAGTTCTCCTGAACTGCAAGAAAACAAAGTATATTTTAATCAATCCCAGTTCGAAAAGGGCAACCCCTTTTAACGAATCTATAAAAATCAATGATACTGTATTAAAACGAGTGGGTGTAAACGGGGATGAAACATTTATTAAGTTCCTTGGTATTAATACTGATGAACACCTGTCCTTTAAATCGCATATCTCCCATCTGTGTTCTAAGATAGCATATGCAAATTATGCACTTAACAGGGTCAAATCTATACTTCCCCACGATGTCATGGCAACTTTATATTTTGCAATGATACGCAATCGTCTAGTATATGGTATACAGATATGGGGGAACTCAAAATCAATTAACCAACTTTTCCTACTACAAAAACGCTCAGTTCGCATAATTAATAACGCACGTTTCAATGCCCATACTGACACTCTATTTGCTCAAGATAAAATAATGAAAGTTGCAGACCTTTTCAAATTCCATGCCATGTTATTTTTATTCGATTGGAAAAATGGATCTCTTCCCCAGTCATTAAATTCAATGTTTTCACTCTTTAATAATAATGCTACTGGTCACATCACCAGGTTCTCGGTATCGATTTGCGTCTGCAGAACAAGAACAAGAACAATGTCCTTAGATTGCCTCCCTTGTTTCAACTATCCTAGGCTTTGGAATGACCTGGAACCGAGTATAAGAAATGCTACTAATCGTACTGCATTTAAGAAAATGTTAACGCAAAAACTTAACTCAAACTATCAAACACAAATTATATGTAACAACCCGTATTGCCCAGACTGTACTAGATAGTTTACTATGCTAATCTATAATACAGTTCTGCTTTTACCGGCTAGCTCGTCAGTTTGTCACTCACATTATTCCCAAATTATTTTCAATATTATTTCCAGTGTATTCTAAAATATCATTGCCATTCTAAGTGTCTTGTTTCCCATGCAATGACGCAACAATGCAACAATAAAAAATGTACTCCAAAATGATCTGCATTTCTCTCTTCCCGGCTTTATACTCCGTCTGATATGATGTTGCTCTATTTATATTATTTACCTCGGGGGATAGCAGGAAGACAGCCAATCTGGCTATGCTGTCCCCCAACGGTATGTTTTTGTATCACAATATTATTCTGTAAATGTATTTATTATTATATTTTATATACCGTTAAATAAAGAATTGAATTGAATTGAAAAAATATAATACGCTATGAGAAACCCGAAGTAAGAATACGTTACTTCTAATGCAATTGTTTGATCTTCTAAATTAGTATCCAACGTATTCCTAGTACTGGTCTGGATCACCCCACGTGCACCTCTTGGTTAGTAGTTTCTTCCAAGTGTGTATTTTAATAAAAAAAAGTACTTATACCAGAAAGTGTGCCATTGTTTCAACTGACTGCTGGGTCATCTTATCTCATCTTATCCAATTGTTTCCCTGTTTTTTTTTATGCACGAGAGTAAGTCACGTTAGGTAAAAACACATACTTGTAAAACAGTCTGGTTTAAGGTTGCATAATGTACAGCTTGGGAGACAATAGGTAGACATCCAATCTGGCCATATTGTCTCCCTGCAATATACACTAATACTATCATGCTTGAGTAGTGTTAATTAGTCTGTGTGAAACACACAGACTATTGTTTTTGTACGGTTTCTCTTTCTTTCTTTTTTTCTTCTTCTTCTCCTGTCTTCTGTCTTCTGTGCACTTCCTTGTCCGCACGATAACTCGAAAACGAATTGCCCTATCTAGTTGATTTTTGGCATGATGATAGACAGTCACAAGTTCTCGGCCACCTATGTTTTTCAGATTCCTGGGGCATCAGTGCTGTCTGTAGGGGTGTTTCGAAAGTGGGTCACGCCCATATCTCAGGCATGGTATGACGTCTGAACCTGGGACCAACAACAAATGAGTTGAAACTTGATGGAGATTCAAAATATGGGTCAAGGTCACTGAGGTCACCCAGGGGTCATTAAGTGCATTTTTCATAATTGCTGGAAATCACATTTTTGACCTACTAAAGCATTCCTAGCGCCCATACATGCATTCTGACGCGGCCAGCATATTTGAAAGTGGGTCACGCTCATAACTCAAGCACGGTACGATGCATGGACCTGGGACTAACACCAAAATGAGTTGACACTCCATGGAGGTTCAAAATATTGGTCAAGGTCACGGAGGTCACCTAGGGGTCATTGAGTGCATTTTTCAGAATCGCTGGAAATCACATTTTTTGACCTCCTAAAGCATTCCCAAATTCCATACATGAATTTTTTTATGTAAAAAAGTGGGTGTGGCCAAATTTTTTAAAAGTGGGTCATGCTCATATCTCAAGCATGGTATGACGAATGGACCTGGAACTAACACCAAATGAGTCGAAACTCTATCGAGATTCAAAATATGGGTCAAGGTCATGGGGGGTGGGGGTGGGGGGGGGGGGGTGGGGTCACCTAGGGGTCATTGAGTGCATTTTTCGGAATTGCTGGAAATCACATTTTTTGACCCCATAAATCATTCCCGATGTCTGCAAATGCATTTTTACCGTAAAAAAGTGGACATGGCCAAAATTTTTGAAAGTGGGTCATGCTCATATCTCAAGTATGGTGTAATACATGGACCTGGGATCAACACAAAATAAGTCGACACTTGATGGAGGTTCAAAATGTGGGTCAAGGTCATGGAGGTCACCTGGGGGTCATTGGGTGCATTTTTCATAATTGCTGGAAATCACATTTTTTTGACTCTCTAAAGCATTCCTGGAGTCCATACATCCATTTTTAGGTGAAAAAGTTAGCGCAGCCAAAAGTTTTGAAAGTGGGTCATGCTCATATTGGTGTTTAAGGTCACATATTTCTGCACAATGGCTAATCATGACCACAACAGTTTTACGGGTGGAGGAAGCCGGAGTACCCAGAGAGAACCACCAGGCAACAGCGAGCAACTGTCAGCTCCCCACATACTTACTCCACACACGCAAGCAAGGTTAGCATTGGTTGACAGGTTGACCATCGACGTGCAGTGCACCTTAGTACACAGCGCCACCGTGCCCCCGCGTGGGCAATGAGGTGAATTGTCTTGTCCAAGGACAAAGTGCGGTTGCAGCACGTGTGATTTGAACCGAGGGCCTCTCGGCTTGCAGCCTGCACATCTACCAACTGAGCCACCGTGCCCTCTTTTAAAGTTTTAAAATGGGGTATTTGAAGTGAGTATTTTAACCCTTTCGAGATCTGTGTCCAAAAACTTTTATCTTCTGCAAAATTGAAAATAATGAAAACCCTTTCCATTCTCACAATGTTGTTCTAAACTCACATGAGTATAGATGGGCCCAGGTATTTTGCCAATGCCAGTAAGTCGTCAAATAGGCTCTTGGGGGGCATTTAAGGATTTTTCTATATTCCAACATTACTGAACTCTTTTGCTTGCAGTATATTTTCCAGAGTATCTCATCATTCAAATAAATGGCAGAGCCAGTAATGTCAATATCTGATTCCTTGATCGAACCCTTTAAATGCCATGCACATATATGCCTTTTCTGTTTTCTTAGGAAAATTGTTCTGATTCATGTATGAATATCTGTAAATACTGTTAACGAAAACCCATTTCTGATTGTTAAAAACTATTTTTCTCCTGAAAATAAGCCTCCATACATTCTCTTTCTATATAGTTTTTTTCTGATACTTTAACCCTTTTCACACAGACTTGAATTTACTGGTGGCAGTAAATTCTGTTTCTCTAGTTTACATATCTTTTCGTATCCTTAAAACATTCTTTATTACTGTATGTATCATTTCTATTTGTGTCATGTATACTGCAAAATAAAGAAATCAATCAATCAAAATCAGTCGACTCATTTGGTGTGGGTCCCAGGTCCATACGTTACCACTCTTGAGATATGAGCGTGATCCATTTTCAAAATTTTGGGCCACGCCCACTTTTTTCGTGTAAAAATGTATGTATGAACTTCGGAAATGCAATAGGGAGTCAGAAAATGTGATTTCCAGCAATTCCGAAAAATGCACTCAATGACCCCTGTGTAATCTCAGTGACCTTGAGCGATATTTTGAACCTCCATTGAGTGTCAACTCATTTGGTATTTGTTCCAGGTCCATAGGTCGTACCAAGCCTGCGATATGGGCGTGGCCTACCTTCAGAACACCCCTCATGGACACTCCCAATGCTCCAGAAATTCGAAAAACATAGGCGACCGAGAACTTGTGACTATCTATCAGTATTCCAAACATCAGTGAGATAGAACAATTTGTTTTCGAGTTATCGTGCGGACAAGGAAGCACAAAGAAACAATAGTCTGTGTGTTTCACACAGACCAACTAACGCCATCTGATACAGCAAATTTGATTTTCAGATCAGCAGGACACCCGCTCTTACTATCAGGGTGATGTCTCATTCAAATGCCTAGAGATCTACATGAAAAGACATGTACCATTAGTTTGGGAAGTTACATTCTACAACAGTGGTATATATCATTCCATCAGATTGTGCCAAAGTTTACTGGATATGTTAAAATAATGATCTCAACGCACGACCTCTGGTTGTTTGCTGTACCATATTGCCCGAACGTATCTAAAAGAAAATATGTCAAAAAAGAGTGACAAGAATTTGCATGGGGATTAATCTTGAAGCTTCGAATAGCCCAACAACTTCATTTTTTTCTGAAGTTAAAATATTCTTCTCTCAGGCTTTCTAATAGAGATATGTATGTCTTGAGCAGTCTTGAAAGTTAAAACAATGAAACAACTGAGAAAACGTTAACAGCCTTTCTAGTTATTATAAAATTTACTCACAAAAAGTAAAGCTGCTGAGCCAAACATGCACTTCAGTTTACATCGTTTTGGGAATTGGAGGTGCACGTTGGATATGTTGATTGATCTACCCCACGTATTCACTTAGCAGTCATCCAAATCGATGAAGTTATGACGTATCATGTATCTGACCTGGAAAAACGGCCTCTCGGGTTCAAAGAGTTATTAGGGCAACGTGTGTTTTTGTGATTATTTTCGAACAATCTTTAAATGTTGATTCAGTTACAGTTTTGTTTTGGCTATAACAGATGCGGAAGGAGGGGGTCGGAAATAACATATTAGATTTCTGCCCACTGCAAGAGCAACATGGTGCATTCGTCATAGCCTTGGAAAAGAAATCCGAAAACATTGCATCTCGGATACTACTTTCTTTTGATATTTTTTTAATGCTGATTTTGCAATGTATTATCTATGTGATCTCGATCCACTTGTATAAATGTAAGGCAATTCGAAGGGAATCTTATCACGATTTTATCGAAACGTAGCCCACTTTTGTGACCACATCACCATACCTGATACGAGATATATTACAACAACTCAGCTGACCATACAGCTGTTACAAATTTGAATAGGTAGAACATTAGTCTTGCAAACGTACAGTAGATCATTTATACGGCGCCCAAAATGAGGTAACATTGGAATGCGCAAGTGACCTTATTGATATGAACCGCAACAATTCTGACACTTTTTTGGATGTCAGAATCGACAGAATAGTTACCTTAACCCTTTACCGAACGTAACGGCCAAAACCGACCAGCGCTATTCTCAAAAATCGCCAATTAATTTTCATGATTTTTTCATTTTTTGTCTCCAAAACATAGGTTATGACCCCTCATTGGAACGAGCTCGAAGAGCTCGTTCCAATGAGGGGTCATAACCTATGTTTTGGAGACAAAAAATGAAAAAAATTAGTTATTCACAATTTTTTTTTGCAAGTGTCGTCTGCTTTTCATGTTAGGTAAAGGGTTAACCCTTTACCGAACGTAACCGCCAAAACCGACCAGCGCTATTCACAAAAATCACCATCCAATTTTCATTATTTTTTTTACTTTTTGTCTCAAAAACATAGTTTATGACCCCTCATTGGAACGAGCTCAACGAGCTCATCCCAATAAGGGGTTATAAGCTATGTTTTTGACGCAACAAATGAAAAAAAATAGTTATTAGTAGTTAGTTAACTACTGTTATTTGGGAGCGCGGTGGCTCAGTAGGTAGAGGTGCAGGCTGCAAGCCGAGAGGTCCTCGGTTCGAATCCCACCTGCGGCAACCGCGTTGTGTCCTTGGGCAAGACACTTCATCTCCATTGCCCGCGTGGGGGCACGGTGGCGTGGTGCACTAAGGCGTACTGCACGTCGATGGTGCACTTGTCTTCAACCAATGCTAACCCTGCTTGTGTGGAGTTAGTATGTTGGGGAGCTGACAGTCGCTCGCCGTTGCTCGGTGGTTCTCTCCGGGTACTCCGGCTTCCTCCACCCGTAAAACTGTCACGGTCATGATTAGCCATTGTGCATGAATACTATTGTTATTCAAGAATTTTATTTGCAAGTGTCGTCTGCTTTTCATGTTAGGTAAAAGGTTAAGCATCAGTAACTGTAACACTTCCTTGTACTTCTGTGTTTGATTTTAGTGTATCCCACACAAATATATCTGAAGAGCGCAAAGTCTGTTATTTTTAAGTGGTGGCATTTTTCTATAATGAACAGACAATTTCTGTTGTCAACCACGCTGAAACAACGCCGCACTGAAATGTAACGACGATACCTTCAACGATGAGCCTTAGATCGTTAGAGGACCGCTCAATATCTTCTAAAAAGACTTAGCAGCATATGGAAACTGAAGCGATTGGGAAAAGAAAAATGAATTGTCAAAGCTACACGAGAAAGAAGCAACTTCGGCGTGACTGAAGGAAACAAAAAATAAAAAATAAATGGTAAAAATAAATGCACATACCGAAACGCCAGTGTGAATGGGTTAATCGATATGGCACGGGTTAATCGATGTGGGCCTGTACCCTCTCGTTTTACCCTTCCGCGCTGGCGCTCGTCCCATGTCGATGAACCCATTCACATACTCGTGTCATTCTGTTTTATTACACACTTTGACGTCACGTTAATAAAAGCAATTATACAATTGACACAGCAATTCATTTGAAGACAAGCAACAAAAAGAACACATTTTATCGCCAACCAAATTTGCGAGGGAAACCCGTGTTACTATTTCGTCCCCTGAGTTCCAATGTGTTTCATGTGCCTAGTGGCACATAGAACACACTGGAACTCCGGGGACGAATTTTTAGCTTTCGCTAGCGACTCAAATTGTAATAGCGGTGCATGATTTGTAGAGGAATTCCAGTGAAATTTCGCTTCTTTATAAAAAATAGTTCGTCAACGATTTCCGTTCCGCACATATGTGCGGAACAGATTTTCATTTTCTGCATGGTTTAGTGTTGCAGTAAATGGGGATTTTGTAGAACAGGCGTATAATAAAACCTCATCCACGTGCTACCTGCGAAGGACAATGTGCAATTATTTCGGACACACCACCACATCGCCTGTTCATGATGCCTCGAGATCGGACTCTTTTCGAGAATCATTTATTTTCCCAAAGCTTCACTAAAAAGAGCAAGCATTGTATTTAACCATTCAGGTGTTTTGTGCACGTGAAGGATTACTCAGTACTGGACCCGTCAACCAAGGGTGTCATCTGGGGTCTGTAAATGACAATTTTACAATTTTAGCCTGCACTGTCCACCTTCTATATGCCCATGACCTCAAAAGCACCATAGTTGTGTGGGTAGTGTGCTGGGGTGAAAGAAACACCTGTGATTGTGCACAAATATCGAAATTAAATTCTAAACTCAGGGGCCAATTGTGGTGTTGTCAACTTGTCGGAGGGTTTTTCTTATCGGCGATCTTTTCCTGAGCTCATTTGTTCAATACTTTCACCCACGTACTTGTTCAATTGATCGTTGTAAAGTTTTGGAGGGATATGCACAACATTTTACTAGGTATATATAAATTTGAAGATGACTCCTTGAACATATTCGCACCTTTATAGTAATAACAATTTGAGATAGGAAAGGACTTTGCATATAAAAGCGCATGTCCGTAATTTATTTCCGCTTTATCCATCTTTCATATACAAAATATTATAAAGTAATTCCTCCAAATAAAAATTATGCAGTGTACGATTTCAGAAAAATCTTCGAGGACATCATGAACATGCAATTCGCACAGTCTACAATACGCGAACGGCATTAAATATCGGGGAAGAGAAGGTAAGGCCGATTTAAAAATCCATTCAAGACATGAGCAGATTAAAGGGACAATATTGGGTATTTGATGATTCGATTTGATTCAAGTCTGTGACAGATTCAGAAAGAGTGATGCTTTCAGAAATAAAGAAGCAGTAGAACGGGGCTCGTCATTTCTTCAATCATCGACGTTTTGCTGGGGGTCTTCAGGAGAAATGTTAAAATTTACTATCGAAGAATCGCATTCTCGTTGATTTTCCGCAGTGAATGCTATTACTTTGATAGCCACATAATCAGGACGATTCACCATCCTTCCGTTTTATGAGAAGAACGTGGAGATGTTGCTCTGACACGACTGAGTTACAAACCAAACCGAGCGCGCGTACAACTTACCAAGGATGTCACTTTGTGTATTTATATCCAACCTATATACATATTATTTTATAGTATGGAACGCGATAAACTTATCGATAACTAAAATGGGTGAATGCTGCTAGCAAGACGAAGGAGTGCTCGCTGTGTTCAACACAGCGAGCACTTCTTCGTCTGGCTAGTTGCACGGTGTGATGGATATTCATCAAGATCAAGTAATCCAAGGCCTTGCAGTTGTGGGAGAACGCCCCCCCCCCCACCCCCGGTAAAAGTAAGGGAATAGCGTTCACCAACGTTACCACAGGAACGAACCACTGTTCAGAAATCCAAATCGTCGAAATGTTCTCAAAATCCCTCCAAGAGCCTTCTCTTTAATTCTTCTATCATCTTGACTTCTGTACAGAAAAGTTCAAAGAGGTTCCGCTTCCAAACTGCCTTGATTCCATCTCTGGAGTATTCCGCTTTTTTGGGGTGATTTTCCCACATAGACGAGTCTCATTGCATATGGTACTTGAGTGGAGACTGACTATATTTGATATATTCCATGCTTGTAAGAAGGTATGACGTCTACAACTCTAAGAGCGATGAGATTCGATCCGAGATTCTATTCGAGATTCAATTCGATTCGGAATCCTCTACTTACTAGATTCATCAACCCGAAATCTGAGATTTACATGGTCCTAATTCCAAATGTAATACTCTCTCCAATCGATTTGTGTGAGAAATTTTACATTCTTCCAAATACAATGACAACAGTCACAACATCAAAATTGAAAAACCGTAGATGCTGAAAGTGACCATAAAACTCGTTACATACATAGATAAATCTAGTGTCTCGTTAGTGCGCCTAAAAAATGTTCTGGAAGTATTTCTGTTAGCTATGTAACATTGACAAATGTTTTCCTGAAGGATTCTCCTCAGAGTTTGATGGAAAGACGTATTGATGGACGAACAGGTAATCGGTTACAAGAGTGAGTAGCTAGATGGTGACAATAACAAAGAAAATGTGTCGGTGGTAAAAAGTAAAAACTTTTTTCAAAGCTGCGTCTCCCTGCTCTGTTTCCGTTCTGTCACCCGTGTGTGTGTGTATTGTGAGTGATGACCGTTCCTGTGTGTTTCAGGCCTGGCATTTTCAGGAGAGCGATATATTCGCTCGCCTACTGCTCGCCTTAAAAAAATTGAGGAGAGCGAAAAATAGCCCTTCTAACCTTAGAAAATAATAATTACCACAACATCATGTTCCTAAAACCCATAGGTTTTCAGATCTCTGCTATGTTAGTGGTCTCTGCAAGATGGCCACACTGTCCCTCCCACACCTCCGGGCCTTCAAGGCCCGGACGTGTGGGAGGAGGAGTGTAGCCATCTGACAGAGACTACCTTGCTAGCAGCACCAAATAAAATGTACAAATCCCACTAGGCAGAATTCATTAATAGTACAACTTCATTTTGCCACTCTTAGCCTTTGTAGGCTTCAGGGGAGCTAATCGCTCCCCAAGGCTATGTGTGGAGAGTGATTTTTAGCCCTCCTGCATTTTTAGGAATGCCAGGCCTGGTGCGTGCGTGCGTGCGTGCGTGGAGTGAGTTTGTGATGGATGAAGACGTGGGTGTGTGTGTTTTTTTTTGTTATAATGAACTGGTAGAACAAAAACATGGTTGTTAATTTGTTACGATGGATACAGACTTTCACCATCACCGTTCATAAAACAACTATCAACAACCTGCAATAGCCTTTAGGACATGACAACCAACAAAACCTCTCCGTACTATCTTCCTGTGACGATAAACCACAAACAAAAGATTTAAGAAAACCGTGACGCACATGTCCGTTTATTAGCTGATTATTGTTTAAATTAAATGGTCTGACAATCAGAATAAAACGGGTTTATATCAAAATAATAAATGTAATTTGTATAATTCCATTGCAAGCATTTACTTTCTGTTTCCATTCACCACCTGTGTCCAGTGAACGCAAATCGAAACTCCATTCATTTGCTGAGATGAACATAGCTAACTCATCAGTGAGATCATCTCGACAACAATGGATTGTTCCGGAAAAATAACAAACAAAAAAAAATGTTCCTTTTATTTCTTTCTAATTCTAAATTTCTAATTTGACTGTTCGTTCCAAGAAAGAAATAATCTTTGACGTATCGTGTCACCGTTTCCTTGTATTAAATTGACAGCATAAACAGGTAAATTTCCCGTGGTAGTGTGTAGAGTTCACATGAACTATTATTAAAGAACTAATTAATTATTAAAGAAAATACTAATTATTGCAGATGGCGGCATGATGCACTAAACACAGGTACTCATCACAAGCTGGGAAATCGGAAAAAAAATATCTGACAGCATTTTTGGATTGATGCTGTCTTGCCCCCATAATCGTATATAAATATTAACAAGGTACACAACTCGCTTTTCGAAAACGACAGCACTCATATTCATTACCCCCCCCCCCCCCCCCCCCTAATTTGATTCACCCAACGTATCCAGCATTATCAGGTGTCAGTGAAAAAACGGCCAAAATCGGCCAGGGCTATTCACAAGAATCGCCAATTAATTTTCAATTTTTGTCTCAAAAACATAGGTTAGGACCCCTCTTTGAAACGAGCTCGTTCCAAAGAGGGGTGATAACCTATGTTTTTGAGACAAAAAATGAAAAAAAAATAGTTATTCAAGAATTCTGTTTGCATGTGAGTAGTAGTGCTCGCACGTTTCACCCCCAGGTTGCCGGACCTCGGTGCCGGACCACGGAAGTGACGTCATGTCACGTGACCTAGTGGCGCCATGTTGTGTTGTCATGGTAACCCACGTGAGCGGCCATGTTGTGACGCCATCTCCATGGTAATACGTGGTGTGAGTGCGCATGCGCAGCGCGTGTTAAGGTGATACGTGTTTCCGTCGTCCATTTTGTATACTGGAGGCCGCCATCTTGGTTTCTATGGTAGCACGTGGTTGCTATGTTACCCAATTTTTCTGAAATAGGTAGGTGTATGTTTTGAGGGTGTGTTCGATTGAATCGGAGTAAATCTAATTACCACAAACAACCCGACAATCTCTCCAAATCACAAAAATCCACCCAACTTTTTACTATTTCGAATTCTTTCAGAATTCTCTGCTTCTATCTATATATGTAATAGTTTACGTCTACCTAGACATGTTCCTTTGTTCTTGAGTAAACTCCAGTAGCGTAGAAGAGCCTATTAGTTGGAACAGTTTACCTTATTATTACTATAATTAGCTATTCTGGTCTATTCTTGTTAGTTCTGACCCTATTCCAAGTACTCTTGTTGTTTCATTTATCTAGATTATAACTAACCAATCAGACTGCTTTATTTCCCATAACCTGTATGCAGAGTTATCTCCCATGTGTATAATAAAAGCCTATATCCAATGGCCTTATCCCATGGAATCTCATGTTTGGGAAACACCTGTGGCTGTGGAATCCCTTTTTGTCATATGTGCTTATGTGAAAAAAGCACAATGTGACACAATGTGCCCTAGCACAAAGGCACATGCTTTATGTGCCGATATCTGCTTATGTGAAAAGGCACAATGTGACACAATGTGCCCTATCACATAGGCACATACGGGTATTTGAGGATACCTATGGCCTGGTATTGTATTATTTGAGGATACCTATCTAGGATACCTTCTGGAGAATCCCTTTTTTGTCATATGTGCTTATGTGGAAAAGCACAATGTGACACAATATGCCCTATCACATAGGCACATGTTTTATGTGCCGATATGTGCTTATGTGAAAAGGCACAATGTGACACAATATGCCCTTTCACATAGGCACATACGGGTATTTGAGGATACCTATGGCCTGGTATTGTATTATTTGAGGATACCTATCGAGGATACCTACTGGAGAATCCCTTTTTGTCATATGTGCTTATGTGAAAAGGCACAATGTGACACAATATGCCCTATCACATAGGCACTTACGGGTATTTGAGGATACGTATGTCCTGGTATTGTATTATTTGAGGATACCTATTGAGGATACCTATCGAGGATACCTTTTGGATAATCCCCTTTTTGTCGCATTAGGCTATGTAAAAGCCCTCAATGGGTCTAATGTAGTCTTACCAACCGCTTCCATCTTGTCGCCAAAGCTCCAAGGCCATTACAGGTCTATGGTCTATCTGTCCTATCATTAGCTTCTACAGCAGTCTTGTTCCATTGCGGCCTTGTACCAGTACTATTGGCTTCTGTTATTCTGCCCCATATCTCATCCTTTACTTCCTAGCTATACCTCTCTCAGTCTCGACTATAACATTGATCAAGGTTGAATCAGATTTCCCCTGTATACATATAAGGCATTCCGTTATTGAGATTCCTAGCCGAGTCCGTAAAATTTGGATTCCGTGTTTTAACATCAACACACGAGGGTATTCCCCTTCCCCATTGGAAGAATTCAGTTCAATTGGGTGATAATACCTACATTGGGATTACACTTCAAAAATTCAATCAGTTAAACGTTGTTCAGTTCAAGGGTGTTAATATTTATTTATATTATATATAGTTCATACAGTTCAAATGGGTTAACTATATATACATTCATTAGGGTTATAGTTCATTCATTCAGTTCAAAGGGGTTTTAATTACATAAAGTTCATTCAAATAGTTCAAAGGGGTTAATTTTTTATACATTCATTAGGGTTAGAGTTCAGAACTTTGTTATGTTGACTTTGATCTTGATTGTATTTGATCAGATCTGTTCAGTCTGTCCAACTAGTTCGATCAATCCGACTTGTTGGACATTCTTTCACTTTGTTATGTTTACTTCGATCTTGGTTCTGTTGGATCTTCGTTCTGTTGTACCTTTGCTGTTTTGTAGTGGTTGGTTGTATCTGTTCAGGTTCTTGTAGCCATTGTTGAATTGGGTGTTATCAATCCTTTTCCATACCCTCGAATGTTGATGTTAAAACACGGAATCCAAATTTTACGGACTCGGCTAGGAATCTTAATAACGGAATGCCTTATATGTATACCGGGGAAATCTGATTCAACCTTGATCAATGTTATAGTCGAGACTGAGAGAGGTATAGCTAGGAAGTAATGGATGAGATATGGGGCAGAATAACAGAAGCCAATAGTACTGGTACAAGGCCGCAATGGAACAAGACTGTTGTAGAAGCTAATGATAGGACAGATAGACCATAGACCTGTAATGGCCTTGGAGCTTTGGCGACAAGATGGAAGCGGTTGGAAAGACTACATTAGACCCATTGAGGGCTTTTACGTAGCCTAATGCAACAAAAAAGGGATTATCCAAAAGGTATCCTCGATAGGTATCCTCAATAGGTATCCCCAAATAATACAATACCAGGCCATAGGTATCCTCAAATACCCGTATGTGCCTATGTGATAGGGCATATTGTGTCACATTGTGCCTTTTCACATAAGCACATATGACAAAAAGGGACTCTCCAGTAGGTATCCTCGATAGGTATCCTCAAATAATACAATACCAGGCCAAATGTATCCTCAAATACCCGTATGTGCCTATGTAATAGGGCATATTGTGTCACATTGTGCCTTTTCCCAAAAGCACATATAGGCACATAAAGCATGTGTCTATGTGATAGGGCATATTGTGTCACATTGTGCTTTTTCACATAAGCACATATGACAAAAAAGATATTCTCCAGAAGGTATCCTAGATAGGTATCCTCAAATAATACAATACCAGGCCATAGGTATCCTCAAATACCCGTATGTGCCTATGTGATAGGGCACATTGTGTCACATTGTGTCACATTGTGCCTTTTCACATAAGCACATGTCGGCACATAAAGCATGTGCTTTTGTGCTAGGGCACATTGTGTCACATTGTGCTTTTTCACATAAGCACATATGACAAAAAGGGATTCCACAGCCACAGGTGTTTCCCAAACATGAGATTCCATGAGATAAGGCCATTGGATATAGGCTTTTATTATACACCTGGGAGATAACTCTGCATACAGGTTATGGGAAATCAAGCAATCTGATTAGTTAGTTATAATCTAGATAAATGAAACAACAAGAGTACTTGGAATAGGGTCAGAACTAACAAGAATAGACCAGAATAGGTAATTATAGTAATAATAAGATAAACTGTTCCAACTAATAGGCTCTTCTACGCTACTGGGGTATACTCAAGAACAAAGGAACATGCCTAGGTAGACGTAAACTATTACATATACAGATAGAAGCAGAGAATTCTGAAAGAATTCGAAATAGTAAAAAGTTGGGTGGATTTTGGTGATTTGGAGAGATTGTCGGGTTGTTTGTGGTAATTAGATTTACTCCGATTCAATCGATCACACCCTCAAAACATACCCCGTCCTATTGCAGAAAAATTGGGTAGCATAGCAACCACATGCTACCATAGAAACCAAGATGGCAGCCTCCAGTATACAAAATGGACGACGGAAACACGTATCACCTTAACAACATGCGCTGCGCATGCGCACTTACACCACGTATCACCATGGAGATGACGTCACAACATGGCCGCTCACGCGGGTTACCAGGACAACACAACATGGCGCCACTAGGTCACATGACATGACGTCACCTCCGAGGTCCAGCACCGAGGACCGGCAACCTAGGGGTGAAACGTGCGAGCACTACTACTCATTTGTCGTCTGCTTTTCATGTTAGCTAAAGGGTTAAGTCCCTGAAGTGTATGCACATTATTCTTTAAAACTATTCTTCTTCAGGTCCATCAGTCAGACTTTTTTATATTTGGTACTGTTTGGTATGTAGCATTCCGAGCATTCTGAGATTCAAGTGTGTTCAAATCAAGTTCCTGGGTAAATATTTGGGCTCACTATGGGAACCCGAATTTTAACACAGTCCAATATTAAAAATTTTAAAAAACATTCTTCTTCCGATCTACGGGTCAGAATCTTTTGATGTTTGGTATAGAGCAGAGCATCCTCAGAGTGGCAAAATTCAAGCTTATTCAAATCCAGTCCCTGTGTCTTACGATAAGCGATAACTAAAAATAGTAACATGGGTTCGTCTCGCAAATTTGGTCTTGTGATAAAATGTGATATTTTTGTTGATATTTCGTTCCCTGAGTTCCAATGTGTTCTATGTGCCTACTAGCACATAGAACTCATTGGAACTCAGGGGATGAGTTATCAAATCAATTGCTGAGTGTCCTAAAATTGCTTTTGTAGACGTGAAGGCGTGTAATAAACACAGAACGACACACGCGTGTGTTGTTCTGTGTATGTAATCATATACTTACTAACGAGACTAGATTTGATACTTGGACTTATGTCACACATACAGTACGTGGAGAGTGTATTCATTAAATCACCCGCATTGTGGCGCTTCCACGCGAGCAATAATTGCAAATTTGTTGCAAAGCATAACCATCACAAGCAGGGTTCCAGCCAATGGACCTCCTGTTAAACCCGGAGGTCCATTTGCTGAAACATTGCTTGTGTTTTTTGTCCATATACTTCGGGTGATAACTCCACTCCGCGGATGATTTAGTTACAATCCACACTCCACGTACTATACTGTCGGCCATACAAATGCATACATGAGCAATTTAAAGTAAAATTAAAATAAGGCTCAAGTAAGCCTACAACACTCACGTGGATCAAGTCATTCAAGTGGGAAAATAGAAGTGTGTTAGAGGAAGGAAGCAAAAGAGAAATAGAGGACATCTACGCTGTTTTAGTGAATATCTGGAATTATCTCATGAGTGTGGACCTTTTATTTTTCAGGAGCGCTTTTTATCTTTTTGTTATACGCTTCGTAACATTTTACTGTGCTATGTTCAGCCCAATTCGACAGCAAACAGTTTCAAGACAATAACAAAGATCTGCTGATCGTTCCTTCAAGGCGACGTCATGCGCCGAAGCGTGACGTCATTTAGGAAGCTACTGAGGTATATTTCTCGATATCCATCGAGTCGATGAATATTGAGAAATATCTTTTAGATAATTTGCGATAATTCACAGACTAGCATATAATAAAATTGGTTATTAGGTTTAAAGAGACAAAAAGGTAATTTACTGAACTCGTTTTGTTAATTCACAAAATTGAATGCGCCAGTAGCCATGTCTTAATCCACTTCTAAACCGCATTCGTTTATTGGTATCCAAAACAGCTTTCCCATTGTGAATCTCTAACTTCCGGTGAGGCGCGAAGTCAATCCGATCCCTACAAATCGATTCCTTTATCATCTACATCGTCGACAAGGGCGTCCGACAAGGAGATCGTCGGGGGTGGGTGGGTTGGGGTCCATCCAACGTAATAATCTTTCCATCCGGCACATTGTCGTAATGACTAGAGTCTGAGATATAGATTCCTAATTATCGATAATCACGTACTTTCTTGAAAGACCGGATTTGATACCTGGCCTTGTGTCACACACACACACGGTCTTTCATACAATCGGAGGTTTGCATTGCCCGGTTCGAGCTGTTGGGGACCACCATGACCAATTTAGAGAACCTGTATACATGTACGTGTTATGAAAATAAGAAGTTGTGTCATGACTACTTCTTTAATTTATTTATTGGGGGTTTAACGACACTTTGGACAGCCATGATCACATGAAATCATGACTACTGTATGTATATGTTATTGATTCATTAATAAATTGCACCTCCTGGAAGTTTTAAGTTTTCAACTTTTAAGGTGCTGTATAAGAAATGAAAAGTTAGCTTGAAATTAGGTGACAGATTATTTTCGACGTTGTCAAAAATCTAAAGAGAATAATAATTCGTGACTTTTTTGTTGTCCATTCGTATTTATGAACAATTCTTCGCAATTCTTAACCCCCAAAATGAAAAATTATAACCTATTTTAGATGTTTGACTGCATCGAAAATAACATGTCACCTATTTTCAAGCTAAATTTTCCCATTACTTATATAGCACCTTAACTATATAATTCCGATTGACATTATTCCAACTAAATCATCAAGGCATGCCTTCGACGAAGGCATGCCTTGATGATGTAGTTGGAATATTAGTCGGGACCTGATCTATCACAATCGGGCCAAATCAGGTGCATCATTCCTCCCCACTCCCGATCGGTCATTCTCAAGACGCACCTGATCGCCGAAGCAGTAGGTCGACCGTATTAAAATAAATGCGCTTAGGGTATCGTGGGGTATGCTGGAAACCGTCCAGATATTATTTTCTTGGTCAAGTTGGTGCACCGCTCAAGGAACTTCGACCCGGTTGTCACTTCAGTTTAAACTTGATCAGTTAAAATATTCATTCTCTGACACTCCAGATGAAGTAAACCCAGTTCTTAACTAACTCTTGTAAAAAGATAACAAAAAGAACAGCCGTTAAATCATTTACAACTTCAAAGAAAAACCGAGTGTATCACGTGTCATTGCTAAATTATGGATAATTTGCTGTGGAGTTCATCTAAATTCATTCGAGTATAATTTATTTTAAGATGGCTCAATAGCAATTAGAAACCATCTTCGTCCATTCAAACCTTCCTTTACAACTCAGCACGTGTCCCTATGACTACACGTACAATAGAATCCAATTTGCTTTCGAAAACCAATGACATTCGCGGTGGTATGAATATGCGTGCTGTATTTCAAGGGACACGTGCCTGTTTATGTCATCTATATTGATTTTACCACACACAAAGAAGTAAATCATCTAAAAGACATATACCGTTACTGTACTGTACGTGGTTTAAGTAATGTTAGTTTTGTTCTTCGAATTAACACTTCTCGCGGAGAAATAGTTCGTTTCGACTATTGCTCTTAGGCGAACACCACACAAAGGCGCTAAATACAAAGTAGTCTATTTGTTTGTTTATTTGGGTTTAACGACCCCTTTAACAGCAGGGTCATATCGTATCGGACAGTTTTTAAGGATGGAAGAAGATGGAGTACCCGCACAGAACCGTCGATAGCGGCGATGAACTGTCAGACTCTGAAACTTACTAATTCAGTTTGCGGTGGATGAAGTCAACTGTACCACGTGCAGTACGCTTTAATACACAGCAGCCCACCCCCCCCCCCCTCCCCATAAGGGCGATCGGGATTAAGTGTTTACGTGACAAAACGCAGTTACCGCTGGCCAGAATCCAACCGTCGACCTTTTTGTTTAAAGTCGAATGCTCTCACAACTGAGCCACTGGGCTCGCTTTGAAAGCAGTTATAGTCTACATGACAGTTGTATGGTCTTGAATACCTATTTTGGATCGATTGAGGCGTAGTTAACCCTCTACCCAACGTAACGGCTATAACCGACCAGCGCTAATCTAAAAAAAATCGTCAATTAATTTTCATTATTTTTCGTCGAGCTCGTTCCAACGAGAGGTCATAACCTATGTTTTTAAGACAAAAAATGAGTTATTCAAGACTTTGTTTTGCAAGTGTCGTCTGCTTTTCATGTTAGATAAAGGGTTAAAAATCGCCTTTTCAATTTTTTGCAGGTATTTATAAAGTAATGGCGCAAGTTAACCATTAACCTTACTTTAGGTTCATTTTTGACCAACACTATTCACAAAAAACCATCATTCAAATTTTATTATTCGTTTTCAGTTTTTGTCGCCAAACCATAACTTTATAATATAAGCTCTCATTTGAACGAACCTGAGGAGCTCGTTCCATTGTGGGTTTATAATGTATGTTTTTGGAACAAAATTAAGATTATTAATCATTCGTTAAAATGTTTTTTGCAAGTGGTGTTGTATTGGGTAAAAATTTAAACGGAATGCCAAAATGTGGTAGAACAACCGAGAAAATACTTCCTTTCGATTTCTTTTCTGGATATGCCAGCTCCTCACATAAAGAATTGAAAACCTTTTCTTAGAGAAACGCAGGAATTAAAAAGAGACAAATGTTCCCGACGGATGGACTAAGGGACACCATTTTAGTATAATTTATTTATCGCGGTTTAAAGACATCTTCAACAGTTTCCTCGTGTCGGATAGTTTTACGGACGGAGAAAGCCGGGATACCCGGAGAGAACCACTGAACTGCAGCGAGCAATGTACACCTCAACGTACCAAGTCCGCACAAGTAAGGTTAGTAGTGGTTGAAGGGAAGTGCTCCAACGACGCACAATACGCCTTAGTACACAGCGCCGACGTGCCCACACGTTGGCACTCGGGATTAAGTGCCTTGCCCAAGGACAAAACGTTGTAGCCCCTAGCGGGGATAGAACCGTGGACCTTTCGGTTTGAAGTCTAATGTCGTAACCACTGAGCCGCCGCGCTCCCACCATTGTAGATCACCCTTACCGATTTCTTCGTTTGGGATAACAACCCATGGTTTTATTTAATTAATTTCACACACAGTAACCAAAACCTGAATGTCCATGCATGAAAAAGATCCAGTTCTAAATAAGAGATGATCCTTATGCATGGATTTAACCCTTTACCTAACATGAAAAGCAGACGACACTTGCAAAAAAAATTCTTTCATAATTAATTTTTTTAATTTTTTTGTCTCAAAAACATAGGTTATGACCCCTCATTGGAACGAGCTCGTTCCAAAGAGGGGTCATAAGCTATGTTTTTGAGACAAAAAATTAAAAAATAATGAAAATTAATTGGCGATATTTGTGAAAAGCGCTGGTCGGTTTTGGCCGTAACGTTGGGTGAAGGATTAAAACGCGACATAACTTCAATTTAACTTTAATTTCACACACAGTAACCAAAACCTGAATTTCCATGCATGAAAAAGATCTAGTTCTAAATACGAGATGATCCTTATGCATGGATTTAACCCTTTATCTAACATGAAAAGCAGACGACACTTGCAAAAAAAATTCTTGAATAACTAATTTTTTTCATTTTTTGTCTCAAAAACATAGGTTATGACCCCTCATTGGAACGAGCTCGACGAGCTCGCTCCAAAGAGGGGTCATAACCTATGTTTTTGAGACAACAAATGAAAAAATAATGAAAATTAATTGGCGATTTTTGTGAATAGCGCTGACCGGTTTTGCCGTTACGTTGGGTAAAGGGTTAAAACGCGACATAACTTCAACCAGAAGGCAGTGTATAATTCTACCAGGAAAACATTTCATGTATTCAGACGATACTCTCCCATTCGGTACTCAAATCCAAAAAAGACAGTCTGAATACAGTTTAGTTGAAACACAATCAATTTGTGAAGTCGTTCCCTGTGTTCCAATGTGTTCTATGTGCTAGTAGGCACGTAGAACACAATGGAACTCGGGAGACGAAGCGCGTACCGAATTTTTGTGATTCATTATACGACAGCTGTGAGGTAGTCGACATTGTTTTCGAACCCAATTGCGCTTTGCACGAATATCTATGTTGTTTCCCTTTTCTATCACGAAAATAGAGATAAATGTCCGTACTCATCTCTTTCCGAAATTTCAAGAGAAAATTAATGTTCACGCCAAATATATGACGGAATTTCAAAACTCCCTACACTTTTCATTTTAGCTGCGAATGTTCCCCGTACTGAAAGTTCTGTATTGTTGTCACCAGGGGCACCGGAAGCACTTCAGGGCAGATGGGTCAGACCCGGAAAAGGGCATTTACTCTCACAAGCAGCCCCACCATGACATGCCGAAGGATGCATGCCTCGAAGGCCGAAGGCCCGAGATAAGGGAGACTGAGAGGAGGTATCCCTCACATCGGGAGGGAGCACCTCCTCCTCCCAAACTCCCCCAATGAATTTTGAAAACTCCCAAAACGGATTTGGGGTGTATTTTAGCATTACTTCGAGAATAAATCATTAAAAACAATAGAGTGATGGACCTGAGAAGGGCATTGTCTGCCCCCTATCGCCCCCGTGGTTCAGTGGCAGGGTGGGTAGCTGGACCCTCTGCCCCCATGCTTCCGGCGACCCTGGTTGTCACACAGTGCACGCACTGTTAATACAAATCTGAGATCTAAAGATGAACACCATCGCATTGGTGTGAACACGTTATTTTCATTGTTATGCCCCCGCCAATTTTGACAGGGGCATTGAGTGTTACCCTTGTCCGTCCATGTCCGACATCGAAAACACGTTGATATTGGTTTTCGGACGATAACTTTAGTTTGACTGAACGAAATGAAACAAAATTTTATTCGTAGGTTTATTACCACATAATACAGATTGAGGTTGATAGTTGGCTTGGTCCGATATTTTTGGCAGAGTTACAGCCCTTCATTTATACCTATTTATTTGGAGTACTTCCACTCCAGGCATGGGTGACCGGTCCTATTTTACCAGTAAAACAGAGCTTGTTTACCAAGGTAAAGAAGCACTGCTTCACCTCCCGAGGTTCCCACGGGCAAATTACAGCCACTAAAAAGTACAATGCGCAATGCGTAGGCTGGTTTCCTGTTAAAAAGTTTTTGTTTCCTTAAACTAGAAGATCTTTATAAAATTCCTGTTGAGTCATCCTTGCATAACCAGTACAACGCGAAAGTACCTCTTTAGGAAACATTTCATCATTTACTATCTGCAATTTCATCATTTACTATCTGCAATAACCTTACAGGTACGAAAACAAACTGATAAAGTGTGGACATTCGAAGCCTGAACCTATTTTGTTTGTCAAACACCCGCTTCATTTCGTCCAAAAATCTGGAATAAAATCGGACAAACTTCTAGCCCAACAAACTTTTACTAAATCCCGTTCAATAAGACTTCGCTGATAAGTACCCCAGCTCCTGTGTGCTTATTATCAAAGAAAACGATGTGTGTCCTCGTTCTTGGTTATAGTAATATTACTGTGATCACAAAGGTGTTTTTAGTCGATC
Source organism: Pictodentalium vernedei (assembly GCA_031216915.1). Taxonomy (NCBI): domain Eukaryota; kingdom Metazoa; phylum Mollusca; class Scaphopoda; order Dentaliida; family Dentaliidae; genus Pictodentalium; species Pictodentalium vernedei. Next base: position 170,080,848 of record CM062289.1, on the reverse strand, counting down.
GGAGCTTGACCCGCTTGAGCCACAGTCCAGACTGTGGTTCGGACTTTAATGCATAAAATAGAACAAAATCAAAGCCGAATTGGAAAAAAGAAGTGGTGAGAAATAGGTATCATATGTCTCATTTTTAATAGCTGAGATGAAACACTGATCTGGTCGGAAAGGCTGTCAGACAATTTCGACCAAGTTGCGACCCGGTCGAAATTCTCTGTCCGCTTTTATGTTCAGAACTCTGTATTCTAGTATCTCATCATTTATACGGAATGCGCATGACATATTTCATGGTCCAAGAACCTAAGACATAAATGTACATAAATATTGGGTTTTTTGGGGTGTTTTTTTATTTTATTTTATTTCAGATACACTTGCTTTCATTGATAATTAACATACAAAATTACACAATAGCTAGGTAGACATTGTACATCTATTTATTGATACACACATATATGTATGGGTTGCTAAAATAGTAAATAGGAAATTTAGACAGGAAATCTTAGGGGTCTTTCGAAGGACGATTTTCTTTTAATTACAGATTGGTTGGAGATGAGGGAGTCATAACGCTGCGTCATTGAAGAGATTACATAATTTGTCCCACCTTTGTTTGACCGCGATTGTTCTTTTTGACTGAGGGTTTGTAATGGCATCGACATAAATGTACATAAATGTGTTCTATAAATATCAAATAGAGGTTAATTCCGGGAACGGGAATTTTCTGGTTCTCATTTTTGAAAGTCAATCACGATGCCGGGAATTTAGCGGTTTTTCTTTCTGAATATCAGTCCTGATATCTGGGAAATCCATAGGACAGAACCGGGGATCAAAGGTTGCGTTCCGCAACCTTTGATTTCCGATTCTAGTCTATGGATTTCCCGGGAATTAGCACTCATTTTCAGAACCAGTAACCGGGAAACTCCAGTTCGAGAGATTAAACCATAGCTGCAACGACGATGCTGGTCTCGGAAGAAACTGATATTCGCCGTAATCTCATAAACTATAATACGTAATCATTGATACCATGGTCTATGGATTTCCCGGGTATCATGGTTAACTTTCAGAACCTGGAGCCATAATTTCATTCACATGTTACCCCATAGTGCCAAACAATATTATACGTTTTCAAATATTGGTATGATTAAAGCTCTTTCGGCTGTCTTGATTATATTCGGCAATCTAAAAAATAGCATGAAGACAATCTATCAGGCTATGCCATTTCCTTGCAGCGTATTTGTATTTTATTTGATTTGCTATAGTCTCTATCTGATATAAACTGCAAAACAAAGATTGATAGCGAAGAATGACTTGTTTTTGTTAGAACCATTGCGGCCCGTAAAGGGGAAAACTGCTTGGGTAGTGTTACATGTCCAAAGAGATGGAGTACCTTACCCGGAAAGCACCGCGGAGACACTGTAAATAACCACCAGCTCTTCTCACGCTTTAACCCTTTACCTGACATAAAAAGCAGACGACACTTGCAAACAAAATTTTTGAATATTTTTTTCTCATTTTTTGTCTCAAAAACACAGGTTATGACCCCTCATTGGAACGAACTCGACGTGTTCGTTCCAAAGAGAGGTCAGGGGCAAATAGCTCGCGATTCAAACGCCTCACACATTAAACATGTTTGATATTATTTGACTCGCTAGCAAGATTGCTCATACTGTGTGGGTGGTTCGAGACAGATAACTTACGACGACTACGCTATTTTACCGTTTCTGATAGAGTTCTGCGAATCAGACCAATCAAATTACTCTTCCATAATTATGACTTGCACAAAATGGTAGTTTCCCGACTTGAACAAAATGACAGTTTTCACAATAGCTGATGAATGCACTCGAGAGAACAACATTATATGGACATTTGACAGAGACAAGAATGCCTTTTCAACATTATATCTTCCGATATTAATAATAGGAGAAGAGAGTAATGGCCGCATCTCTGAAGATGTCACGTACGTAAAATGCATTTTACCTAAACATTTCAAATATACAGCCCTTGGTGTCGGTCAAATCATTCCCATACCAACTGTGACACATACCCGGTTATAAATTATATTTCTAATTTGGGTACATGTGCAAAAGTTGTTCGTCATTTCATTTATCTATTTTTTTTAAAAATGAAAGCAAAACCGAAGGTTTGTTTTGATTTGAGTACGTTCTGTGTTGAAGGCAGACTGAGAAAGGTCATCGAATACCGAGATAAATTGCTCTGTTCTGAGTGCAAGACGACTCACAAGCAAGCTGCCCCGCGAGCAATACAGCTACACCCAATTGCTCAAGAGTGAGGTGGCCTTAATAATCGATAATCAAGGAGCAACAGCAAACCACTGTTGATAAATGCAAAAAGCGTTTATCACCTAGGAAAGTTCCAGAATGAACATCATGTTGGCTTGTTCATAAAGTTATATTTGTTGGGCACCAACATGCTTATGATTTATATGAGTGGTAAGTTTGTGTGAAAGAGGGACTCTCAGAGGGCACAGTTTTCTTGACCATGTGAACATGGCGAATTAGATTGCAAATTATGTACATTCAACTGATAGCAGGTGGTTCAATAACGAAGAGGTCAATACTTGCCATCTTTTGCAACCTGTATCACATCTGTACCAGAAGGGCCCTAGCATCTAGCCCGGCGGAACCGGATGGGGCAGGGGCAGGGGGATTTGATCCCACTAACTTTTTCAGATCATATATTCTCCGTCCCCACACGTTTTTTGATAAGAAAGATATGCTTGAAGGGTTTTAACCAACATTTACTTATTATTATTATTATTATTATTATTATTATTTAACAATTTGTCTAGCACGAATAGCAAACGACACTTGCAAAACAAGTTCTGTAATGATGAAAAATGTTCAGCTTTTGTTCTAAAAAACGTGCTTATGACTCCTTGAGCTCGTTTCATTTATGAGTTATAAGCTATGCTTTTGAGGCAAAAACTGAAAAACTTGTCCCCCATTTTCTTTCAGTTCCGCCACTGCTTCATACACCATGTGCTGACTGAAATTGTCTCAGCAATACTGACCGAGGCGTTTTCGTTTGATATGAAAATAGATTGGTATGAGTTAAAAAAACCGAAACGCTTCTTTGCTATTGAAATGTCGCTGAGTTAAACCTTCAGCTACCACTTTTATCGATTTTTATGTCGATTAATCGGAGTTAATAATGGATGGTTCACCGGTTATAAGGGTAATTATCTTTAGTTTAACCTTTTACCCAACGTAACGGTCAAAACCGACCAGCGTTATTCACAAAAATCACCATTCAATTTTCATTATTTTTTCATTTTTTGTCTCAGAAACATAGCTAATGACCCCTCATTGGAACGATCTCGTTGAACTCATTCCAATGGTGGGTCATAAGCAGGGCTGGGAGGAGTTAAACATTTTCCTTAACACGTTAACGTGTTAAATAATTTTGCGTTAACGTTTTAAATGACGTTAAAATGAACAAAATTGTAGTATAACATCCCAATTCGGCCATTTTTGTTGGTTTGAACTTGAATATGATTGAACTTACGTAGAGTAGATAATATAGTTCTCTTGGGTTATCGTAAAGTCTAATATTCAGCGATGTTTTCATGTAAGAATAAGATCGCTGCGGCCGTAATATTAGAATTGCGAAAATGGTCGAAACTGACTCGAGAAATGAGTTCACGTCACACGAACACGCGCTACTTGCGTTTGCTTTCACAACTGATAGCATAAATCGTCATCACAATAGCAAATGGCACAAAATTCAAAGTCATCTGCACGTTGTTAGTTTCTGTGTCGCTTTTGTCGTCTTGCTCAGGTAACTGATATTGGGTGCGGCAATGTTGACTGTTAAGACTATCATATATGAAGTTAAGCACGACATGCTCATACTGGGTGGGGGGGGGGGGGGGGGGGGCTATAACGAAGATGAGTGCTATCGTTTTCGAAAAGCGAGTTGTGTACCTTAAATTGTTAATATTTATATACCATTATGAGGGCACGTCAACATCGATTCAAAAATGCTATCAAATATCATTTTTCTTTTGATTTCACAGCTTGTGCCGAGTACCTGTGATTTGGAGCCCAATGCGTCGCTCATTCCTCGACTGACTGTTCTTTCCCTTCAAAACAATATTCTTGTTACGAATTAAAAGGGTTGACATTAAAATGGATTCGTATCCAAATCTGGTTATGCCCATTAAGTCGAAAAATCTGTTTCCAACTAGACTCACAAACCTTCAATAATTTATCCCACGTTTTCAATGTTTTGTACACACTTACGGAAAAGGGATGTTGCATAACCCTGGGGTTAATTTGGTGCGATATTTCATGATTCACCGCTAGTCAGGGGCGTAAAGAGGAGGGGCGGGGACACCTCTACCCACAACGAGCTTTGTCGCGACGGACTGTACTCGATAGAATAATATTGCTGAATGATAGTCGATCCAAGTTTATCTCTCAATTTGGACAATAGGAGACATACCTAGAAAACATACTGTTATATAGCTGCGAGGAAAGTCCAGCTGCTCCGAGTTTTTCGCATGATTTAATTAGCCATGGGAATCGGTCATGTTGTGGTAAAGGTCGTGAGATACTTCCACGCATGTACAGGTACGTGGCTAGAGGTTTCCGATTGGGGGTGTAGAGTAGTAAATTTTATTTTGAAAATGAAGCCATGAAAGGGGGCATAAAATTGATTGTAGTAACTGAAATGCCAACACATTTATGATAAAATTATCAGGTTATTATTATTTGGTATTATTCTGGGAATTGAATATGTGCTAAACAAATGTTCAAGCTGAAAACGTTGAGCAATTCACACTGTCCTAACATTAAATCAGATCTTATGATTTTTTTTTTATTACGATAAGTAAACGTTCTATAGAAACCTCGTGCCGACTGACATCATGCATGCTCATGAAGCTCGATATTGCATATACTGTAGTTGTAAATAGTAACAGTTGGATTTTTTGCCGATTTGAAACCGAGTTGGGTTTTGGGAAGTAAAGGAGACATCACCAAAGAATCTCTAAAATCCAGATAGATGGAATTTCCAACTACTCACGACTTGCCCTCCGAATTTCCAACTATAGGAAATTTTGGCCGGGGTGGGGGGGGGGGGGGGGGTGGGGGGTGGGGGCGTCAAGTCCCTGCGCATATATCACACATTTGCTGATGACCACGGTGAATCTTGCTAAGTGTTGACTCCTTGTCTGAATAGTTCGCTGAAAGGGAAAAGTGTGTGCACATATATGTACGGTCAACCTACTTCATGTCATGGGTAAATATCGGGAGCGCGGTGGCTCAGTCGTTAGAATATAAAACCTCAAACCGAAGGTCTACGGTTCGTTCTCGAGCAGCGGTAACTAAGTTTTGTCCTTGAGCAAGACACTTCATCCCAATTGCGCACTTGGGAGAACGCATACGCTGTGTATTAAGGCTTACTGACGTCAAGGGTGCACTCGTCTTCAATCAATACTAAATCTGATTGTGCGGAGTTAGTACGTAGAGGTATCGGACAATTGTTTGCCGCTGCTCGGTGGTTCTCTCCGGGTACTCAGATTTCCACCATCCGTAAAACTGCCCGACGCGGGATGATCATGGCTATCGAAGGTGTCGTTAAACAACAGGAAATAAATATCGGCAAACTAGGGCCATACCCTTCCATTATTTGGGCCTACCACCAGTCTTGTGATTGACACACGGTTTTAAATATGTTGTGCATGCAGGCAACATATTCAGTTGGATGTTTTCCGAAGTAAGGTAATGACTTTGAAATGTGTAAACTATTTAGCCTTCTTGAAAGCACCCCATGCATCTGTCGATCTGTCATGATAATTTATCAAGTGGGGGTAAATTGCTGCAAAAAAACCCCCATATTTTTAAATCCTCGAAAAAAAGTGTTAACAGGTAAGCATAATCAGACGTATTGTTTAATAGATTACTCCGTTAACACTTTCATCTCGATGTGCAGGGGGGGGGGGGGGGGGGGTGGGGGTGGGGAGGGGGCTCAGTGGTTACGGAAATGGACTTCAAACCGAAAGGTCCACGGTTCGATCCCCGACAGTAGTATGTCTCGTATGTTTCAAGGGTTATTGGCAGGATCTCATCTGACGTCATAGTCACGTGACGTAGTGGCACCATGTTGCGTTGTCATGGTAACCCGCGTGAGCGGCCATCTTGTGACGTCATCTCCATAGTGATGTGAGTGCGCATGCGCAGCGCGTGTTGTTAGGGTGATACGTGTTTCCGTCGTCAATTTTGTGCACTGGAGGCCGCCATCTTGGTTTCTATGGTAGCACGTGATTGCTATGTTACCCAATTTTTCTGCAATAAGACGGAGTATGTTCAGAGGGTATGTTCCTTTGTAGAAGAGTAAATCTAATTACCACAAACAACCCAACAATCCCTCCAAATCACCGAAATCTATCCCAACTTTTACTATTTCGAAATCTTTCAGAATTCTCTGCTTCTATCTGTATATGCAATAGATTTCCTCTACCTGGCCATGTTCCTTTGTTCTGGAGTATACTCCAGTAGCGTAGAAGAGCCTATTAGTTGGAACAGTTTACCTTATTGTTACTATAATTAGCTATTCTGGTCTATTATTGTTAGTTCTGATCCTATTCCAAGTACTCTTGTAGTTTCCTTTATCTAGATCATTTATATAAATTATAACTAACCAATCAGATTGCTTGATTTCCCATAATCTGTATGCAGAGTTATCTCCCTTCTGTAAAATAAAAGACTATATCCAATGGCCATATCCCATGGAATCCCATTTTTGGGAAACACCCGTGGCTATGGAATCCCTCTTTTGTCGTATGAGGCCATGAGGGCTATGTAAAAGCCCTCAATGGGGCCTTATTTATTATCCCTCATACCCTCATAGACTTTTGAGGTATGAGGACCTTGAAAAATCCCTCAATGATGTATAATTTACTACGACTCTTAGCCTCATTTCAGTATTTAACAGGTATATCCTATGGAATCCCATTTTGGAAAACGCCTGTGACTGTGGAATCCCTTTTTTGTCGCTGAGGCCATGAGGGCTATGTAAAAGCCCACAATGAGGCCTCATTTATTATCCCTCATACCCTCATTGAATTTTGAGGTTGTGAGGGCCTTGAAAAATCCCTCAATGAGGTATAATTTACTACGACTCTTAGCCTCATCTCGGTATTTGAGGACACCCATGGCCTGGTATTGTATTATTCGAGGATACCTATCGAGGATACCTTTTGGAGAATCCCTTTTTGGTCGTATGAGGCCATGAGGGCTATGTAAAAGCCCTCAATGAGTCCTCATTTATTATCCCTCATAGCCTCATTGAATTTTGAGGTTATGAGGACCATTAAAAATCCCCCAATGGGGCATAATTTACTACGACTCTTAGCCTCATCTCGGTATCCTCGAATACCTGACATTATATTATTTGAGGATACCGAGATGAGGCTAAGAGTCGTAGTAAATTACTCATTGAGGGATTTTTAATGGTCCTCATAACCTCAAAATTCAATGAGGCTATGAGGGATAATAAATGAGGACTCATTGAGGGTTTTTACATAGCCCTCATGGCTTCATACGACCAAAAAGGGATTCTCCAAAAGGTATCCTCGATAGGTATCCTCGAATAATACAATACCAGGCCATGGGTGTCCTCAAATACCGAGATGAGGCTAAGAGTCGTAGTAAATTATACCTCATTGAGGGATTTTTCAAGGCCCTCATAACCTCAAAATTCAATGAGGGTATGAGGGATAATAAATGAGGCCTCATTGAGGGCTTTTACATAGCCCTCATGGCCTCATACGACAAAAAAAGGGATTCCACAGTCACAGGCGTTTTCCAAAATGGGATTCCATAGGATATACCTGTTAAATACTGAAATGAGGCTTAGAGTCGTAGTAAATTATACATCATTGAGTGATTTTTCAAGGTCCTCATAACCTAAAAATTCAATGTGGGTATGAGGGATCATAAATAAGGCCTCATTGAGGGCTTTTACATAGCCCTCATGGCCTCATAAAACAAAAGAGAGATTCCATAGCCACGGGTGTTTCCCAAAAATGGGATTCCATGGGATATGGCCATTGGATATAGTCTTTTATTTTACAGAAAGGAGATAACTCTGCATACAGATTATGGGAAATCAAGCAATCTGATTGGTTAGTTATAATTTATATAAATGATCTAGATAAAGGAAACTACAAGAGTACTTGGAATGGGATCAGAACTAACAAAAATAGACCAGAATAGCTAATTATAGTAATAATAAGGTAAACTGTTCCAACTAATAGGCTCTTCTACGCTACTGGAGTATACTCCAGAACAAAGGAACATGGCCAGGTAGAGGAAATCTATTGCATATACAGATAGAAGCAGAGAATTCTGAAAGAATTCGAAATAGTAAAAGTTGGGATAGATTTCGGTGATTTGGAGGGATTGTCGGGTTGTTTATGGTAATTAGATTTACTCTTCTACAAAGGAACATACCCTCCGAACATACCCCGTCTTATTGCAGAAAAATTGGGTAACATAGCAATCACGTGCTACCATAGAAACCAAGATGGGGGCCTCCAGTACACAAAATGGACGACGGAAACACGTATCATCCTAACAACACGCGATGCGCATGCGCACTCACACCACGTATCACTATGGAGATGACGTCACAAGATGACCGCTCACGCGGGTTACCATGACAACACAACTTGGCGCCACTACGTCACGTGACTATGACGTCAGATGAGATCCTGCAATGAGATCCTGCCAATAACCCCTGAAACATACGAGCTATACTACACCCGACAGGAGTAACTGCGTTGTGTACTGGGCAAGGCACTTCATCTCGATTCCTCACGTGGGGGCACGATGGCGCTGTGTTCTGGGGCGTATTGCCCGTTGGTAATAGTGACTTTGAAATGTGTGAACTATTTTACCCTTTTGAAAGCACCCCACGCATCTGTCGATCTGTCATGACAATGTATCAAGTGAGGGTAAATTGCTGTAAAAAGCATCTTTGCAGATCCCCGAAACAAAGAAACTGAAAACAGTAAGCATAATTAGAAGTATCGTTTATAATAGACTGCCCTGTTAACGCATTCTTCTCGATAACAGTGAGACAACACAGCAAAGGACAAATCGTAAGGAAGGTAAGTAATTTATTAAATCCTACAGCCCTAGGGCTGTAGGATTAAATTATTACTGAACCCTCCAACGAAGACAAAATTGATTCTGCCTTTTTATTTTAATTAATATTATGTTGGGCGATGGGAGCGTGTCGGCCCACTGAATTGGAACACTGGACTTCAAACCGAAGTGGGGGCGCGGTGGTGTTGCGTAAACCGGTCCTCGTCAGATCACCGAAGTTAAGCAACGTCGAGACCGGTTAGTCCTTGAATGGGTGACCGTCTGAGCGATCTATTCGGACTCCTGCGTTGTATCCTTGGGCAAGGCACTTAACCCCGACTGTCCACATGGGGGCACGATGTCGCCGTGTACTAGGGCGTACTGCACGCCGATGGCGCGCATGTCGTCAACCTATCTAACCCTGCCTGTGCTGGAGTTCGGAGTTACGATGTTGGGGAGTTGGCAGCTGCTCGTCGTCGCTTGGTGGTTCTCTCCGGGTACTCCGGCTCACTTCACCCGTAAAACTGTCACCGACACGATATGACCTTGGCTGATAATTGCCAGCTTTCCACACAAAACTCAAAAAAATCTGAGAAGAAAAACCCCACAAAACTAGACAAATAAATAAAAAATACAATTACAAATACAAAAACAATTCGCCCATTTCCCATTCGAGAGTAGTGCACAGGGCGAACCATTCAGGGCGTCATTTTTGAAAGTGCTAGAATCATGAACTCTTTGCCAACGCAGACGATATCAAAATTTATTAATTTAAATATAATTTTTTCAAATTTTTCAAAAAATTTCAACAAAACCATATCATGTGACCCCTCGTTAGAACGAGCTCTTTCCAACGAGGGGGGGGGGGGGAGGGGGGGTCACATGATATATGGTTTTGTTGAAATTTTTGGAAAAATAATATTTTTTCAACTGCTGAATTTACATATTACGTTGGCGGATGTGGCCGATTCGTTGGGTAAAGGGTTAACTGGATGATTTTCTATAACTCTTTTTTCTCTCTTTTCATCTGACTTGCCGAACAAAATCGGAAGGCTGATGATTATATAGACAGTCGCCCCACAAAAGTATAGGGGGGAGGGGTATCTTCTCCGCCCCCATGAAGAGACCATATCCATGTTTTATATCCACCTATCTATGACTCTAAAGCTTTGTCAACGGACTATGTCATGTGTTTCTCTCATATCAGTTTCATTAACCCTTTTCCTAATGAATCGGCGCATCTGTCCTCATAATTTACAAATTAAGCAGTTAAAAAATAGTATTTTTCCAAACATTTTTAGCAAAACCATATCATGTGACATCTCAGTGGAACGAGCTAGTCGATATGTCATACGATATGTTTTACTGAAATATTTTTGAAAAATTTGAATTATAAATAATTAAAATAATAAATTTTAATATAGTGTACAAGGGTTAATGGTTATATGTAATTTCGTTAACTTTAAGCTCCAATTACCTATATTTGAAGACAATGTACAATTTCAAAATACGCATAACAGCGAAATTGTATAAAGCAAGTGGTAAATTTAACCCTTTACCTAACATGAAAAACAGACGACACTTGCAAAAATAATTCTTGAATAACTAATTTTTTTCATTTTTTGTCTCAAAAACATAGGTTATGACCCCTCGTTGGAACGAGCTCGACGAGCTCGTTCCAACGAGGGGTCATAACCTATGTTTTTGAGACAAAAAATGAAAAAAATAATGAAAATTAATTGGCGATTTTTGAGAATAGCGCTGGCCGGTTTTGGCCGTTACGTTAGGTAAAGGGTTAATCAGTCTCGTGGGGGCGCGGTGGCTCAGTTGGTAGAGGTGCAGGCTGCAATCCGAGAGGTCCTCGGTTCGAATCCCACCTGCGGCAACGGCGTTGTGTCCTTGGGCAAGACACTTCACCCCCATTGCCCACGTGAGGGCACGGTGACGCTGTGAACTAAGGCGTACTGCACGTCGCTGGTGCACCTGTCTTCAACCAATGCTAACCCTGCTTGTACGGAGTTAGTATGTTGGGGAGCTGACAGTTTCTCGCCGTTGCTCGGTGGTTCTCTCCAGGTACTCCGGTTTCCTCCACTGTCGTGGTCATGGTTAGCCATTGTGCAGAAATATGTGACCTTAAACACCAATAAATAAATAAATAAATAAATCAGTCTCGTATATTTACTGGGAAATTATCCGACAGCTTTTTCTAGTAAAAACTGTAAATATTAATTCATTTGGCATACTGGTATGTGAGTGATACAAAAATATTGACAATGGAATAAAGGATATTTACTGAATTTGACTTCCTGCTCATCATACGCAAAACTATAGGCGCATTTAGAGATAGAATCAAAAACATGCTTTTTTGAAACATCACATATATTGTGAAGCGGGGTGGTTGGGGGTCACCTTCTCGTCCATAATTAACAAAACTTAGAGGGGGGGGGGGGGGGGGGGGTTGAGGAACGTTGGACGACTCTACACTGCAGATATACCGTAAATTATTTCATTTTCAAAAGATTTATTCTGAGAGTGATTTTTGTGAAACAATCGGATGTCAAAGGGTTCACTTGCTGAAAAAGTAATCAATCCAATCAGTGAAATATAATATTTTCTGGATTTCATTCTGTAAATGAAGAATTGTCCTGTGAAAGCATAACCAGGGACGTGGCGACAGGTGGATGTAGGGTGAGCCCCCCCCCCCCCCCCCCCAATCCTGGTAAAAATTTCCTGTAGTCGTAAATTATGAGGGCAAGTCATGAGTAGTTGGAAATTCCATCTATCTGGATTTTAGAGCTTCTTTTGTATTTCTGATGTCTTCCCTTACTTCCCAAAATTCCAACTCTATTTCAAATCTGCAAAAATTCCAACTCTTTCTATTTACAACTACAGTGTACGCAATATCGAGCTTCATAAGTATGCATGATGTCAAACGGTATCAGATTTTTATAGTACGTTTACTTATCGTAATAAAAAAAATCCTCCAAATGCACTTCACTAAAATGACATCATGGTTGGCATTTCAGTTATTAGAATCAATTTTATGCCCCCTTTCATGGCTTCATTTTCAAAAGTTTTCTCGGTAGTGAATTTCCAACTAGAGTGGGGGGCGGGAGGGGGGTCCCCGCGGTCCCTCTCTCTAGTTGGAAATTCACTACTCTACACCCCCAATCGGAAACCTCTAGCCGCGTCCCTGAACATAACAGTCCTTAATCACTTAAAATGGCACATTTATGATTTCGAGGGACAAATTCCAAATTCACTTCGAACACTCAAAACGTCACCAATTCCATTCTGAGCAATTTTATTAGTGACCTTTGGACAGGTACACACAGCCGCAGAATAAGTATATGAGAAAGGTGAAAAAAAAACGGAGTAAGAACTGGTGTCAGCATTCGCGGTTCATCACAATTTATCATTACAGAACAAATGGTATTTTTTGTTTACCATCACCAGCAAGTGAGCAACCTTAATAACTTCCAAGAAATATTGTCGTAAAGTCGTATAAGGCAATAGCAGATGGAACGCCTGCCCTGTCGCATGTCATCAACACTGTCATATTCTTGTCGATGATACGCCCCACGTGTCAACTGAATTGTCAACCAATCAGCGAAGAGACGGGAATATCTAAACACAGTTACCGATTCAGAAGCAAGTTTTTGCGATGGCATGCTATAAACTTTCAATCAGCGGTGGCTAGTCTATACACACATATATAACTTGGGCTTTATTGGGTTTCCATTTCTTATCCTCCATACTGGTAAGTACAATTTCATTAATTTTAAAGAAACGAAATTACAAATTGAAATAAAATGTAAACAAAATATTTCAGAAAATTATTTTCACAAAATTAATGAATAAATTCACACCGCCGCCCACTAATTTAAAGATAAATCACATATTTCTAAGAGTGCGTTGCGGTCATGAGAAACGGTCGGCATACTTCCGTTTGCTCAGGGTCGGTGTATATTATGTTTTGTTTACTATAAAACAACAAATCCACAAGCCATTTTTTTTTTAAAATCAGCAAACTAATATTAAATGTTTGTTATAAGTAAATATTTAAATATAAATGTTACTATATATTTTTAAAACTAATTTTCTGAAATTGTTGAGTGTCCGATATATATATAAAACATCATGCACTGAAAGCACTTTCAGCTGGTTGACCACCGTCCAAGGTGGTCCATTAGCTTAGGTTCGCTAGTATGCCCTGTGCTTTTTCTCCAAAAGCTATATATATTCACCAGGTGTAAAATCAACTACAGCTGTATTTTTATACATATCTGAAGAAATAGCTGGCATAGAGGAAAGCTGCTGAGGTTTTCAGAACAACGGCAGAAAAATATAAAATAGTTTGACAGAGTATGCAATGAAATGAGAATTGGATGGAATATATTTTTGAGCAAGCGTCGAAAGCAAGTATACTGATGGAACGAATGCTTAGAGTAAAATGAAATTAGCCAATATCATTTTTTTCAGAAGTTAAGTTTATAGTGGCGTGAATGAAAAACCACCCAAATAAGATTAACTCGAACTCATTATCAAGAAAATATTAAACAAAAGCAAATGCAAGAAGGCCTTTCTTAACCACAGATAACAGGAAATAACTGTATTTTCTGTGCCTAACACTTCTGGATTTTTGTAGCATATCATCTGTAAAAGACAAGGTGAAAGCAAGAATAATATCTTTGTTCTGAAAATTAATTTTTAATGACCCGAAAAGTAATTTTCGGGTTTGTTATATTTTTAATAAATCTAAACCGTAATTGAATGAACAAATATAGGGAAGCCCAAATATATGCATTAAAACAGTCACTCCACAGCCAAGCAACAATTTCGAACCAGACAAGGAGTTTATTGAATACAATTAATAAAAAGTCTCACTTCTTTACCAGAAGCCGTCCACGCTGCATTTTTACTAACAACTGAACAATTTTACTTGACAAGCTGTCTGTAATATTATTATCAAACAGAGCACTGTTATCTGTTGTTATATTATTATAGACACTTCGACAAAATTCATCAGTTTGGCAGCACCCCACTGTGTTTATAGAATAAAATTCAATAAATTTTCCTAATTTAATATTGTTTCCGTTCAAAGCTTGGCCGGTGACCTTTCGTTCAAACAGATTTGTCGAATTTATTTATTTATTTATTGGTGTTTAAGGTCACATACTTATGCACAATGGCTAATCGTGACCGTATATGTCGAATTCTTTCACCCAATGGACCTCCGAATTCTTCCAACCAATGGACCTTCTTTCATCCAATGGACCTCCGTGTTTAAGAAGAACAACGTTTCAGCCAATGGACCTCCGGGTTCAACCCGGAGGTCCATTGGATGAAACATTGTTCTTCTTAAACACTTTAAAAAAAACTCACGAACACGTCGATCAGAATAAAAAGACGATATCTCCACACGATTTTATATACATAGTTCATAATTTAATAATAATTATAATAATAAAAGTGAAAATAATTATTCTCATCTATTATCTCTAATAACAATTTGGAAACTAGATCAGTTTTAAATTTAGATACGATCAAAAATAAGGAGCGATTAAGAGAAAAATAGTAAGTGCATGTATTTCTAAAAATGTAATTAAAATTGGCGTTTGAGTTAATGTTCACAGGCTATTTTCATTGATTCACATTTTGCAACTGTTAGGTTCAAGTTAATATGCTAGGTGCCATAACTACATGTACCTCACGGAATTGTGGGCGTTTGCGAATTTATCTCTCATAAACCAACGCTCGTTTATAGGAATAAAAAACGATGGAAATGGACCTCCAATTACAAATGTCTGGAAAAGTGTATACCATATAATTTTAATTTATTTTCGCTATATACCGTGACCCGTCATTTTTGTGGGATATAACCCTAGTTTAGAAATATTCAAGCAAATCACAGTTGCATCAAATAAAACAAGTGGCAAATATATATATATATATATATCTTCATGTAAGCGAGCGCAGAGACAGGTTGATCCCAAAAACCGGATTGGAAAAAGGTATATCGACCGACCCACATTGGGTAGCCAGGTACTAAATGCGACCGTTCGCCCCATACTAAAGACACACACACACATACACACACACACTCACACACGGATGTTAACGGATATAAGGCTTCTTTCGTAACGAATGAAACATTACCCCTTGAACACAGACGTCAAAGCGAAATATCAAAATATGAAATGCAAAGTTTCGCTATTAATTTAACCCTCTGTCACAAAGATTGGTTTGGTTAAATTTGTTTTTACGTGTGGGGAAAATATGCTGTTTGGAATTTTGGAATCAGTGTGTCCATGCATAAAATGACCTTCTGTGGTATGCAGAATGTGATGATGTGCAAACTGGTATTTCTGTCAACTGGTTTAACTCTAACCTACTAAGTATTTTCAAGTTATTTTTTATTAAACCTAGTCATGGCTGCTGTGAAGCAGCCATGACTAGATTTGATGAAAAAATCATCTAAATTGAACTCAAAGATTTATTGGTGCAAAAATCCATTCACCATTCAATTCATAGGGCGAAAATGTAATTAAATGGGACCAAATTATACTTAATTTAGTGGCAAGAGATATCCTGTCCCGCCAGGAATGTCCTCCAGCAGCATGCAAGCAAGGAGTTATTCACGTGGGTAAGTGGAACTGAAATATGTCTTGTCAATAACGTATAGTGGACAGAAATGTCCTTTCCACTTACATACTTTCCCCATGCGACAGACGGTCATTTTGACGTTTGATTCGTCACGACAGAGGGACTTCATTCAATTAATTTATAGAAAAGTTGCAAACCCAACTAAAACTGTTGGATGAGCCTTGCCATTGGGGCGACAGGTCGAAATGACATTCTCCCGGCGCGCCAGTCGTCTTTTGAGTAAGTCATGGTGTGTGTATGTGTGTGAAGGAGGGGTGTGTATGCGAATGTGTGTATGTTTTAATCGAAACTGTAATGGTTAAAGAAATTTGCCTATACACACATCTACCCTCACACTCACTACATCTCTACTCACGCAAATACACCCCACTCCCTCACACATCCCCAAACGCACTTATTAGTTGTCAGTTTGAGTAAGTTCAGACTTCTGAAATAGTAATCTGATGAAGCGGTTTGAAAAAAGTGAGTAAATTAGAACAGCTTTCAACTGCATGTAATTATGTGAAAAGCCTTTTAAAGTTTACTAACTATAAATTATATCGACTAATTAACTAACTTAAAGTAATATTCTGGTTAGTTCTAAGGCATACCTTCCACGTGTTTTGTTACTGTCACTTTCAAGAATATATATCCCTTCCGACGTAACTGCTCAGGGCTGTCAAAATGATTTTTACTTGCACAAGCCTGGAAAATACCAGCGAATTTAACGAAACATCACGATCATGGAGACCTACATGAGGTATAGCAGACGTATCTATTCACGTGTCGTCTGCCTATTCACGCCGACGACAATTGGCTAGAAACAACTGGCACGGTCATATGACTGTCCTGAACACTGTTATCCGCAAAACACCCGAGTCACAACATTGATGACATCAAACTTCAAGATAATGAAGCAATATGCTCATCGAGTGAAATTATTAGTAGAGTGTTACAGTTTATAGACATTAACATTTGAAGGAAACTGAGATTCCCAGGGCTTCCAGACTTCATTTCTGAAGGGCGCTTGATGTGTTCACCACAACGTACCAATAAAATGCATATGATCGCAATCCCCGAGAATACCTACGTTTTATCCTTTGCCAGCTCATATCAGAAGCGTAGCCAGCCCAAAGCATGTGTGTGTGTGTGGGGGGGGGGGGGGGGGGGGGGACTCACAGACCCTGGCTTAGCTCCATTTTAATAGGGGGGGGGGGGGGGTGGTGAGGATGGTGTGTGCGGGAAAAGCTTTCCAAACCTTCACATCTCAGAATTTTGCGTCCCTAAAGTTTGAGCTAGATAACCAAGGTAACAATAATCAGGGTTTCCACTGGAGGGAAATAAACGTGTCCGATATGGGGCGGCCAAGGGTCGTCGACGGCCCGTGGTAGAACAATTTTGAATTCCAGAGTTAAAAAAAAACCCATCTCCTTGCATCTGAGCGGATATTTTGAGGTTTTTGATGTATTGACGACACCTTTTCACCGACACAGATATTAGGACAAGCAATCTACAAATGTACAACCTAACCCCCATGGACCTTACCCCCTACGATTTTTAGGCCATTTTTGGACATATTTCGAGGACCAACTTTGAAGGGAAGTGTGGGGGGGGGGGGGGCACGCGTCCTCCCCCCCCCCCCGGCCACGCTACTGGCTCATATTCATAGGAATTTCTCCATCCTGTATTCCTGGAGGGTGATAAATAAATGTTCCATTATTTTCAGCTACAAGCTAGATAGATAGTGCACGTAGTGATGCTGAGTTTTAATATAGTTAATTATGAACTACATATGGAGCGATAATAATATAATAATTAACTAATCGTGTTATAGTTTATTATTATAAGATTACAACCCTTCTGTTAATTGAAATTGTTTAGCAGGTAGTAAAAAGTGCTTCTGGTAAAACGTAATAGTTAACCCTTTACCCAACGAATCGCACGCATCCATCCACGTAATATGCAAATTCAGCAGTTGATAAAATATTATTTTTCAAAATTTTTTTAACAAAACCATATCATGTGATCCCTCGTTGGAATGAGCTCGTGGAGCTCGTTCCAACGAGGGGTCCCATGATATGGTTTTGATGAAATTTTTTGAAAAATTAAAAAAAAAGATATTTAAAATAATAAATTTTGATATCGTCTGCGTTGGGTAAACGGTTAACTAGATATATAAACGGATGGAAATAATATAAAACGGTTGTGTTAATGATATTTTAATTGCTAAATAACCTGTTTTTGTGACATTAAAGTTATATTATAACAGCTTCATAAATGGATTATGAATATTACTGTGATCGCAAAAGCAGCGTCATTCTCGATCAGCCTGGCAGTACTATAAAACTATTACAATTGTTTTTTCTAGAACTGTATTTTCTATTTATGACTTTAAATTGGTTGAAATGAACCATTAGCATTTTCAAAGATGTGGCAATTAGCCAAATTAAAATGCTAATGATTTATTTTAGTCCGTTATATTAATAGGAAGACGATACAATTCTAGAAAATACAATTGTAAAAGTTTTGTAGTATTGGCTCCTGTGCTGGTCGCAAAAGTTTTCCTCAGTGGATCGCGATTTCGTAATTACTTGTATAAAATTGCAATATCTGAGTTAACCCTTTACCCAACGTAACGGCCAAAACCGGCCAGCGCTATTCTCAAAAATCGCCAATTAATTTTCATTATTTTTTTCATTTTTGTCTCAAAAACATAGGTTATGACCCCTCGTTGGAACGAGCTCGTCGAGCTCGTTCCAACGAGGATTCATAACCTATGTTTTTGAGACAAAAAATGAAAAAAATTAGTTATTCAAGAATTTTTTGAGCAAGTGTTGTCTGCTTTTCAGGTTAGGTAAAGGGTTAAATCAGGAAAAGCAATTGAAAATAGTATCCGAGATGCTATGTTGTGCATTTCTGTTTCGACAGGTGAGATTCTGTAGTGTTATGGGCAGGGAAACGGGCAGAAGATTTCTACAAGCTGGCGACACAGTCGCGATCTGTTCGATATTCTATGCCCGCTTTTGTAATGAGATTATCGTTCTTTTCTACAGAGGTCCGATAGCTATTTCGTTGGTTTCTGCCTCCCTTACATTTACTGACAGAACAACAATACACCCACTTCCGTTATCTTAGCACACACGTATACACGCTCGCTTGTAAACCATTTAATCTTATTAAAATTAATGAAAATTTGAGCTTCTCAGGAAAATGTCTTTTCTGGAGTTAAAAAATCAATTTTATTCTTCACGACTGTGTAGAAGGAAAAGTGCAAAGCTTTCACACCTTCCCTATCAGTCTGCTAATGCTCTTGTTACAGGTCGAAGTTAATGTTTCGTTATCTTTTTCGCTTTCATCTCATCGCTGGTAACTAAAATAAAGGTTAAAATTGAGTTTGAACCATAACTGCATATTTTGTTTTCCATTCTACAGTCGTTATCTTTGCACCACAAACTACGTTTGGTTAAACATGATGTTTCACTTCAAACAATCCTTGGCGTTAACAACCATTTTTGTTTTAGACACCTTCGGATTTATGAGTGCAAGTGCTCAGAGTACACGAAGATCAGGTTGCTAAAAAAAGCATGGGCGTACGAGCCAGGGAGGCAGTTTCCCCTCTGGATTTGGGCAAATCAGCTTTAAAAATCCGGGCAAGAAACGACAGAGAGAGAGAGAGAGAGAGAGAGAGGGGGGGGGGAGGGTCATGTATATTTGTATTCCATCCATGCAGAATTTCGGGCAAATCAAAAGGTTGCCCACCTATATCACAAAAACCCCATGCGACCATGTAAAAAACACATATGGGTGCAGTTTCATGTCAATATTTTTTCAGAGAGAACATTCATCTTAAAAATTAAAAAATAGCTATTGGTTTAGCATTTCTGAGTTTGAACCACAACAAACCAAATCATCCTAGCTTTGAACGATCATGACTGGCCGCTACTAATATTTTGCAGCAGTATTGGTTGTGAGTGAATATTTTCTAAGTGTCACCAGAGATAATCCACGTGATTAAATAGGAATGGAGAGTGAAGCCATATTCATTTTGTATTATTTACTTATTGGGTTTACGGACACTTTAAACAGTTAGTATCATATTATGTCAAGCAGTTTTACAGGCAGAGGAGGCCGGAGTACCGGAGAGAACCACCAAGCAGCGGCGAGTTGCTACCAGGTTCTCAAACTTACTAACTCCACACAAGCAGGGTTAGCATTGGTTTCTAACGATAATGGGACAATCTAAGATTCAAGACTGGCAAAATATAATCTCGCAGAAGGAAAACGGGTTTAATACTGATTCGTGGCTAGACTCGCTTGTTAAATATATGCTACCCGATAGTTCCGACTCACTTGATGCGACGAAAATCAGATTGATGAAATCAAATTTGGTGTGTTATTGAGCTATTTTGCATATTTAGTCTCCGGGTCGATTCCCAACAGGGCTGACGTCGGTTGAAGGCATGCGTAATTTGATTGTCTTAACGGTGCACTAAGCCTTTGAACCCTGATAGTATAGGCCATGCCTGTCCATGCCATGCCATTAACCCTTTACCCAACGCAGACGATTACAAAGTTTATTACTTTAAATATCATTTTCCAAATTTTTTCAAAAAATTTCAACAAAACCATATCATGTGACCCCTCTTTGGAACGATCTCGTTGCAAAGAGGGGCCACATGATATGGTGCTGTTGAAATTTCTCGAAAAATAATATTTTTTCAGCTGCTGAATTTGCGTATTACGCGGGCGGATGCGGGCGATTCGTTGGGCAAAGGGTTAACTGGTAGAATCTATATTCGTTACTCGCGGGAAGGCCAATCAATATTTGGAACACGCAGCCCTGAGGCTGCACGTTGAAAATAATATAAATAAATGTAGTTAAAAGCTGAAAATGCTCATAGAGCTCTTAGGCTTAACACACAAAACAACTTTATATATATATATATATATCACTCTCAAAATCTGGATTGGTCTACCATACAAATTCACTGAGCAGCTATCTCCTTTATGAAGTCGGGTAGTATCACGATTCTGGGCCGCAAAAGCGGTCTTTCGGGTTCAAAGGGTAATTCTCGTAGTAGCCCGTGTTCTGTGAAAAAGCATGAGACACACGGGGAAAGTGTCGGCCAATGGACCTCCAGATTCAATTTGGATGTCCATTGGTGAAACTTTGCGCGTGCTTTATATATTTTCATTTCCGAATATTTAAGAGTTTTTTGCTAATTCATGCATGTGTGTTTTCGTTCATATCATTCTCACTGATATAGGTACATATCGCAGTATTTTACGTCCGACACGCAATCTGCACAAACCTGACAATCAAACTTCGCCCACGTCTCCTCTCTCGTATCCGCGAGGGAAATAAACACATTTCATAGAATGCATGAATGGTCGATAATGTAAAAGAAAGGTATTGGTCTACAATGCAATACACTCCATATACGTGGAGGTGCGTTAAGATCGACAATCATCGGCTTCGCTGGGGTGACCATGTCTGACTCTGTGACTGAAATTTTTTTAAAAGTGAGTATCAAAAGGAGATCTGTGGTAGCATCTGGGAAAATATTATGTGCAATTTAGGATCTAAAATATAATCATTTTGTACTATTGGTTAAGGTAATACACAGAACGACACATGCGTGTGAATGGGTTATCAATATGGCCTCTCATTTTATCCTTCCGCGATGGCGCAAGTGTCATATCGATTAACCCATTCACAAGCGTGTGTGTGTTTATTACACGCCATCAAGTCTATAAAAACAATTATTAGAAGGATAATCTGTAATTCATTTAACAACTATCAATCAACAAAAACAACACATTTTATTGTCAACCTAATTTGCGATGGGAACACGTGTTACTATTTCGTCCCCTAAGTTCCAATGTGTGCTATGTGCCTTCTGGCAGCTTACTGGCACATAGAACACATTGAGACTCAGGGGACGATTTTCAACTATCGCTAGCGATTCAAATTGTAATTGCGTTGCACGATTTGTACAAAATTCCAGTGAAATTTCGCTTCAATTTAAAAATAGTCTGTCAACGATTTCCGTTCCGTATATATGTGCGGAACAGATTTTCATGGTTTGGCGTTGCTGTAGATGGGGATTACATAGAACATACGTGTAATAAAGGTATGTACAAAATAGATCGATGACGTTGAAAGGCATATTTTCCAGATGAATGTTATAACTGTATATGCAGTTCTGTAAACATGTGATTCTGGCAGAAATTAAACAGCAACAAACTCTGTGTAACATATATGGCTGTAACACTAGGTCTATGCAACTAGTTTCTGTGAAACGCCTACACACTTTGATATTTCTTAATAGCCCAGTCTATAAAAAGCATCAAAGTAGTGCTTAAGTGTCTCGCAGAAACGACAAGCAAACGAGAACATTTATGTTTTAAAATAACTTGCCCCGACACATCTTACTCTGTGTGGCTCAACTATACAGAGAGTAAGATGTATCGGCTAATTGAGGTCGCCCCATTTTATCAAAATTTTCAAATCACAAATGGGAGATAGCCTCGCAAGTGGAACTCCAATTTCGTGGTGAGGTGCATTTACAAACGTCACACCTCCACTTGCTACGCGCCTGCGTCCTAACTACATAAGTAAATATGTGGGGAAGACCAACTATTTTTTCCATGGGGGCTTCACCTTGAAAATAATAATTGG
Organism: Pictodentalium vernedei; assembly: GCA_031216915.1. Classification (NCBI taxonomy): domain Eukaryota; kingdom Metazoa; phylum Mollusca; class Scaphopoda; order Dentaliida; family Dentaliidae; genus Pictodentalium; species Pictodentalium vernedei. The sequence continues at coordinate 170,058,420 of CM062289.1, read as the reverse complement.
TCCATCCCTTAAAAATGAAGAACATTACCATTATAGTGTTCAAAGTGTTATAATATTTTAACAGTTGTAACGCCCTATAAAAAAATCTGCCCATGATAAATGGAACTAGAAAATGCAACATGACATTAATCATGGGCGGAGTTTTCTTATCTCTGATGATGATAAGCCCTTCGTTTTGTAACCCATCACAATATAAGTACGGGGCGTGGTCGCATCTATTGAATGTGTATTTTGATTATAACTCACGATCTGGTATCGTTGGCGGATTGGATGGAAGAGACGTCTCCCCATCGCGCCCTCTAAATGTGGTAATTCATTTTTTACAAACACCGAGACCAGGGACCAATAATATAAAACGTTTACAAATGTATTTTGTAGAATCGTATTTTCTGCTTATTAATATAACTGACTAAAATGAATCATTAGCATTTTAAAAGATGTGACAATTTGCCATTTGGCAAATTGCCACATCTTTGAAAATGCTGATGGTTCATTTCAACCCTCTTAAAGTCGTAACTAGAAAATACAATCCTGGAAAATACAGTTGTAAAAGTGTTATAAGACAGGGCGCAGGCTTACGGTATTATCCGCGATTGCACGTGGACTTTGACAACCGGAGAGTGGATGCACATATGTTATCGCGGATGATACAGTATCCCGTGTACACAAGTATATTTCCGTGTCGTTCTCCTGGGACCCATTATAAACTGGCTTCCCTTTTTCAAACCTGACGTGGGTATTTTGGCTGGAAAGCGGTGTAGTCATTTTCAGAGAAGCCACCGGCGGGCCATGCTGACACTCAATGTTTTAAAATGCACCTCCCCTCATGTTCGCCAACAACTGGCCGCTACGCGCTTCGGATAATGTTTTTCTTCATGACTCATAATTGAAATGTGCTGTCCCAACCAAAATCATGGATCATACACACTATATTTTATTGACTTCAGATATCGTTGATAATGAATTGGTAAAAGACTCCGTATTGCAAGTTTTTACCTTTTGTTCTTATATGCATTAAAACCCTTTGATACTTTTGTACGTTTTATGACGTACGGAATCAAACAGCGCGTTGATAAATCTTGTACGTCTTATGACGTACGTAATCAAACAGCGCGTTGATACTTTGTGGTCATTTGTTTTGTTATTATTTTCGATTTTTTAAAGTTTTAACCTCAATTCCTATTTTCTCCCGAATAGTGCTCAGTGACAACCGTTGAGCCAAATGTTATCGCAGCTTAAAGTAGTAATATAATCCTGCTGTCAAGACTTCTTAACTGGTTGAGTGCTAGAAGCCACTATCAGGGCTTTCAAAAAATGACGATACCAGAGCAAAAGCCAACACTTTCCTTACTTATATATTTCATATTCAGTCAAACACAAATAATATTTTGTTTATATACATTTGTTTTATTACAAATTATTGCCTGTTGGCACTCTCCAATAATTTGTAATAAAACAAGTTTTGAATAACAAATTCAGATCACCAAAAATAATCTAGACCTCAACCAGATAATCACTAATGTGAAAAATATCTTGTTATTTATACTTTCCGACGTTTGACGTCGCATTTTGAAAAACGTTGAAGAAACTGAATTCCCAGTGACGTTTGAACGTCAGAATAATTAAAGTCTCAAAGGGTTAAGTTATTTGTCTGATGGGGCAAAAAGGTGTCCGTTCTACGATAGAAATGTAACTGTAGTATATACTGTAAATGAATCAGTTGACGCGTCATTGATACTATATTAATCCAGTTCAGAATGAAAAATAGTTTGCGCAGGTGTTCGAATCATTCCAACTGTTTAACGAAATTTTATTTTCGATATTGTTTCTGTACACGCGGTGCTGTAATCACAAAAGTGCTGTCTTTCTCGATCAGATCATGATCTGGTCGAGACAGACTTACCTTAACCCTTTTCCTAACATGAAAAGCAGACGACACTTGAAAACAAAATTTTTGAATAACGATTTTTATTTTCACTGTCTGTCGCAAAAACATTGGTTATGACCCCTCGTTGGAACGAGCTCGTTCCAAAGAGGGTCATAACCAATGTTTTTGAGACCAAAAATGAAAAAAATACTGAAAATTAATTGGCGATTTTTGTGAATAGCGCTGGCCGGTTTTGGCCGTTACGTTGGGTAAAGGGTTAATGCGACGGGAGTTCATGGATAAAAATACTTCAAAATTAAGCCCAAATCAAGAAGACCAACCAAATAATATATTAGAATTAATGTTCCATTTCTACACATGGGATCCTATACGATGTTGTGGTGAGAAAAGCGGGTGAGGAAATTCGACCCAGTGGCAACTTGGAATTCTATAGTTTCTACACCAGTAGAAATTTGAATTTTTATTTTTCGTTGGTAAAATCACTGGTATTCCTGTTTTACCATACCAATTTCTGTTTTTGCCAGAAAAATGTCGTTTCACCATTGAAGGTCTAATTCCAACTTTATGAACGTTTTTAATTGCTAAACTCTTTTGCATGCATTTAACAGGAAAACGTGTAACACTAGGGAGTCAATATGCTTTGACAGTCGTTCCAGTCAAGCCTTGATGTATATAGAAAGCTAAGACTTGGTAAGAAAAACTGCTATGTTTTGCAGGTTAGAATATATAGAGGATCTCAAACGAGTGATGTCAGGATATAAGATTCTTTGAAACGAGTTTGATGAATTTGATTCACAACGAGCCTTTAGGCTAGTTGTGAATCGAATTCATCAAACGAGTTTCAAAAAATCTTACATCCAAACATCACGAGTTAAAGATTCTGTATATCACATGAATTTTTGAATGTTTTTTACACTTTTTATTTAATTCATTGCCGCTAAATTCTCCCAAAACAGCCGACAATCAGTTCGTTGGCTCAGACGCTTCACACCATGACGTCATGAATGCCCTTTACCTGCACCTGTTGTCGTAATTGACGTCATGTTCATGAACGTCATGTCAAGAATACAATGCTGCTGCTATGGGACCACGCGCCGATTGGACACAAGTTGATAATCAGGAAATAAGACACGGGTTGTTGCGTCGAAATTAACGACGTTTCGTGTGATATATTAAAATTAAATGAATTTACCTGTACCCTTAGAGTACCGGGTGTTGATAAACATTTGCATTATTACCCCACCACTCTGAAAATGTTTTGTAAAGAGGTGCCGTTATTACTTTTCCTTAACAAATTGTATTGTTGTAACAATACGTAAAATGTGTATCTTCAATCTGTAAGGTATCGTACGTTTGTGATCTTCCAAGCTGGTAAAAAAATATATATCCCTTCCGTCATAACTGCTCAGGGTTGTCAAAATTATTTTTACTCGCACAAGCCTGCAAAATAAGAGTGGATTTAATGAAACATCATGATTGTGGAGACCTATATATGAGGTAGCAGACGTATCTATCCAAGTGTCGTCCGTCTATTCACGCAGACGACACTCAACAAGAAACAACTGCTCAGGTTGTGTGACTGTTCCTGCTCACTGTTACCCGCAAAACATCTGAGTCACAACATCGGAGACTTCAAGATGATAAAGCAATATGCTGACGAGGTGATTTTTTTTAGAAATGTGTTTCAGTTTGGACTTTAACTCCTTGTATGCCGCTGGCGGATATTCGTGCCCATGACACAAAAGCTCTTACCACTGAAATATGTATAATTTGGACACATTTAACCAAATTCCCACCCTTTGAAGTGAATAGATCTGTTGACTAAAGATTTCTTGAGTTAAATTCAGATGAATTTTTCATCAAATCTAGCCATGGTTGCTTCACAGCAGCCATGACTAGATTTGATGAAAAATATTCTGAAAATACTCAGTGGGTTAAGAGTTGACATTTGAAGGAAACTGTGATTCCCAGGGCTTCCAGACTTCAACTAAGCCTTTGTACTGCATTTCAGAATCACGCGTAATGTTTGCAGCACAACGTGCCAATAAAATGCATGCGATCGTAATCCCGAGAATATCTACGTTTTATCCTTTGTCAGCTTGTATTCATATTCAAAGTAATTCTCCCATCCTACATTTCCTGAGGGTGAAGATCGTCCCTGTTTATATATAAGTTTCTGTTCAACCAGTTACTTCAGTTATTATCAGTCATAACAGGAAGTATTCCACGTGCCACTAAATTCCTCTGCAAATATCGTCGTGGGTGATCGATTCTACAAGAATTCGATCAGCAGGCGGGGAGGAAGCAAGGAGGAGAGTGATATCCCAAATCTCTCTTCAAGAGATAGGATATATCAGAATATGAGAGTGCACAGAAGAGAATACCAAAGACCCATGAAACTTGAAAAACTTACGCGCAATTCGTGTGCTCTTATTCACGTTTGTGCACCGATATTTATCTCATCCAACAGCAGCATTAGAATCTGATAATGCCAAATTCAGGATTCATTGTCGAAATATGAGAAAAAACTTTCATGTTTGCCACTTGGAGAATCCCTCGAAAATTACAGGAACAGAAAATATAAATTATATATAATTCCTCACCTAACAAATATCATAATCCTCCCACAACAACAAGCAAATTAATTAATTAATTAATTTTGGAAGCATGCACATCATAATGTTACAACTTCACAGAAAGGAATATTTATACTTGCTCAGTAAAGTGTGAATAAGTTATGTACAAGGAATTCTACATGCATATGGGTCAGTAGTTGTCAATGAGTTAAATATAACTGAAAAATATCAATGCTATTGTTTTACTGCTATAAGGACACAGGGAACGCGTTGCTACGCAGTCTAAGTGAAAAACTGTCAAAAGCAGATGTTTGCATCTCCATATCAGTGACATGACAAGGTTGATGTACGCCTCCAATAGTTAAATACATGTTGTTTATATATGAACGGTTCCTCTAATAGCTTAAGATCTTGTCACACAAACAAAGATAAATGAAGCTGGGCACTCGTCACATTTGAGCTATGCGGTTATATGCGTAAATACTTGAAATGTAACGCCCTGTGATGAAAATCTTTATAAGGTAAATATGCGCACTATCAACGGAACAATACCAGATTACCAGTGGGAAAACATGTTCACGAATAGTAATCTTTTAACAGTGGAATAACGGTACAAAAATGTATTTTTTCTTAACAATATTACGTTGTAGATTCTAAGACAAGTTCGGAATGGAGAGCTCACATGACCACCCCTCCCTCCAAAGAAAAAAATGAAAACCGCACAAATGCATTTACCCATTTTCTGTCAAAGAGTGTTCATGGACTCCTGTGAAAATAGAAAATGATCCTTAGAACTTTTCTACCTGCTTGATTCACAATAAACAAAATCATTTGTCTTGTTAGACGGTAGTTGGGGAGAGTATAATTACTTGATAACAGGTTCAATCAAAGACCTCCGAATTAACGTAAAACTCTCAGAGGTGGTTGCAGGTTTAGGGAATGTGAGTCAATGGAATCCTTGTATGAATAGCTTATCGATACAGAAAGGATGATTACATAAGATCTGTCAAAACAATCCATGCTTTGATCAGACAAATATGCCCCCCCCCCCCTTATTTATTATTTATTTATTAAGGTTTAACGACACATTAACACCAAGGTCATATCGTATCGGTGACAGTTTTGCGAACAGCTGCCAGCTCCCTAACATCGTAACTACACACTGCAGCACAGATAGGGTTAGATTGGTTGAAGACATGCGCATCATCGACGTGCAGTATGCCTTAGTGCACGGCGTCATCGTGCTCCCATGTGGACAATCGGGATTAAGTGCCTTGCCCAAGGACATAACGCGAAAGTCCGACTCGATCGCTTTGACGGTCACCCATCCGAGAACAAACCGGGCTCGACGTTGCTTAACTTCGGTGATCTGACGAGAACCGGCTACCACAACGTCACCGCCCCCCCCCCCCCCCCCCTCCTGCATCTTGCAAAAAAAAAAATAATTCAAATCTGAAGATATTTACGAATCTGTAAACATATGGGGGGGGGGGGGGGGCACATCAACAAAAATCTGGTTCTTTAATGTGGGACATATGATATGTGGAAATACAGGAGAGAACGAGTGCCTCCCCCAACCCCTCTACGGCGCATGTGCTTATGGGAAAAGAGAACACACGGATGTGTTCTCACACATCATTGTAATCGAAGCCCATCCCGTTTACCTTGATTCGATCTGCGTAATAAATCACAACAGTCCCAAATAGGTTTGGTTGTTTGTTTTATTGGGGTTTAATCCTTTACCCAACGCAGACGATATCAAAATTTATTATTTTTAATATCACTTTTTAAACTTTTTCGAACAGTTTCAACAAAACCACATGGCACTTCAGATTACCCCTCATTGGAACGGCTCGTTCCAAAGAGGTGTCACATGATATGGTTTTGTTGAAATTTTTGTAAAATAGTATTTTTTCAGCTGCTCAGTTTGCATATTACGCGGGTGGATGTGGCCGATTTGTTGGGTTAACAACACTGAACAACGAGAGTTACATCGTGTCTGACACTTTTAGGGGAGAAGAAGCTGGCGTACCCGGCGAGAACCACAGATCAGCGGTGAACAACTGCCAGACTCCTCAACTTATTAACATTGCACAAGCAAGGTTAGCGCCGGTTGAAGGAAAGTGCGCCATCGACGTACAATACACATATGGCGGCATCGTCCCTCACGTGGTCAATCGTCATTAAGTGTCTTGCCTAAGGACACAACGCATTTACCGCTGCTAAGGGTCGAACAGTGCACCCCTCGGTTTGAAGTATAAGGCTCTAACCATTGATCCACCGCAATCCCGTCCTCACTGTGTATGAAGAAAAATTATGAAAGGTAATACAATGCGTTGTAAATAGTCTTTTAAAAATTGCATTAACCTTTGATTCGGTTGTATTAACCCTTTGAACTCTAGCCGTATCTTCCACGCCAGTTCAATGACAGCAATTAGAAGAGCCCGTATTCATTATTTGGGATAGACCAATCAACATTTTCAACATGCAGCCTCGGGGCTGCAAGTTGAAAATATTGATTGGTCTACCCCTCACATTTATTGAACAGCCATCCTACAGAATGACGTTATGACGTATTTTGTTCCTGGCCGGAAAAGCGGCCGCTAGGGTTCAAAGGGTTAATCCAACCATTGTACAAAACAGTGTATGAATTAATGAATTAAAAAAAATGAAAGTTGTTCATTTAGTCAATGATTTTCATTAATACAGATTATACTCAGAGGTATAGGAGACCGGATGAAAAAAAACGTCAAATTATTCATTAATATTCATCCCTGAGTGCTGCAAGTTCACGAAACGGAAGAAAAGAGCGAGTCTGTTGAGGACGTTGTGTACTTTTCAGAAAAAGAAAAAAACGTGGCAGACGACATAATAACAATAATTATTTTGCCTCGAAGTTAGTTTGTCCAATCAGAACGCTGGAATACCATCTAAAGGTTCCGTATAGCTGGCTGACACATTTCCACAAAAGGCGATGAGAGTTCATATCAGGTGAGACCAGTGCCACCAACATGAAATGTACTGAAAAGTGTCAGCCAACTACACACTCCATGTAACATATTTATTATGTCGAAAGTCAATGTAAATCAAGGGATTAATCAAGTTTCACGAGAAACAAAGAACGACCGGACGTTTATTTTCTAGAAACCGCTGTTGACAGCACCGCGCAGAATTATTGACAATAACTGGCACCAGGGAGCTAAAAATAACGGAAGAGTCAACTCCAATCAAAACGCGAAATCACTATGACGTCTTCGTTTTTTTTTTCTGGTCGTATGCATTCGCTGGGTAAGTATTTTATTTCTATTAGAACTCCACTTCAAAACATATGGAATCACTCAGAAAATAAACCATGGACCGCGAAGCAATTTTGAATATGTGTGTGGTGGGGGTGGGGGTGGGGGGGCTGAGATGTAAGCGGGGGTTCAGAACCCTGCTTTATAAAATCATGTAGGCCTAAAAATTTGTGACCCAAGAAGCGATCTAGCTAATTTTAGGGCACTGTTCTCTCGTATTGTCACTGTTTTCAACTTTTCTATTCTGTATTGTATGCCTATAACATAATTTTGAAACGAATATTGACATTATTGTTTAAACTAAACGTTGAGCCAATGACAGTGAACCCATATTCTACTCAAGCAATCTTAATTCATTTCTCGCAGGCCTTTCTTTTAGTCTCATTATATTTATAGCCACTCTGTTTGTAATAATGTTACCATACATTTTATTAAAGTCGAAAGGTTACAACAAAAACGCGATCGTTTCTACAAGACGCTAATATACTATGAATATTCAGTTCGTATCTTTTCGATCCATCGCCAGGTGCGCTGCGCCCCATAGGCGCTACAATAGGTTGATACGGAAGATAACTCTTCCGTTCTATTTACTCCCTGCTGGCACCTGTACGTATCCATGGTGACAGTAGTCGGTGTTTGAAGTGCGATATTTGTTTACAAAATAAAAAGTATCGCTACAAGCATATCTGAAATATCCTTATATACATTTACTGTCATTACCATCTGAAAAGGTTAACAAAGCACATTTAAACGTTTACATTTTAACGGTCACATTGTACAGCTTAAAATCAGAGCTGAAACGGTTAAGGGGTTTTCTTGATCGATTGATCGCGTGGATTAACATTGGTTAACCGATTAATCACTTGTCCAAATAGATATCTGAATAACTGCCATACGTCGATGATTTACAGCCTGAACCCTTTACCCAGCGTAACAAACAAAACCGACTAGGCCTATATAGAAAAATATCCATTCAAATTTATTATGTTTTCAATTTTTGTCTCAAAAACATAGCTTATCACCTCTCATTGGAACGAACTCGTTCTAATGAAAGGCCATAAGCTATGTTTTTGAGACAAAAATTTATATTGTTTAGTAATTCATGATTTTATTTTGCAAAAATCGTCTGCTACTCGCAATGGGTAAAGGGTTAAGAATGACCATTTACAGCCTCTGATACAATGTGATGATCATGCAAGTAAGCAAGTCTGTCAGCAAGTAACTTGCATGCTTTACTCTGTCTCATATAATTGATGTGAGTCAGTGTGACAATGTTTGCTTGTTTTGGAGCAAGTTTGTTCCTTTGTTAACCCTTTTAATACAGTAGTTCAAAAGTAACGGTTAATCGATTAATTATTTTTTGAATCGATCAAGATGTTGATCATTGATTAATAGATTAGACGAATTCAGAATTCTTCGTCAGGAAATCCACGCCCCGTTAGTTTCTCCTTGGGTGCAGCCCGTGATCACCTCATTGGACCAAGATTTTTTTCAGTCAGTACAGTTTTAATCGTGATTTTTAAAAACAATAACCTCTATAAAGAAATATAAGATGTCTCAAACCGTATTGGATAAATGATAATTTGGCCTTGAGTAGTTTGGCAGGGGTATGAATTTAAAATAACAGTGGTTTGATGAAAGTAATTTGGTGCGGACGCAGGTGAGCATCATCGACCTGGTTAATTTGAAACAATATATCGTGTCGACTCCTACTGAATATCCATTGTTATCGCACGATAGAAATTTCAATTGATCAGGACAATTCCAGGCACGAGGCGTTCGTTCCATCAAGTTATTCGATCGAACTGGTCCAAAGACAACTCGGGTTTTCAGCATCATTATAATTATTCTCTGTAGAGTTTTCAGTGGCTGAATGTGTAGGGTAACTATTAGTAATCATAATCATTAATACGTAGATCATATTTCACTGCTCGGATTCGAGTACGATTTTTATCCTCAAGTGATGCGCGCGGAGGATTTTTTCACGAGGCGTAAGCCGAATGAAATAATCCGCGTGGCCCACGAATCCGAGCAGTGAACTGAAAAAAATAGTGTGTCATCACTGAGAGTGGAATACGATGCTTTAGTTTAAACATATTTTATTTGCCATTAAACATGCAAATGAGGACTGGAGGACAAGTGCTTTCCACTTACATGACTCTCCCCTCCTCGAACAGATATACAAACATACAAAATATGGCAACAAAATTTGAAGAACAAATACATACTTGTTCTATCAATTACATTATATAAAGATGAGAAATAAAGATGCGTTGCCGAATACGATGTTGGGAGTGGAATGCCATTTTCGGCGAGTGGGTGTGAGAATACGATTTGTTTGGGGGAGAGAAAAACGAATGAAAAAAATAATAAAGTGTCCTATTGTGTCGGGGTCAAAGTCGAGACCACACAACTTCCCATTAACTGGTAGATTGCTGCATCATTTTTGGTCGTCAAAATTTTCTCACCTGTCTTTACCTTGTTACAATTTATGGAAGAGTGCCAAGAGGCACTCTCCCATAAATTGTAACAAGGCAAATCCACACAAACTTAATAATTTCACTTCGAAGATAATATGAAGCGCACGCATGGAGTAGAAGCCGTTAAGTTGTGGTACCAGCACTTCAGAATAAAGTCGAAATATGAGCTTCCAGGACTCTACCAGTTAAAAGTAACGATGTGAATCGGCTTATGTGACTCGACGATGCGCCCGTTATCAGGATTTGTAACGAATGTTATGGTCTCCTTACCCAAACTTCCCCAGTATAACAATGATGTTGCTAAAGGGGTGTGGGGTGGGGGGGGGGGGGGTGACACTCCCAATAATGTGTCCAGCCGGGACATTTTCGACAGAATTATAGTCTAAGATATCTATTCTCTCTTGCTAGTATTCATCGACTTTCTAAAAAAGACTTGGTTTGATAGTGAGACTTATGTCACACATGGATTTGTCATACAAACGGAAGTCTGTTTTAGCCGATTCAGGCTGTTGGGGGCCCATCACGACAAATCTGGAGTACCGGTGTGATACTTGTTGATTAAATAAGAAATTTCGTCCCAACCACTAGGTGTATATTTTGTTTATTCACCGATAAATCAGGTCCAGCGCCTCCAACCCCAATCGGCCATCTTCGCGATGCTCTTGAAAATAAAGAGCGGGTTTTATCCTCTATGTGTTTGAAAACGGGTATTTGAAAAGCTTCACCTTCCGAGCTGTCGAGTTCAAGCTCTCGGGCCATTAGTATATTTCCGCAAGGAATCCGACGCTGTTTTGGGCTCTTCGTTTAAACACTTTTAACCGTGAATTATTCCAGACAGTTAAATCTAAGTCGTGTCTGCTTATTGTAGGTTTTCAACAGTCAACGATGGAAGCTATGGTTAAATCACTTTATTTTCACTGTATCTATCTATCTGTCTATCTCTCGTTTGTACATGTGGATGTGAAAGAGTCGCTCGGTAATTTTCGCTGAGATTGCCATTCACTGTTCATCATCACATGTACCTCTTTATATTACGCAACCTTATGTCAGTACTCAGCGGGATTACGCGAGATTTAAATTGCTGCGATATCATTTTCATGACATGATCTTTAGGTTGAATATGAGTTTTCTAAAGCTATGCAAATCAAAATCAACACGCTGATTTCAAGGATCTTTTCTGTTGTTGTTTCTGCTATTGGTAATACTGTTCATATTCTTGTCATTGCCACTACTACCACTACTGTTGTTGTTTCCTTTTTGGAATGGGCATGTGTGACAATCTGCATACCCATGGAAGGCACGAGACGAAGTAATAATAACGATTTTGTATTTCTTGACGATATAATAATAGAAGATAGAAAACGTTAGTAGTACTGAGATAGGACTTTCAGTCTGGTGTCCGAAAAAAGTGAGTAAGAAAGTACACGCTAAAAACTAATGTGTTAAAAACTACACTTGAAGTGCTTAATTTAACACTTACTAAGTACTGAACTAGCACTTTGTTCAAGTATAGATATCCCAAAACATGACAGGTGTTACAATAATACCACTTTACAAGTGTAATGTCGCGACACTTAAAAGGAAACAACGCAGATGACGCGGATCAGGCTCGAACTCTCGAGCCTGATCCGCGTCATCTGCGTTGTGTGTCCTTTTAATTAAGTACCCACCAAGCGCAAATCAAATTATGGACGACTCTGGAAGAACCACCAATGCTAGACACATGGGAAGTGCCATCCATTCAAGTTTTAGATACCTGACGATTGTAATGTCTAAGTGCTTAGAGCATTGCTCTTTGAGTGTTAAAATCAAACCATAAGAGTTAGAATGGGTTTAACACCTTGAAAGTGTCAGTTTTAACACGTTAGTTTTTAGTGTGAAGTATGTGTGCGCTTCATCATATACAAAATTAAGTGATATTTATCCTCTTTTGAAGACTGTGAGATCTTTTGTAATATTTAGTCCCCAGTGGATCTCCAGAACCAAAGTCTAACACAATTAACGATCATGGAGATGCTTGGACATTTGTCGCTGGAAATATAGTAATTTCGAATGAAAAGCGTTGATTGATTTCATTCTGACAAAAGCAGCAAAGAGCGTTTCAGAAGTGCGTTGGTGGAAAAGGAAAGAATATGATCAATCGGCGTGTAATAACGTTTTGGATTTCTTTCTATCAGGGCTCAGCGAATCTCACATTCTGGGTCAAATCGAACCTCACATCGGATCTGGGAAGAGGATTTCGAATCGAATCGAATACCGAATCCATCTGTTTCTCAAGTTGTAGATATTGTATACTTTTTTTTTACAGTCGTGGATAACGGAGAGCATTTTCAGTCTACATTAAAGTATTTACCAGTGAAAAAAAATCGGAAACGGACGAAAAATAGTTCTGGAAGCGAAACCCACTCGAACTCTTCTTTTGTCATCAGGTCTCCTTTGATGGAGACCTGATGACAGAAGAAGAGTTCGAGGGGAGACAACTTGTAGGATTTGGAGAACATCACCAGGATTCGAAAAATTATGCATGTGCGTGACTCGAAGTGAATGGAATCGGCTTTCGAAGCTTCACAGGTTCTTACTTCCTGTATGTCGAGATTACATCTTCCCAAAACTACATCGCTATAAAAATTCTGGAATAGCTTTTCTCCTTAAACAAGTATTCCTGAACAAAATCGTCAAAAACAATACTTTCTCCTGAAAATGGGAGAATATATGTTGTATTGTATTTGTTGAGACTTTCAGTAATAATTTCATCCCAGAGCCAAATAGGAATGTTCAATTGATTTATTATTGGTACTATTACGGATAGGTATTTAATTGTGTCGTCTGTTCATCGATTGTCAAATCTTCCATCAAGCAACAAAGTATACATGCCTCGAAAGAGTGAAAGAAATAGCGTATTATCTCTACCACAGTTAGCCTCGTTATCATATTCTTCTGCCCGAAATAAATTTATAAAGGCATGTAAAAGCATACGTATGTTCATTAAACGCGCGCTATTTTCTAGACTGTCTTTTCTCATTTGCCCCCAAAAAATGAAAACCGTAGCCTGTTTTTGGAGACGTCGCTGCATACAGGCTGTATTTGTTTTACAAAAATCAACAGGGGGCAGTAATGGCTCCTCGATAGGGAACTCGGGGGCTCATTTCGTAAGAGTATTGGACTTGAGGTCGAAAGTAGGGCTGCACGATATTCAAAACTGAATGCCGGTATCGGTATTCAAAAAAAAAAATACCGCGGTATACCGGTATATCGAAAACTGTTCAGATACATGAACACAACTTACACAAGTACCACAGTTGAGACTCGAGGCATCACAGTCGGAACGAATTAGCATGCCTTGGTGATTCGGTTCGAAACACCTTTACACTCAACACAGACGATATCAAAATTTATCATTTCCAAAATTAATTTATCAGATTTTCCCCAAAGATTTCAAGAAAACTATATCATGTGATTCCTCATTGGAACGAGCTTAACGAGCACGTTCCAATGAGGAGTCACATGATATAGTTTTGTTGAAATTTTTGAAAATTATTTTTTAAACTGCTGAATTTGTATATTACGAGGGCACAAGCAGACGATTCCTTGGATAAAGGGATAATATTATTCATTCGGGGCAACAGTTAAAAAACTCAAGACATCTTGAAAATTAAATTGTGGGTAAATAAATATTGACGATAAACCGATATTTTTGTAATTACACCGATATTCAATCGATATTGGTTTGAATACCGGTATATATCGGTTTATCGATATATCGTGCAGCACTAATCGAAAGGTCGACGGTTTGATCCGCCCGTCATCTGCGTTGAGTCAATTGACATGACACCTCAACCCGAAATTCTATCCGAAAACATTGCATACTAAGGCGTAGTGCACGACAACTGTTCACTTGCCTTCAAACGCTGTCAACTCTGTGTCGAATTACTAAGTTGGGCAGCCAGACAGTTTTGCTTGCTCGGTGGTTCTCTACACCTGTAATACTGTCCGGCGAGATATGACCCTGGTTGCTGAAAATGTCGTTGCTCCAATAAACAAGCAAGGAAAAAATAAATGACTTCTCGATTAGATGTAGTACTGTGATCACAGAAGGGGTCTCCTTCGCGACGAAATCGCGCTCTGGTAGCGAAACACTGTGATTTATTTAACCAAGTTGGTCGATATTTCATTTATGAAATTCTGCAAAAACAAGACTAAATCAAGAAAAAGAGACAAAAATTTCGTCTGAAATTCTATACTCTCATCTTTATTTCTACCCTATTGTGTTGAAAATAAAAACGGGGATAGAAAATTTCGATCGGGTCGCGACCCGGTCGAAATTCTGTATCAACGATCGATATTCTCTCTCCGCTTTTATAATCTTAGTTCTCTACAGTCCACGACGCGTCTGAAACATTGAGAGAAATTCAGACCACAATTTCAAGGACAGTGAACCTTGGCAACGAAATTAAGAACGAACATAACGGTGTTTAGTTTGGTATGTGTATGTCTATATACATAAGCAAAATAACGAACGATTGTCAACATTTTTTTGTCATTTGCAAGTACAGGAAATTTTTAAAATAACCAGAATCATTTCCGGATAGACCGTGCAATACTATGATTGCAGGAGTCTTCTCTGTCTTGATCGAATTGCTAAAGGTTTAAGAAAATATTTCTTCATGTTCAGTTTACAGTGGTGGGCAGAGATGCTATAAATAAAATACTGCAAAATGAAGACTGAGGGTGCTTCCACACGAGCACAAAAACAAAATTGAACGAGACGACGTGTTACATAAAATATCCTTGTGGGAAAGCGAAATTCTGAGGATTGGCAAACTTTGTGTACACTTGTTTCCTGCCTAGCCAAGTATGACATAATTTAAAAGCTGTTTTTCAGCTGTTATCCAGAGTCAGAAAACCTGTTACTACTATTTGCTATTGTTTTTATTTATTCATTTATTGGGGTTAACAATACTTTTGACAGCAAGGGTCACCGTGTGACGGACAGTTTTACGGATGGTGGAAGCTGGAGTACCCGGAGGGAATCACCAAGCAGCGGCGAGTAACTGCCAGACTCCTCGACGTAAAAAACTCCACTTCCGTAAAGCACAGGGGGCCTCGTGCCCCTCCTCTTTTTTCCACAGATGTGTTTTGCAGTTACACAATGAGGTGAAATGGGCGCATGCAAACGTGTAAATATACAGACATCCTTGTAACATTATTTGCACTTCCAAACATATTTACCCCCCAAATCACACATTCGGTCGCCCTGGTCCGTTTCTTCTACTTCAACTGTCTTCCAACCCGAAGGCTGGCCTAGTTGAAGTAGAAGAAACGTACAGGACACTGACCAAACAGCTGCATATTCATCTAAACGAGAGACTATGGCTAGTACATTTATCGATATACGATTGTAAACTTTTCCGGACTGGGTCGAACCATGGTAGCATTGCGAATTTGTGTCACTCCACCTTTATCGAGTTCCCCTTCCCCATGAAAGTGAGAAATGAAACCATTTCACTTGTACGAAAGGCAAAGGCTGAACATGATGCTAAAATTGAGGGTTTTGTATCTGCACAAAGAATATAATAACACGACATTAATGTTCCCACCATTGAAAGTAAATGGGTAAACAGTAAATGACGCTAACTTGAGTAAAATGCAACCTCTAAAATGACTTTTGACAACAATAAAGCGCTGCCGCCGATTGAGTTACATAATACCAATTTTAAAAAAATGAGAAATATGAGAAGAAGATGTTTTTTCTGTTCTGAATAATTTGAAATCCCAAAATGCCCGTGGTCCTGATCTCATAACGGATAAAATCTTAAAACTGTATGCCCAAGAATTGGCATCACCACTAACCTATCTGTTTAACCTCTCTTTGTCACGGAAAGCATTCCCATACACAAAAAGCTCTCTAAATGATAAAAAGAAGTATCGCCCGATATCACTTACCAGCTCCGTCAGCAAAATCTTTGAAAATATTGTCTTTAAGAAGGTGTTCCCTTTCCTCTCGGATCATCGTGAGTTAACCCCGCATAAATCTGGTTTCATTCCCAGTCACAACACAATCTATCAACTTACTGACATTGATCACTTCATCTCCATGAACTTGGAATCCAACAAGGAAATTAGAATTGTTTTTTTTTGTGATATGAGTAAGGCCTTTGATAGAGTTTCGCATAATGGACTATTATATAAATTGAATGCTGCAGGAATAAGTAGCGACCTGCTTGAATGATTTGGAAGTTATTTGACGGGTCGCTGGCAGCTGTAGTCATAAATGGAGGAAAATCAGACGACAAGTTAGTCCCTGCTGGCTTTCCGCAAGGGTCGGTACTAGGTCCTCGTCTGTTTAACATATATATTAACGACATTGTGGATAATATTACTCCCAATATAAGACTGCACGCCGATGATACTACGTTATATCTCGCTATCGAGGATGTAAATATATCAGCAGAAATAATTAATGAAGACCTCAAAAAAAAATGATGACTGGTCCAACTCGTGGCAAGTTAAGTTCAATCCGCAAAAGACCGAAAGCCCGAAGATCTCGTGTAAAACAGGACCAATGCCTCACCCTCCAATATACTTGCTTGATCAACAGTGCAAGAAATGAATTGACACAAACACCTCGATCTTATATTTCGCGAGACAGGTTCTTGGAATTTGCGCATTGAACATTTATTTGACAGGGTGAGCCTCATGATTAAATACTAGAGCATTTTCAACCTACATTCAAGTATTGTATTTAACAGTGACTGGTCAGTCAAAAAATCGGAAACGGACGAAAAATAGTCCCGGAAGTGAAACCTACTCGAACTCTTCTTTTGTCCTCAGAAGAAGAGTTCGACGGGAGTCCGTGCAATACCGTGATTGCAAATGTGGTCTTTGCCTTGGTCGAATTGCTAAATGTTTGCGAAAATATCCCTTCATGTTTAATCTACAGTGGTGGGCAGAGATGCTACGAATAAAATATTGTGAAATGAAGACTGAGGGTGCTTCCTTTCGAGCACAAAAAAATTGAAAAAGGCGACGTGTTACATAAAATATCCTTTATAAATCTTGTTTTATTCATTTATAAATTGTGTTTTATTCTCAGGATGTCCCGTTGTGGTAATATTTTTGTCCAATTTATCGCTGTTAAGTTATTTTTTTACCACCGAGTACCACCGAGTGTCTTTGTTTAATAGTCCAGTTTAATATTATTTACAGTACAGGATCAAGACTATTTCGGATTGGTGGGGAGGATCAGCGATAAAATATTACTTGTCTGCACTGATTTGAGGGCTATTACGTTGTCTCCGTACCGCCTACGCAAAAACGTTCCTTCACACCAATTGTTGACAAATGTAGGGTAATATTTATTTATTTATTTATTTATTTATTTATTTATTTATTGGTGTTTAAGGTCACATGCTTATGCACAATGGCTAATCATGACCGTGACAGTTTTACGGGTGGAGGAAGCCGGAGAACCCGGAGAGATCCACCGAGCAACGACGAGCAGCTGTCAGCTCCCCAACATCGCAACTCCGCACTGCAGCACAGGCAGGGTTAGATTGGTTGAAGACATGCGCACCGTCGACGTGCAGTACACCTTAGTACACGGCGCCATCGTGTCCCCATGTGGACAATCGGGGTTAAGTGCCTTGCCCAAGGACACAACGCGGGAGTCCGAATCGATCGCTCAGACGGTCACCCATCCGAGGAATAACCGGGCTCGACGTTGCTTTACTTCGGTGATCTGACGAGAACCGGTTACCGCAACGCCACCGCGCTCCCGACAAATATAGGGTAAGAATAAAGAAGACTTCACGTGTTGTTTAATGAAATCTGATAGACTTTGGGTGTTGCAGGGTTAAATTGTACAGTGACATTTTATTTAGATTGATGTGATTTTATTTCAGGGTTATTGGGGTTATAATATATTTTCAGATTTTGTTGTATATGCTGGGTGGCATCCACAATATTTCCATTCAGATGGTAAAACAAATATTCCAGATACAGCATCTTGATGGTTAATAAGGAACATTGAACAATCCTATTTTTATTGCAGTTCATTCAATGCTCACTTTATTTTTTTTTCAATATTCTATATTTTCTGTATCATTTATTTTTCTTATAAAAATGATAAAAAGGCCCGTATATAATAAAACAAATATGCATTTAACCCTTTGCCCAACGTAACGTTCAAAAACGGTCAGCGCTAATCTCAAAAATCGCCAATTAATTTTCATTATTTTTTTCATTTTTTGTCTCAAAAAAATAGGATATGACCCCTCGTTGGAACGAGCTCGTTGAGCTCGTTCCAGCGAGGGGGTCATTACCTATGTTTTTGAGACACAAAATGAAAAAAAATAGTTAATCAACAATTCGGCTGCTTTTCATGTTAGGTAAAGGGTTAAAGTAACATTTCATCACAATACTACATATTCCACCATCTGATTTTACAAACTCTTCATAGTACTTAGAAAAGGCAAGATGGACATCACAAGTCATATAAACTACTATCCACATCCAATTCCAGGGAAGAGGTATAAATATGACATTCTCAATGTTCTCTTACATTCTGACATCTGTGCCATTTGATCCATCTCCTCGGATGGGCTGTTGGAACCTTTCTTGGATTCGACAATATTAACCCTGTTCAACATGGAACACAAGTCTTCATTTTTTGCATACTTCATAAACACTTGTACAATAGCCTCTATATACCAACTGCCTCTCTCCCTGTTTTTCCATGCATAGTAACCCATCTGTGTTGGATAGCATATTAACATGTCTGACATCGTAGGTAAAGTAAACACACGATCAGGTGAGTTGTCATGTCTGTCCACTTCACCCGAAGCAGTATGTGATGAACTACGATCAAAAGAATCTCCCCGATATGCTTGTATGATGAATATCTTTGGTTTTTCAATCAAACCTCTGCAGTTTGTGCCATCAAACTTTGAAAAAATGTCATTTAGCACTATTTTTCGCCCATCTTTACCAAATATGAAACCTTCTTCTCCATGACTTAGCAAACAAATAACATAACATTTAGCTTCACTGTGTTCTTCCAGTGAACTGAATTCTTACAGCTTTGATAGAATATCCTTTGCATTCAACCCATCTCTGTCCCTGAAGACTATCACATCAAAATTCAGCTGACACAATGGATTATGCAAGTTATCTCTATCAATGTCTGTTCCTCTACGTGCCGATTGTCCAGACACTTCATTAATATTGATGATCAAAGCTGTACGTCTGCGTATCAGTGCCCATCGTCTCTGCATAGAAGCGGGAAGATATAAAAGGCCCCCGATCCCGAGACAGGACAGGCGGTGCCCAACTTGTTCCATGGAAGTAGAGGGTGAACAAGAATGGCTTAAAACCCAGCTGGAACCTGTACTTGATGAGTCTTTCCAACTGAAAGAACTGAAATCATTACTGACTCTTTTGGGGATGTTTGACAGCGATATTACTCCACTGATGATGCAGTTTACACATGATGCCTATCAGCAGAGGTATGGTGTTGCCGGTTCCTCATAGCTGCCATTGTTTTCTATACCATAACTCAGTCTTCAAAATTAGTTTTAAAAACAAGTACAAGGAAAAATTGCGAATGCATATGCTTGCCAGTGTATGCATGTACGCTGGGCGCGTTCATGTGCGATTGTTCAATGTCTGAGTGTCACTACTATTTTTTCGTCTTTTGTCTGTTAATGCTTATCTGTCACTTTTATCTGTTTTACATTGTCATGTACCAGTGTTATGGAACTTTCGACAATAAAGATTATTATTATTATAATCTAATCCCCTTGGTATTTTCTTCATGGAATATGACTCTCTGTAATGGGTCATATAACACTGCCTGGTAGACATTTCAACCATGACATCGACAGGTCCATCAGTTAAATCAGTTCTAGTATCGTCAAATATCAAGGTCCCAGGAAGCACCAGTCTCTTTGGATGATTGTCATTATGATTATTATTATTGTTGGTGAAAGATGCTTCAGGTACGGAAAGGAAATATTCAGCAAGTATCGTGCCTCATGATTTTTAAATTCCTTCAGATCACCAAGAGTAAGTCCTTGACTCATCCTCTCTTCACGGCTTTCAGCAAAACATTTTATGAAAAACTGAGAGTCAACATCTTCTCGAATTTAAACTAACATTGGAAGTGTTGATTGTGAGGAACCAACTGACTGATTGTCTGACAGTATTTCCTTAGTTTTGTCATTTTTATCAACTTTCTTTTCTATCATCCATTCAGATGATAAAACAAATATTCCAGACACAGCATCATGATCAGGGCTGGGAGCAGTTAACGTTTCAAACGTTAACGTGTTAAATTATTTTAACAAAGTTAAATTTTTTTTAACTAAGTTATTAACATTTAACTTTGAAGTTTGTTAGGGTGCATCAGGAATGATTTTGTACTCATCGTGACTCATCTAATGTATCTGTATAGGGCATTTATTTTTTCGTCTCACTCAGTTAACTGAAACTGTGCCGCATTGTCGAGAGAACAATATTGACCATTTGAATCCAGGCGGCCGCTTTACTGGCCTGGAACATGACACTTCATAACGCCATTATATTATAGGTAGGCTGTTCAGTGAATCTGCGAGGTAGACCAATCAGTATTTTCAACGTGCAGCCCCAAGGCTGCACGTTGAAAATATTGATTGGTCTTCCCCAAATAATGAATATGGACTCTTCTATTTGCTGCCATTGAACTGGGATGGGAGATACCACTGGAGTTGAAAGGGTTAATAGTGTACGGAAGTTCAATCAGATTCAAGATCAAATCAGCAAAAATGGCCGGAATTGGTCTGTTATACTACAATTTTGTTCATTTTAACATTTAACGTCATTTAACACGTTAACGCATAAATATTTAACACGTTAACGTGTTAAGGGAAATTTTAACTCCTCCCAGCCCTGATCATGATGTTTAATAATGTGAGCAATGAATGAACTGTAATAAAATGTTCGGTGTTCCTTATTAACTAACCATCATGATGCTGTGCCTGGAATATTTGTTTTACCATCAGAATGGACATTTTGTGGATATCACACAGCATATACAATAAAATCTGAAAATATATTATAACCCCTGATAACCCTGAAATAAAATCACATCAGTCTAAATAAAATTTCACTGTACAATTTAACCCTGCCACAGTTAAGGCCAATAAACAGACATAAATAAATGAAATCTGACAAAATTCCACACAAGAATGGGGAAACAGCCATATCTTATATATCCATTCACAAAATGTATCACCGGCCCAATAACGTTTGAAGGTCCTCTCCGCCACTTGGGATGACGAATTCGCTAAACGGAGGTATCCTCCACCAAAATAGAAGTAGTATTTTTTTTATTACTTAATTGATTTTATATTAATAACTTTAAAATTGGCTCTGGGTAACGGTCTCTGACTGATAACATTTTACTTAGGCTGATACCAAGGCCGATATAAAACCAAGTCATTAATAATCTCTTATTATAATATTAGGATAAATGTATCTGATTCCACAAAACAAATGTTCACGGTAAGTTGTTGAAGATTCTTTTTTGAGGGCTGGGCCCAGTACTAAAAAACTTTTACAATTGTATTTTCTAGAATTCTCTTTTCCAGTTATGACTTTAAATTGGTTGAAATGAAACATTAGCATTTTCAAAGATGTGGCAATTTGCCAACTGGCAAATTGCCATATCTTTGAAAATGCTAATGATTCATTTTAGTCAGTTATATTAATAAGTAGAAAATACAATTCTAGAAAATACGATTATAAAAGTATTATAGTCTTGGTTCTAGACCTCCCGTGTTTGTAGACAAATAGCGAGTAACATTGAACCAGTTCGTCAGATGTTTTGTCCCCAAAATATATTATGTTGCTTTCAGGGGTTTTTCTCCGGCACTTAGTTTATAACTCGATGTACACAATAGGTCAGGTAACTGTAGTCATCGTTAAAGCAAACGTAATTCACCCCGATTTAAGTTGGGAACTCAAAAATGACGATTTCACATCGGACATTTATTTTCTACAATCCAACGTATATTTTTAATATTTTCTCATTCTTTGTAACGACGTGCTGTGTTCATCGCCCATACAAAACTAAGGACTGACAATACGCTTGTGGTTGATAGGCTTTGGTTTGACACACCGACGGAATTAATTCATTTTCATACTTATGTAAAAGCTAAAGCGGAATTAAACGGAATTATATATTGCATATGGAAACTAAAACGGAACTAAACGGAATTATTTATTGCACATAAATGCCGTTTTAATTATTGAAATGAACGCATACTACTAAAACTAGAAAACCAGACGTTTGTGCTAATAATATAATGTATTATATGCCACCTTACATAGGATTACGGAAAATGTCAACACATATTTTTGATATATGCTGTCACGATAGATATAATAATAATGCAATGTTAACGTATAGAATCCACTACAGTGCTCTCTGACTGACATAACTACCCCGTATCATAGGAGTACACACCCTTTGATCATTCCATGACATTCTCAGCTCAACTTAACTGAGCATACTGCCGGTGCTCCACAGACGGGCACACAAGGCAAGCGCCTCAACGGGTCCCCATTTTACACCTAGGTACGGTGAGGATGGCGTAGTACTGGTGAACATTTCCAACGTTCATAGCTAGCATGAGATGAGATTCAACGTCGCAGGGTCACACACGCAAACTTCGCTGATCGCACACCAGCCATTACTATGGGAAGCACCGAATCAATCGCTCAGTTGTCACCCACCCAAGGATTAACCGTGCTCGACGTTGCTTAACGTCGGTGGTCTAACGAGAACCGGTCTCGCTTCGCCATTGCACCCCAGATATAAGAGAATATCTCACCGGAAGTGACGCACATTAAGCAATAACTTTCATGACATTCTCTGATATCTTATATGTTTCATTTAATAAAACAAACTAATCCAATTGTTTTTGCTTTTGACAAAAAATATTGGCATTCGATTGCAGTTTTTAGAGTAACGGCTTTGTTCAGTACAGCCGCCGTGGACTGGTCACTTTCCACGGGTGGACAATATTTTCACGAACGCAATAATATTAGATTCCAAACCCTAATTATAGGAATAATCATCAAAAATTTAATTAACGAAGTAGCAGGTACCACCCGGTGATTCATTAATTAAAATTTTGCTGCTGATGATTCTTATTACTTGGTAAACGCATGCGTGGACATCACTGTCCACTCATGGATTACGACCAATCCATGGCGACTGTACTATACGTCTGTTAATCAGGTTTATTCTGGATATGAATGCCATCTGAGTTTTTCTCCCATTTTTATCATTGTTTCAGGTTTCAATAACTTTGGGATATATTATTAGTTGTTGACGGTTATGCCAGATGCAAAAAATGTACGAGTTTCATTAAATAATACGTTTATTGCATTGCTACTTTGCGTATTTTCCACGCGCAGTAAATGGATTCCATATCCTGTAATAAATTATTTTTGTATCATTTACGCAAAAACGCAATCGCAAATAGTAATATCAGTAACGAGAAAAATCTGGTAACAAAAAATCAATTAGCATCATTGTAGTAAAATACAAGCCACATGGCGTCGCGAGAAACGAACACACGCGCACCTGACGTGACGTACTATTTCGGTGGAAATGGCAATGACAGGTCGTTCGCTTGACAAGCTGACAATGCTGCAACCGATGATGCTCCCCAACAATACATTCCATGTAGGTAATCACACGACCCATTACATAAACAATCCACCATTTGAAACCCCGAAACTAAAAAAATTAAAGACGAACTGATAGCGAGAACGAGAAAGTTTAGAAACGTAACATCAATCTCATTGCCGCGGTCTGTTCGCTTCTAAAAATTATGAATGGAAGTACGTCCTGTATTTAAAGAGAACCTTACACACGTTGACTGAATTTCCACACGTGTCGTTCTGTTGAGAAGATTGAAAACGGAGCCTCTTTGTTTTGCTCAGCAGAGTGTGACTTTTTGTTTGTCAACAACTATTTTCGAGAAGTAATGATTATGAGGTTTGCTCTCTGAATGTTAGGTAAATGCGCTATGTGTTCATTGTGCCTGTAGACAATCTTTTGTGGCCCGACTGTGTTTGAGCTGAAGTTTGGCTACGAGTAGCGCTTGAATAATGTGCACCTACACAATCATATTTATCTTACAATAAGTATGTAATAGGCCCGTGATTTCCCAAATTGCAGCATGTATCAGGGTCTCCGATACAAAATCTGTATATTGCAATTGGGACCGCGGTGGCTGAGTGGCAGACTGTTGGACTTCTATGCTAGAGGTCCCGAGTTCGATCCCCATTCGGGACGACCCGCGTTGTGTCCTTGGGCAAGGCACTTTATCCCGGGTGTCTACACGGGGGAACGATGACGCCGTGTACTAAGGCGCAATGCACGTCGATTGTGTATATGTCTTCAACCGCTGTAACCCTGCTAGAGCGGAGCTTGAACAGAGTTAGAATGTTGAGGATGTTGAGGAGTGATAGTTGCTCGTCGATGCTCGGTGGTTCTCTCCGGGTATACTGGTTTCATCCACCCGTAAAACCGTCACGGTCACGATTAACCATTGTGCATAAGTATGTGACCTTAAACACCAATAAATAATAATAATACTAGTATATTGCAACTGCGTAATACAATCGCCTGCTTGGTTACGATTTGTTTACGTGACTATTTATAGAACATTACAAGCTTGCGAATCGCGTTTGCGGGTACGAAAAGAGAAAACAAACACTCTTTAACACTCTAAAATTATTAAATTATGGAACCACATTGCTTCTGTGCTTTTGTTTCTGACTCTCTGGAAGCATTCATTCAAGCTGGAGCAACACGTAGTTATACTGTCACAGCAAAGTTTATCCGACGATTACAATAGTTCACGGCAACCGTGTAGAGCTTCCACCGGGACGACAAATATTTTTTATAAGAGTCTGAAAAAGAAATCTGAAATTCAAATGCTACTTAACTCTTTACTCAACTCATACTATATTATCATTTAGTATTGTAATTATTTTTTATAAAAAAACATTTCAACAAAAACATGTTCGTGAACCCTCAATGGAACGAACTCAGGGAGCTCGTTCCAATGAGGGATCACATTATATGGTTTTGTTGAATTTTGGGGACAACTACTGTTTTTTCAACTGCTCTATTTGTACATTACGAGGGAGGATACGGCCGTTACGTTTGGTAAAGTGTTAATCAAGTTATTACTGTTGAGAATTGTAAGATAAATCTATCATCACCATTATGTTTACATACAAAATGTTGTATCACAGTCTCGCTCTTGTTTTTAAGGCTATATACAACTCGTCGAGATGTAGCCTTTGGAACAAGAGCTCGACTCTCATACAATATTTTGTTCATAAACAATAACGGTGATAAAATGTATGTATATTTAGTCTGTGTGAAACACACAGACTATTGTTTTTGTACGGTTTCTTCTTCTTCTTCTTCTTCTTCTTCTTCTTCTTCTTCTGTCTACTATGCACCTCCTTGTCAGCACGATAACTCGAAAACGAATGGCCCTATGATTTTTGGCATACTGACAGATAGTCACAAGTTCGCGGCACCCTGACTTTTTCAGGTCGCTAGAGCCATTGATTATGGTCCAATCGGCCACATGGTTTTCACAGCCTCTAATTTCCTGTAACAGTAAATTCTCCTGAAACAATACTATGTTGTATTTATTCACAGTGAAGACAATGTAAATAGAAGTGAAGGTAGCTGTCAAACATTACATGTTATCTGCTATTTCAATCGGATGCCAGCTCCTTAAACCAAGTTGAGAGAGACCTTTTGCTTTACAAAGAAATAAAGTATAAATTATTCAGTTCATTGCTTTTACCCCTCTCAAGATTTCAATGTAGGTTCCAAACATTTCCATGCAATGTGAGAATAATCATAACCCTTTTCATTCACACATTACTGCTCTAAACATCATTCAAATAAGTGTCAGAGCAAAAAATGCCCATTTCTGATTCCTTGATCGAACCCTTTGAAAGCTGTGCACATACAATGTTTTTTTCTGATTTCTTGGAAACATTTATCTGATTCCTGTCTCAATATCTTTAAATACAATTTACGAAAACCTATTTCTGATTTCTTTAAAAATATTACACCCCCCAAAATAAGCCTCCATAAATTCTCTTTCTATTTTGTTTATTTCTGATGCTTTAACCCCTTTCACACAGACTTGAATTTACTGGATGCAGTAAATTCTGTTTTTCTAGTTTGCAATTGGCTTTGGAAAAGGATAGCGAACGGTGGCAGTACGGAGTGGCCCAAGATGTCTAATTAGCTTTCCATCAGTACACCGTGAATTCACAAATGCTAATCCAAGAAACCGAATTTTATATCTTCTGGGAATCTGTATATCCCTTGAATATATAAAGTGGTTTCCGAGACGGTGTATTGAACCCGAGACCTCGCTCTGGGTCATATGTCGACGAGTCCGTTAGGATGGGTCGATACATGACCCAGATGAGAAGTCGAGACTTTAGTTCACCATCTCGGAAGACCACATGGTGGTAATAACTAGTTTATCTTACAATATTCCCGCCTTTCTTGGCTTGTTCGCACAATGAAGGGGTTGGGTACAGTTTTATTTATTTATTAATTTATTTATTTATTTATTTATTTATTTATTTATTTATTTATTTAATTATTTATTTATTTATTTATTTATTGGTGATTAATGTCACATATTTCTGCACATTGACTAATCATGACCACAGGGTACAGATTTAACTGCGTCTATTTTGACAATTGGTTAGCGTCTATGAATTGGCTTTTTTAACCCTTTGCCCAACGAATCGGCCGCATCCGTCCGCGTAATATGCAAATTCAGCAGTTGAAAAAATATCATTTTTCAAAAAATTTCAACAAAACCATATCATGTGACCCCTCTTTGAAACGAGCTCGTCGAGCAAACACTAAAATAAACTTTTGCGTTAAGACAATGAGTTGAACAATGAATGTGGATTACGTCATATACAGCACAATAACGAAATATCATAACGTCATAATATTTATTAACCCTTTACCCAACGCAGACGATATCAACATTTATTATTTAAATATCATTTTTTCAAATTTTTCAAAAAATTTCAACAAAACCATATCATGTGACCCCTCTTTGAAACGAGCTCGTCGAGCTCGTTCCAACGAAAGGCCACATGATATCTCAAAATGGCGAAGTTTTCAACAGTAAATACCCACATAACGCAGTTCAAGATTTTACCGAATTTTCCTTGTTTGACAGAGCTCAGTTCGGTCATTAGTATGACCCCCGGAAGTGACGTCATGTCACGTGACTCAGTGACGCCATGTTGTGTTGTCATGGTAACCCGCGTGAGCGGCCATGTTGTGACGTCATCGCCATAGTGATACGTGGTGTGAGTGCGCATGCGCCGCGCGTGTTGTTAGGGTGATACGTGTTTCCGTCGTCCATTTTGTGTACTGGAGGCCGCCATCTTGGTTTCTATGGTAGCATGTGATTGCTATGTTACCCAATTTTTCTTCAATAAGACGGGGTATGTTCGGAGAGTGTGTTCGATTGAATCGGAGTAAATCTAATTACCACAAACAACCCGACAATTCCTCCAAATCACCAAAATCCACCCAACTTTTACTGTTTCGAATTCTTTCAGAATTCTCTGCTTCTGTCTATATATGCAATAGTTTTCATCTATGTGGCCATGTTCCTTTGTTCTAGAGTATACACCAGTAACGTAGAAGAGCCTATTAGTTGGAACAGCTTTGCTTATTGTTACTATATTTAGCTATTTTGGTCTATTCTTGTTAGTTCTGACCCTATTCGAAGTACTCTTGTTGTTTCATATATCTAGATCATTTATAACCAATCGGATTGCTTGATTTCCCATAATCTGTATGCCGAGTTATCTCCCTTCTGTAAAATAAAAGCCTATATCCAATGGCAATATCCCCGGGCACACCAATTTTAGCACCCCTTTTTTGAAAAATATATGACCTTCGGCAGAATAACAGAAGCCAAGAGTACTGGTACAAGGCTGCAATGGAACAAGACTGTTGTAGAAGCTAACGATAGGACAGATAGGCCATAGACCTGTAATGGCCTTGGAGCTTTGGCGACAAGATGGAAGCAGTTGGTAAGACTACATTAGACCTGACTGAGGGATTTCTCATGGCCTAATGCGACAAAAAAGGAATTCTCCAAAAGGTATCCTCGATAGGTATCCTCAATAGGTATCCTCAAATAATACAATGCCAGGTCATAGGTATCCTCAAATACCCGTATGTGCCTATGTGATAGGGCATATTGTGTCACATTGTGCCTTTTCACATAAGCACATATAATAAAAAGGGATTCTCCAGTAGGTATCCTCGATAGGTATCCTCAAATAATACAATACCAGGCCATAGGTATCCTCAAATACCCGTATGTGCCTATGTGATAGGGCATATTGTGTCACATTGTGCCTTTTCACATAAGCACATATGACAAAAAGGGATTCTCCAGAAGGTATCCTCGATAGGTATCCTCATATAATACAATACCAGGCCATAGGTATCCTGAAATACCCGTATGTGCCTTTGTGCTAGGGCACATTGTGCTTTTTCACATAAGCACATATGACAGAAAAGGGATGCCGAAGGTCATATATTTTTCAAAAAAGTGGTGCTTAAATTGGGATGCCCGGGGATATTGCCATTGGATATAGGCTTTTATTTTACAGAAGGGAGATAACTCTGCATACAGATTATGGGAAATCAAGCAATCTGATTGGTTATAAATGATCTAGATATATGAAACAGCAAGAGTACTTCGAATAGGGTCAGAACTAACAAGAATAGACCAAAATAGCTAAATATAGTAACAATAAGCAAAGCTGTTCTAACTAATAGGCTCTTCTTCGTTACTGGAGTATACTCTAGAACAAAGGAACATGGCCAGATAGATGAAAACTATTGCATATATAGACAGAAGCAGAGGATTCTGAAAGAATTCGAAATAGTAAAAGTTGGGTGGATTTTGGTGATTTGGAGGGATTGTCGGGTTGTTTGTGGTAATTAGATTTACTCCGATTCAATCGAACACACTCTCTGAACATACCCCGTCTTATTGAGAAAATGCATTAGTAAATAATTTCTAGTATTGAACCCAGTATAATTTTTCGGTTTTGTGATCACAAAAGTGGGATCTTTCTCGATTAAATTGCCATCAGGTCAAAATCAATTCTGACCCAAGAAAAACGAATGAAGAGAGTATCTGAGATTCAATGGTCTTACATTTATTTTTCGACAATTGACATTCCAGAGCGTTGTTGAGAGGCAAGCGGACAGACCATTTCAATTGAACCGCGAGGCAGTTCCATGCTCGCTTTAGTGGTCACAGTATACTGTATGTACAAAAAACGATAATTTCCCGGGGGTGGGGGGGGGGGGGGATGGTCCCGTTCGGTTCCGGTTTTTGCGGCAAACCCGAAAAAATCAAACCGCAAGGCCCACCAAAAACAAGACGAACGGTTTTACTATGTTTGTTCATAAACTGATCAAAATCTCTTACTGGAAGAGAACTGGAATAACGCCCCTATGGATTCTCGTCACTTACTCAATCCGGCCTTGGGGCGAATATGACGTGTTCTCATTGTCATATTTTCTCCCTTACTGACTCGTCCACCGGACGATCCAATAAGGGAGAAATCTGACAATGAGAACACAATGTAGATTCAGGGCCGAATTATTCGTAAGACTGACTAGGCTGAAGCCTAGGGGCCCGCGGGGACAGGGGGCTGCCATTTTTTGTTTTTGCTGAGGCACTGTTACGAGCGCCTTAGGGCTCCAATGGTTAAAGGTACTTTGCACTTTGCGCCGTAGCGATACATGTACATATGTATTTATCCATATATATATTCTCTCACAAGTTTACTATATATGCATTTATATAGAGTACATTATTTTAATGCTTATTTAAATAATATGTCAAGTTGTGCGTAGAATTCTTCAGGAGACCCACAAAATGGGTATAGGGCTATGTACTGCAGCACAGTGCCTACCGTACCAGGGTCAGGCTGACAGCTGTAGTGGGGTGAAAGATTGATGTGCTCGAGGAGGCCCCGAGGCCGAAGTACCTAAAAGCCTAGGGGACCGGCCATGGGTTAATGCGGCACTGCATAGATTAGATGAACTAGAACCCTTATGAATGATCACAGGGGAGGTAGGCTGAGCCTAATGGAGATACTTAACCCTTTACCCAACGAATCACCCGCATTCAGCAGCTGAAAAAATATTATTTTTCGAAATATTTCAACAAAACCATATCATGTGACCCCTCTTTGGAACGAGCTCGTCGAGCTCGTTCCAAAGAGGGGTCACATGAAATGGTTTTGTTGAAATTTTTTGAAAAAATTTAAAAAGTGATATTCAAAATAATAAATTTTGATATCGTCTGCGTTGGGTAAAGGGTTAAAGACGGGTTTTTTGTGCTGAGTGGTGTCTTACAAACTATTGAACTATTGCGAATTGTTTTAGAGTTAAGGAGCCTGAAGTAGTATTTACTGTCTGTTCTTACCCAGTAGAGAAACCGAACCGAAACCGAGGTGTTTTTCTTGAAACCGAACCGAAACCGGAATCGAATTTGAAATATCAAAATCTCCCAGCTATATTCCCAATTTTACCTTTAGCGGATGTCTTTGTGTTTGATTTATTTGTTTATTTGTGTTTAACGACACTTTTAACCATTTACCCAACTGGCCAGCGCTTTTCACAAAATTCACTATTCAATTTTATTATTTTTTCATATGTTGTCACAAAAACATAGCTTATGACCCCTCATTGGATGGGTTGAGCTTGTTCCAAATAGGGGTCATAAGCTATGTTTTTGAGGAAAAATAAAAAAATATTGGTGCTTCAGGAATTTTATTTGCAAGTGTCGTTTGCTTTTCGTGTTAGGTAAAAGGTTATCAGCGTGAATCAGCGTGAATCATCTGTCGGAGGAAGCCAGGGAACACGGAAGTAACCACTAAGCAGCTGCGATCAACTGTCCAACTTACTAACTCGGCACAAGTAGAGTATAGCAGCGGTTGAAGGCAGGTCGAACATCGACGTGCAGTACGCCTTGGGACACAGCGCCACCGTGCTCTCTCCACCCCCATGAACAATTGGGAATAAGTGTCTTTCCCAAGAACCCAGTGCGGATGGCGCGGGTCAGGATCGAACTGTCGATCTTTCGGTTTAAACTCCCGAACGTCTTTGTAATGAGGGGTTGTGAGAGCAGACCACCATGTAATTAAGCCCGATACAAACACTCGGATCATTGCGGAAACCACAATGGAACACATATGACTTGTGAGGTGTGGGTGGGGGGTAACTTGAATGTTCTTGAGGATTTGTTCTGTTCATCATAAATAAATCGTTAATTAGAATCAAAACATTCATTATTCATACATTCTTACAAGTTAAATAGTGAATACAATCTTTTAATGTGCAGATTGAGACTATAGCATTTTGTACAAAAGTTAGTAATGCTCAACTCCACCGCGGATCACTCTACGATGCTTCGTTTTGCTAACCTTCTGCCTGACATTACGTCTTGGAACATCCACTGGAAGAAAACGCTCCATCAATTCATAGAAGTTAAAGCGATACATTTTAAAGCGTTAATGATTTTGTATGTGCTGCTTTGAAACAAGAAGTAAGAAATATCTGAACCGCATTAGAACAACTTCACTGAGGAAGAACTGCACTTATGTCTGACACTTTCCGACAGAATAGAGTGGGGTTTTTCTTTCTTTTAAACTGAGAAATGCGGAAAAGAGACAAGATTTCTACAGATTCGAAATACGCACATAGTTCAAACAGCTGATCCATATGAGTTCAATAGTGAATGCATCGGTATGAAGAAGTCTCAATACCGATTTGGCAAAAAGCCTCGCCGTGTTCAATAGTCCAATAAACATATTGACTGTGTAGGCGGTGTATCAATTAAGCATGCACATGCTTGTACTAAAATAATAATATGATTTTGCTGGGCGTTTTATTCCCTTTATCGGTCAATCGGAAATGATTAACACCCAAGCTTGTTCATCGATGGCTGTGGTCTATCAGTTTTCACCAGGCCATTCATCAAATAACGAGAGCTTATCACGTTCGACAGAGTAGCCTGTGACATCCATCGCCCTCCGAAGCAGTACGAACCTATTAGGACAATGGAACTCCGGCAAACCTCAAACGAGGAATGCAAGTTACTCGATTATATGTGGCGCGAGCAACGATTAAACAGAATTGTTCCGTTGCCATTTATTTAAGATAAATAGTTTCTATGACATTATCACACAATCACAATCAATTAGTTCATCATGGAAATGGTTCACAACGCGTCTAATAAACGTGTGACGTCAGAAGTCGACACCGTAACATTGTGAGTGAGTTAGTTACAGAAGTAGAATAAATTAATCTTCTCTTATATTGCCTGCACTATCCATCTATTACAAATAGTTGGTCATTTACACACAAAAAAAACATTTCAAGAATAACTAAAATTTTTGGATTTTTTGCCTTGAAATAATAGCTTATAACTCCTCATTGGGACGATCGCGAGCAGATCATTCCCCTGATGGGACATAAGCTATTTTTGTAAGTCAAAATGAAAAATAATAAAATTTGGTTTATTTTTGAGACGTGTGATAAAGGGTTTTATCTTACAATCATATACATTTTGGCCTGTAAACCACGAGAAACGTTACGTATCACATAATGTGTTCCGATTCCGTATGATATAGACGACTCATTCTGATTCCGTATCATATAGACGACTCGTTTCCGGGAACGCAACGTGCTATCACAACAGGCGCATGAATACATTTTATGTGCGTTCGAGTAATCGTCTCAGCTAATCGCTTACAAACAAAACAAAATTCCTTACAATTAGCGACAGAACTATTAATAGCCAGTGCCCCCCACCCCTAAACACTCATACAATAAATAGAACCTATACAATTCAATATTACACACTTGTAAATTCAAGCGTAGCATCATAGGAAGGGACATTGAGAGTGAATAATTTTACAACGCAACTTTGAAAATTTGCGGTGACCGCGTTACTCATTGTTTGTTAAAAAATCCTCGCCCAACTTTATGTCCCAAAGCTGTATTAATAATTTAAGATTTAATCTGTTTATCTGACAGAATTGTTAGATAAATGAATTATCATGGTAATGTGCATGCATCAGATTCTCGGTGGTGTCCAAAAATGGGATCACAACTCGCCGGCAAAGCCGGCTCGTTGTGATCCCATTCTGGACACCACCGAGAACCTGATACAAATCACAGGACATGCACATTGTCATGATAATCTGTATACATTATACGTTTTGTGATAAAAAAGAATCTCAAATTCGTCACAATCTGATATGAAATTTCTGAACCTCGTTCACTAAAATGAACATGTGTCTTGGTAAACCTCGGCCGGATCAAGTCAGTTTTAGTGAACTAGCTTCAGAAATTTCATATCAAATCGTAAGTCATCAGCGATCCTTCTTATTACTGAATTACGTAGTACATGATGGTCTGGTGACTTTAGGTTTTGCAGACAGCCAGGGAGTATGCGGATATATGAGGACGGTTTCGATAGATCGAAGGCGTGGTAGATGTTGAAATAGATATTGGCATGAGATGTGAAAATGCTTACCTCACCATTGTTGTTTCCCTTCGGTCAATGACGCCATCATGTAGTGCCATGCAAACATACGACATTCTTTCGGCCTTGAATTAAATCTTGACGAATAATGGCGAATAACTGTTGTTTACATTTCATAGGACTTCGGTGAAGTAAATATGTTGTATGGTTTGTTATTGATCCGCTATGAAATAATATAGGGTCATAGTAAACTTACTTCAGCTCAGTCGACGCCCCGCCAGGAAAGTTTGCATTCACTCTGTATCGGGACGAGCCGAGCTAATGTAAGTTTACTACGGTTCTCTGTTGTCCTACAGCTCAGTCGCCGTTGGCAGGTCGTAATCCACGTGTGGGCAGTTTACCAGGTAATAGAAATCATCATCAGCAAAATTTTAATTAATGAATACCCGGTGCTTCATTGATTAATTTTTTGATGATCATTCCTGTAATTAGAATTTGGAATCTAGTATTATTGCGTCCGTGGAAATAGTGCCTACCCGTGGAAAGTGACCAGTCCACGGTGGTCGTATTGTATACGTAGTCATTAATAAACCGCATAACTAATATTATCTTCCAATTCTCTTCTTCTCTCGGTGTTACGATCAATGAAAGCCGCTCGAACGAGCTGTAGACTTTACATTTTTATTTTGCAAGACTCGAAACCAAAATATGTGAAAATTAAAAGTTTCGGCTTCACAATTACCTATTACCCCTTACTGGAACGAGCTCCATGAGCTCGTTCCGGTGAGGGATCATAAGTTATGTTTTCATAGCAAGCACTGAAAAAATAATAAAAATTAAATTGTATTTTTGTGAATATTGCTTGACGAATATGGCCGTTACATTGGGTTTTCGGTTTAAGTATTTAAGAGTCTTTAATCTTCCAAGAAAAGATAAATAGGGGATATCTTGTGTTTTTGAGTGCATACCGAAGATTATGTCATGAGTGACCGAGACAAATGGTTATTTTTCGCGAGCGAGATGAATAGACAGAACGCGATGTGTGTATGAATCTGTGGGTGTTTTACATAACTCGTTGGAACGGCTAGTCATATTTCGCGAGAGCCATAGGCTCTCGCGAAATATAACTACGCGATTCCAACGAGTTTATTACACATTTATTAAACACTACGAGTTTATTACACATTACACATATGTTTATTATACAGCCTCATAAATTAAAATTCCGTTAAATAAACAATTTTTAATCCCGATGATTAAACCCAAAGATGAAGAGTCTGTTATTTTTGTTTGAAGCGGTATTGATCAAATAGATCGATAAAAAATCAAAACAACCTTTAGGACCAAGTCTAAATTACATTCGTTATCTTTTCTCTTGGGCTTGTTTCGACATGTGTCCATTCACGTCTACCATTTGGTGGCTGTTACTGATAGTACAAATATAAGTGAAAATTTGGGCGGATTTGCAAAACAGCTGGGAGACACTTTTTTAAAAGAAGTTCGAAGTATGTCTGAAGATTTACCGAAATAAAGTTGACCAATTTAGATATAACGAATTACGAAGACGCCACGACCATGGAACGGGGTTGATGTTGTGTTTGGAAATGATCGTTTTTTAAACATTATCTCATTTTTTGTTCACTTATTTTTCTGTAAACCGACTTTATTTTTGCTTTGGATGTTTTCAGGTTCACACTACGCGACAGATGATCGATAATTATATAACGAAATTTGGAAACTTTTCGAAGCGTAACTAATGACTCCAAGGGAAAGGAACAGGTAGAAACGGTGCAGGAAAAACGTTCCGGTCTCTATATCACCAGTTAAATACAGAAACATTATGTCACAGCGGCGATTCCGTTAAATACAGGGGTTTAGATGTTTAAAGTTCAATGGATGTGTAATAATTTCGGTATCCACTCAAAAAACACTATATTTTCTTTTTATTATACGCTTTTTATAAGAATCTGATAATTCCACTCGTTTCAACCTTGAATTGATGCATGAAAGTAAACAGCGCATTGAATCATTGAAACGCGGAAGTGATTTGATTGATACTGGTGACAGATAGCGTCTTGCAATCTGATTCAGCTGGCGGATTTCTAATGGCCTGAAAGTCCGTACTATAAGTTTTTGGTTTGGTTGGTACGTCCTTTGAAAGGATGTACCAAACCAAAATCTTATATTACGGACTTTCAGGACATGTTTGAACTAGCGGGTTTCATGCATCAATTCAAGGTGGATATGTGTTGAACTATTGCTGGAAATGATCGGTATCCACTCAAAAATACTAGATTTTCTTTTTGTTATATGTTTTTAGAACAAATTTATCCTAATTGGACTCGTATTCACCATGAAGTGATGCTATGAAAGTCGTCATTTTGATTGATATCGTGAAAGTGAAAATTTCTATATCTTCACAGTGGGGGAATTTTTTCGATAATCTATCATTTAGCGTATAATATAAACTGAATATTTACAACATATTTTAGTTATTATTGACAAAAATACAAAATAAAAAAACAAGTGCCGAGATTGGAAAGTTGATACAATGTTATTAGTTTCCATGCAGGGTAAACACCTTGACGTTTGGTGAAGTGAAAGCTGTTACGCTGTGACTAACGTCACAGCGTAACAGCTTTGACATCAAACGTCATGTTTGGTGAAGAGAAATGTATTACGCTGTGACTACAATCATAGCGTAACATCTTTCACGTCTTCAAACGTCACAGAGTTACCGCGTTAATAGACTTGAGGTCATCTTATGGGCGTGGAGCAGTTTGAGTGCTGAAGATTTTCGCTGATCTTCCAGCAATCCCTTTGTATAGAGGTTAGTGATTCACATTCTAAACAGACCACTTTTTAATTGAATTAATGAATTGAATTTGGTAGCTTAAACGAATTCTTTGGTAAATTAGTTACTATTTTGTACCTATCCACAGAAGGCTATAAGCGAGTTCACAAGTCACCAGTATAATTCTGTAAGGAACTCGACGCTGTTATGGCCTGGAACCAATTTAGTCTTTAAATAGTCCATCGCCTATATTTAAATTCACTCGTGTGGAATAGTTCATTTGGTCGGCAAACCGAACCTATGGCTTCCGATCGCAGTTTTTCGATTTATGTTTCCGGAATCGGATTTCAGGTGCACGAATCTCACAAATAAAAGAACAAAGGTAACTATTCTTTCCAAGGTCATACTTTCAATTAACACAATTCCCCCTTGATTGCTTCTAGGAGTAGAAAATAACGCACCTCGTGTAAGTCTGGTATTATTATCACAGGGATACTGATGCTTTGAGTAATGTATCGTAACTAAATCTTGCTTGGCGATATAAAGAGGTGTGCGGCATCTTGTTGCAGAATGCAATTTAGAAATGCGCCTGGTTGTAAAACTCAAGTTTTTGACTTCATCTGTACCAAGCCCACTTTTAGAACGTGTCGTGTGTTTGTTGTTCTGTGTTGAAGCATCTACTCGTGAGTGTCAACTGCTGACCGCGCCTATATATGAAGATGAAGAATTCCGATACATCGGTAAACAAATTGTATACGCACAATAGCCGCTGTTGTTTGTTCCGCATCAATATTCTCACATTACAGTCTTTACATCCACAACAAGAAATATCCCACGAGTGTGAAAAGTATTTGATACCTCAGTTTACAGTAAGTCTTCAATCAGAGTTATTTCATATCTGCATTTTCATATAATTTGCATGGTATATCCACAACGTGATGATAAATATCGGAAGTACTTCCGTTTTGGCACGAAAATAGCCCTTATTTACACTGAGTGTGTATAAAATCGCAACTAGAATTCTAAGCACCTTATCAAATGGAGGAATAATCCACTGAAACGTTTGTTTGGTTATTCGGGGTTTAACAGGTAGTGGCAAATTGTTTTAGGCAGGCCTATGGATGGAAGAAGCCAGAGTATCCAAAGAGCACCTCGCAGCAACGAAGAGCAAGAAACTTACTAACCCCTCACATACAGAGTTAGAATCGATTGAAGACAAACAAGTGTATCAGGGTTGTGCCTTGAGCTTTAGTGCACAACGCCATCCTGCTCCCGCATTGGGATGAAGTGTCTTGCCTGAGGACACTACTCAGATGATGCGTGTTGGATCGAACTGTCAACATTTCGTTCTCAAGTCGAATGCTTTAACCAGTGAACCAGTGCACTCCTTCTGTGAAATATAGGATCTTCTACGAGCCGCGCAATTAAAAATTGAATCATGGCTGTTCGAATTCAACGAGGTAATGAAACAAACTGATCACGTGCAAATTCCATGAACCGCTAAGCGGTTCATGGTAAATTTACGCGTAATCAATTTGTTTCATCACCTCGTGGATTTCGAACAGCCATGATTCAATTCTTATGCTTATTCCCTTTGTAAAACATAATTATTTTATATCCGGACAGGACATCGATTTGGCTTATCAACAATTAAGGCACTGCCTTTTGACTGATTATAATTCGGCACTGCCTTTTGACTGATTATAATTCAGTCAAGTTCTATTCGTAAAAAAGAAACAAAACAACCTAGCCTCTGATACAAAATAGCTACCGTAAACTGCCAATATGGTGTCTAAAATACAACTTACACTCGAGTTGGGGAAACCGTCTATTTATATAACGTAAACAGAAATTACAGAATGTGAATATAGACTGTAAAAAATCGAATGTAGTGCTTAATATCAATGCGCGATGTTCAAATGTCGCATGATCAACTGGAATTCATGGAATAAATCACATGATCAACTGGTATTCATGGGAAAATAATTCACTTTGGAACCTACTGCCAATACAGGGTTCGTTGCAGAAAATTTCAGTTGTGGTGTAAACACTAACCAATGAACCAGCGCAGTCCAATCTGTGATATATAGGATCTTCGAGCCGCACAATTTAGAATGAAATTAACGGAACTAATCCAGTATTTGATGGAGTGTTGCTTTTACACTGACATATGAAAAACCTTTTTTGACTGCATGTTAACAAACCACCTTGTCGAAATATTTCCGCCAGATGATCGGTCATTGACTGTAATATTGCATCATCCTCCTCGTCAATGTGCTAATTTCCTAAATAAAACATATGGCAGCAGAAAAAAACGTTCTCAAAATTAATATAAATCGTCATGTAAATACGCTGTTTCTCTTGCTGAGGCAAATAAGACACACTTTCTTTCTTGAACGCCGAAGGCAGCGTCCCCTGACACTGTTTTCTGGAAGGCTGTCGCTGAAAGCTTTCTGGGAGATGGTGTCGGGAACGGTGTTGGCGTTGGGAGAATGAACAGTGTGTTGATTGGGATTATCTTGGCGGGGTGTATGAGGAGTGGAAAATCACTTATATCAATCACTTATGATAGGGTGCGTCAGTGGTGCGACGGGTGAAATTATTTGTGACAAAATTGGCAATCTATGTTGTTATTAATTATTATTTATATCAGAGGATAGAAATCTCTCTCCTTCTTTTTCTGTTGGTAAAAGCATCCCTGACATCGCTTCCTGGAAAGTGGCTAAACGGTTGTTTTCTGGGAGTCAGTGTCAGAGCCGGTGTTTAAATTTGAAACTACAAAGAGAATGGGGTTTCACAGTCACACAAAACCTTTTTGTGTTGACTACACGAACGAATGTTTGCGAGTGAGACTTAGTGAGTTCGGAGAGGGAGGTCGTGTTGAATTGGTGTGTGTGCGTGGTGTTTGTTTGGGTGGCGTTGTATGTCGAGTGGGTATGTGAGTGAGTGAGTAAATGTGTGAGCGAATACGAGAGTACGAGAGTAAGCATGCAGAAGTGTATGTGAGGACAACCTTGAATGTTAAGAAAAATACACATGTTATTTGTGACATATAGACTCAATGGGTCGGGAGCTTTTTATATCTATTAACTTGTTTTATGTACGAAAAAGTTGCACATGTCAGAGTAATAAAAAGATACTACTCCATTAAATTAGGTCTGCGCTGTACTAAGGAAAGATCCGTCTAGACCTAATTTACTAGGAAACTTCCGTGAAGTTCACTATAATCTGAGGACGAGTTCAAGATCATATTTATCACTTGAGCCCAAACTCGGCGAAAGATGCCCAACGAGTTTATTACACATTTATTAAACACTACGAGTTTATTACACATTACACATATGTTTATTATACAGCCTCATAAATTAAAATTCCGTTAAATAAACAATTTTTAATCCCGATGATTAAACCCAAAGATGAAGAGTCTGTTATTTTTGTTTGAAGCGGTATTGATCAAATAGATCGATAAAAAATCAAAACAACCTTTAGGACCAAGTCTAAATTACATTCGTTATCTTTTCTCTTGGGCTTGTTTCGACATGTGTCCATTCACGTCTACCATTTGGTGGCTGTTACTGATAGTACAAATATAAGTGAAAATTTGGGCGGATTTGCAAAACAGCTGGGAGACACTTTTTTAAAAGAAGTTCGAAGTATGTCTGAAGATTTACCGAAATAAAGTTGACCAATTTAGATATAACGAATTACGAAGACGCCACGACCATGGAACGGGGTTGATGTTGTGTTTGGAAATGATCGTTTTTTAAACATTATCTCATTTTTTGTTCACTTATTTTTCTGTAAACCGACTTTATTTTTGCTTTGGATGTTTTCAGGTTCACACTACGCGACAGATGATCGATAATTATATAACGAAATTTGGAAACTTTTCGAAGCGTAACTAATGACTCCAAGGGAAAGGAACAGGTAGAAACGGTGCAGGAAAAACGTTCCGGTCTCTATATCACCAGTTAAATACAGAAACATTATGTCACAGCGGCGATTCCGTTAAATACAGGGGTTTAGATGTTTAAAGTTCAATGGATGTGTAATAATTTCGGTATCCACTCAAAAAACACTATATTTTCTTTTTATTATACGCTTTTTATAAGAATCTGATAATTCCACTCGTTTCAACCTTGAATTGATGCATGAAAGTAAACAGCGCATTGAATCATTGAAACGCGGAAGTGATTTGATTGATACTGGTGACAGATAGCGTCTTGCAATCTGATTCAGCTGGCGGATTTCTAATGGCCTGAAAGTCCGTACTATAAGTTTTTGGTTTGGTTGGTACGTCCTTTGAAAGGATGTACCAAACCAAAATCTTATATTACGGACTTTCAGGACATGTTTGAACTAGCGGGTTTCATGCATCAATTCAAGGTGGATATGTGTTGAACTATTGCTGGAAATGATCGGTATCCACTCAAAAATACTAGATTTTCTTTTTGTTATATGTTTTTAGAACAAATTTATCCTAATTGGACTCGTATTCACCATGAAGTGATGCTATGAAAGTCGTCATTTTGATTGATATCGTGAAAGTGAAAATTTCTATATCTTCACAGTGGGGGAATTTTTTCGATAATCTATCATTTAGCGTATAATATAAACTGAATATTTACAACATATTTTAGTTATTATTGACAAAAATACAAAATAAAAAAACAAGTGCCGAGATTGGAAAGTTGATACAATGTTATTAGTTTCCATGCAGGGTAAACACCTTGACGTTTGGTGAAGTGAAAGCTGTTACGCTGTGACTAACGTCACAGCGTAACAGCTTTGACATCAAACGTCATGTTTGGTGAAGAGAAATGTATTACGCTGTGACTACAATCATAGCGTAACATCTTTCACGTCTTCAAACGTCACAGAGTTACCGCGTTAATAGACTTGAGGTCATCTTATGGGCGTGGAGCAGTTTGAGTGCTGAAGATTTTCGCTGATCTTCCAGCAATCCCTTTGTATAGAGGTTAGTGATTCACATTCTAAACAGACCACTTTTTAATTGAATTAATGAATTGAATTTGGTAGCTTAAACGAATTCTTTGGTAAATTAGTTACTATTTTGTACCTATCCACAGAAGGCTATAAGCGAGTTCACAAGTCACCAGTATAATTCTGTAAGGAACTCGACGCTGTTATGGCCTGGAACCAATTTAGTCTTTAAATAGTCCATCGCCTATATTTAAATTCACTCGTGTGGAATAGTTCATTTGGTCGGCAAACCGAACCTATGGCTTCCGATCGCAGTTTTTCGATTTATGTTTCCGGAATCGGATTTCAGGTGCACGAATCTCACAAATAAAAGAACAAAGGTAACTATTCTTTCCAAGGTCATACTTTCAATTAACACAATTCCCCCTTGATTGCTTCTAGGAGTAGAAAATAACGCACCTCGTGTAAGTCTGGTATTATTATCACAGGGATACTGATGCTTTGAGTAATGTATCGTAACTAAATCTTGCTTGGCGATATAAAGAGGTGTGCGGCATCTTGTTGCAGAATGCAATTTAGAAATGCGCCTGGTTGTAAAACTCAAGTTTTTGACTTCATCTGTACCAAGCCCACTTTTAGAACGTGTCGTGTGTTTGTTGTTCTGTGTTGAAGCATCTACTCGTGAGTGTCAACTGCTGACCGCGCCTATATATGAAGATGAAGAATTCCGATACATCGGTAAACAAATTGTATACGCACAATAGCCGCTGTTGTTTGTTCCGCATCAATATTCTCACATTACAGTCTTTACATCCACAACAAGAAATATCCCACGAGTGTGAAAAGTATTTGATACCTCAGTTTACAGTAAGTCTTCAATCAGAGTTATTTCATATCTGCATTTTCATATAATTTGCATGGTATATCCACAACGTGATGATAAATATCGGAAGTACTTCCGTTTTGGCACGAAAATAGCCCTTATTTACACTGAGTGTGTATAAAATCGCAACTAGAATTCTAAGCACCTTATCAAATGGAGGAATAATCCACTGAAACGTTTGTTT
Source organism: Pictodentalium vernedei (assembly GCA_031216915.1). Lineage (NCBI taxonomy): Eukaryota > Metazoa > Mollusca > Scaphopoda > Dentaliida > Dentaliidae > Pictodentalium > Pictodentalium vernedei. The sequence goes on along the minus strand of CM062289.1, from coordinate 170,015,721 downwards.
GGTTATTCGGGGTTTAACAGGTAGTGGCAAATTGTTTTAGGCAGGCCTATGGATGGAAGAAGCCAGAGTATCCAAAGAGCACCTCGCAGCAACGAAGAGCAAGAAACTTACTAACCCCTCACATACAGAGTTAGAATCGATTGAAGACAAACAAGTGTATCAGGGTTGTGCCTTGAGCTTTAGTGCACAACGCCATCCTGCTCCCGCATTGGGATGAAGTGTCTTGCCTGAGGACACTACTCAGATGATGCGTGTTGGATCGAACTGTCAACATTTCGTTCTCAAGTCGAATGCTTTAACCAGTGAACCAGTGCACTCCTTCTGTGAAATATAGGATCTTCTACGAGCCGCGCAATTAAAAATTGAATCATGGCTGTTCGAATTCAACGAGGTAATGAAACAAACTGATCACGTGCAAATTCCATGAACCGCTAAGCGGTTCATGGTAAATTTACGCGTAATCAATTTGTTTCATCACCTCGTGGATTTCGAACAGCCATGATTCAATTCTTATGCTTATTCCCTTTGTAAAACATAATTATTTTATATCCGGACAGGACATCGATTTGGCTTATCAACAATTAAGGCACTGCCTTTTGACTGATTATAATTCGGCACTGCCTTTTGACTGATTATAATTCAGTCAAGTTCTATTCGTAAAAAAGAAACAAAACAACCTAGCCTCTGATACAAAATAGCTACCGTAAACTGCCAATATGGTGTCTAAAATACAACTTACACTCGAGTTGGGGAAACCGTCTATTTATATAACGTAAACAGAAATTACAGAATGTGAATATAGACTGTAAAAAATCGAATGTAGTGCTTAATATCAATGCGCGATGTTCAAATGTCGCATGATCAACTGGAATTCATGGAATAAATCACATGATCAACTGGTATTCATGGGAAAATAATTCACTTTGGAACCTACTGCCAATACAGGGTTCGTTGCAGAAAATTTCAGTTGTGGTGTAAACACTAACCAATGAACCAGCGCAGTCCAATCTGTGATATATAGGATCTTCGAGCCGCACAATTTAGAATGAAATTAACGGAACTAATCCAGTATTTGATGGAGTGTTGCTTTTACACTGACATAATGAAAAACCTTTTTTGACTGCATGTTAACAAACCACCTTGTCGAAATATTTCCGCCAGATGATCGGTCATTGACTGTAATATTGCATCATCCTCCTCGTCAATGTGCTAATTTCCTAAATAAAACATATGGCAGCAGAAAAAAACGTTCTCAAAATTAATATAAATCGTCATGTAAATACGCTGTTTCTCTTGCTGAGGCAAATAAGACACACTTTCTTTCTTGAACGCCGAAGGCAGCGTCCCCTGACACTGTTTTCTGGAAGGCTGTCGCTGAAAGCTTTCTGGGAGATGGTGTCGGGAACGGTGTTGGCGTTGGGAGAATGAACAGTGTGTTGATTGGGATTATCTTGGCGGGGTGTATGAGGAGTGGAAAATCACTTATATCAATCACTTATGATAGGGTGCGTCAGTGGTGCGACGGGTGAAATTATTTGTGACAAAATTGGCAATCTATGTTGTTATTAATTATTATTTATATCAGAGGATAGAAATCTCTCTCCTTCTTTTTCTGTTGGTAAAAGCATCCCTGACATCGCTTCCTGGAAAGTGGCTAAACGGTTGTTTTCTGGGAGTCAGTGTCAGAGCCGGTGTTTAAATTTGAAACTACAAAGAGAATGGGGTTTCACAGTCACACAAAACCTTTTTGTGTTGACTACACGAACGAATGTTTGCGAGTGAGACTTAGTGAGTTCGGAGAGGGAGGTCGTGTTGAATTGGTGTGTGTGCGTGGTGTTTGTTTGGGTGGCGTTGTATGTCGAGTGGGTATGTGAGTGAGTGAGTAAATGTGTGAGCGAATACGAGAGTACGAGAGTAAGCATGCAGAAGTGTATGTGAGGACAACCTTGAATGTTAAGAAAAATACACATGTTATTTGTGACATATAGACTCAATGGGTCGGGAGCTTTTTATATCTATTAACTTGTTTTATGTACGAAAAAGTTGCACATGTCAGAGTAATAAAAAGATACTACTCCATTAAATTAGGTCTGCGCTGTACTAAGGAAAGATCCGTCTAGACCTAATTTACTAGGAAACTTCCGTGAAGTTCACTATAATCTGAGGACGAGTTCAAGATCATATTTATCACTTGAGCCCAAACTCGGCGAAAGATGCCCAACGT